>CM056587.1:69651769-69911769 GCA_029721435.1 Gymnothorax reevesii | reverse complement strand
AAGGATTCCAGGGCCACTGCTCCCGATAGTGAACAAACTCTATTACCTGGGTGAGAAATTCACTGAACAATCTTGCCAAAATTACAAAGGTTGTGTCAGTAAACGGGCGAACGACAAAGAAGCAGGACAGACTGATGATCTCGCGCACGGAAATCCAGTGGATCCAGAAATGATGTCTCATTTTTTTATTGAACCACCACATTAAGCATGAAAATACACTGCCTTTGTCGTTCAGTGTGTTGCGAGACTCAGTCAGCGAATAAAATCGAGCACAAACACACGGAGAGGGATTTCAGCCCACGGGATCGAGAGCTGAACCGCACACCGAAAAACAAAATGAAATATTTGGCTTATGATTGATAATGCCAGCTGAGGCCGTTGCATGCATTAGGTTTGACATCCATTAGAGCCAATATCGGGGAGGTCTTCTCATGACTGCGTCCATCTCCATCTTACACGCTAATGACACAGAATCATGCAGATTCAACAATTAAATAACTACAGCACTATGACAGGAGAAAAAAAAACACCTTTAATAATTGAAATAATTGAAACCACTTTGACACAAAAGAAACCCAAAATTTTGGTTAATCGCACCGCAGATATTCTTCCTAGTTTTTTTTTTTTTTGGTTCCAAGAGACCATGCCGATTCTTTCACTTGAATATAATCTTTATTGAAATCAAATTATGCCTGATTTGCCCGTTTCTGACATGTGCACTGCGTTAGAATACACTTTATATACTGCTTGCTCATGGCAGGCAGCCAGCGAACACAACATTGAAATACAACTTATCTGTGGAAAATCCATCAGTGTTTCTATTGCATATTTTCAAAATAACCCACCCCCCGCACAACACTGGATTGAAAATCCCCCGCCTTCTCTTACAAAGGATTAAGATGGAGGACATTCATCCCCTGCCAGGACGATTCCAGACTCATCGTTCATCCTATGGCTCATATATGTACTCAGCAGTTTAGACCGAATTCGGTTCCGGAAAGGGAACACAGGACACTGCTGCACACCTCACAGCGGGCGGGCGGTGTGTGACCTGTGTTTGCCGATGGTCTCAACCATCCCAGGCAACCTTGAATTGGATACACTTTACTGATGTGATGTTTACTGATGCCCGAGTGACTGCTCATGTGACACCATGTATGTTTTCTGTTTTTATGTGTTATTTGATTGTTTTGTCTTTTAACCTGTACAGCACTTTGGTTCAACTTTGTTGTTTTTAAATACGTTATATAAATAAAGTGGTATGGTATAGTATGGTATGGTATGGTATGGTATGGTGTTTGGATAAAAAAACTACGAGAAACATCTTTGGTGTCATTAAGTCTTCGTGAAACACACGACAGCTCACAGCCTGGATCGGATATTTTACTATTTTTCATTGACTAGATGGCAGCCTATTATAAAGACAGCTATTTGCCTGACCAAAGGCTTTACAGAAATAAAAATTCATTAATATATAAATTTATTTAAAATAAATCTGGGCAAAATTTAAGCATCACTTGATTCAAAATGAACTTTTAGGAAAATTTGCAAGTGCTGTACATTTGAAAGTTTCAGCCTGCATTCCAAAAGGCTTCGTCATGAATCGTGACGCTGAAAGCCAGCTGTCAGGTGGCCCTTCTGAGATCTTTGGGGTCCTCAGTCACATATCGGGTTTGTAACTTTAAAAAAAATTTCAGACTCCAGGGGAGTTTTTGCCCTGGTGAGCACAGGACTCCTTTCCATCTTTAAAGGGCAGAGGGCCCAGACTTTTAACAGCATTAAAAGCTAACGAAGAGCGAATGAAGATTAAATTCTTTTAAAATTGATTTTATATGACAGAAAAAGTATGGCCTAGCCATATTTCCAAGAATTGGGCAATGTTTGTTGATGTGAGTTTAGACCTCTGCCGAAGTGAAACTTGTTTAAAGTGGGCGGAGCCTAACTCTCGCTCAGGAGTATAGTTGTGTCTGACAGAACATGAGCAATGCTAGATTTTACAGACAGCATTGTCTACAGACAGAGGCCAATTTCATTGTCAATTTTAACCCAAGGGATTAAAAAAAAAAAAAAAAAAAAAAGTACAATCATCGCCGAAAGTAGCTTACACTGTCATTTGCCTCACCTCACCTTAAAAAAAATGACTCTGAAAATATTATTTGGTCACAGTGACATCACTGTGGCCGAGGTTAGGGGGATTATTATAGTACAGTGATTAGAGAGCTGAACTGGCACTCAAAGAGTGCAGCTCAATTACAGTCCCAGGAGCTGCCGTTATACTCATGACCAAAGCACTTAACCTGAATTTCCTCCGCAAATATGCAGCTCCATCGATTGCATGTAAAAATGTAATCTCATTTGCTGGGTCTGCAGAATGCAATGTCTCATTCAGTATATGCACTGGAGCCTAATAAATACAATACTGAGCTGTAATAAGCTCTTATCCAACAAGACTAATGAGCTTTCATAGCTCTACATTCTCCTCTAATAAGAATCGTGAGCTGCAAGACGTTTTTCTATTCTGCTCCAATGAAATTACGGAGTTATAAAAGGTATGTATTCTACTCCAATAAGAATTCTGAGCCATAAGTGGTTCCGTTTCCTCTCCAATAAGAAATAAGGGCCGTCAGATGTTCAGCTTTTGTCACAATAGTTGGCAAGTCGCCATATGCTTTTGACGGATAAATAACTGGCAACAGAGAAAATAATACTGTATTATTCTGTCAATAACACAGTGAACTGGCTTTCTACTTTCTTTTTTGAAGAGAGTGAATTATTCCCATCGAGTACTGAGTAAATCTGTGCAGAACGTTTTAAGTACACATCTTCAAAAAATGATATTTGTGTATCACTTCAGTATTACAGAATTGGTAAAGCATGTTCTGATAACTCAATGGCAGCAGTCAAAAGACAATAAAAAATATTTCATTAGAGGATGACAGAAAAAAAAAGTGGCAATGCTGTTGTAACCAAAGATGCTCTTTAATGACAGATTAACTTTCAGCAGAACATATGTTGGTGTTACTGAACACATCTACTAATGTAAACTGGCATGTGCGTGTGCATGCTTAACACACACTAAAATTAGTCCAACAGTAAATTTTGCTGAGAGCACTTGACCCCTTCTAGACTCAAGCAAATAAGTGCTGAGCATTTTATTGTACTCAAAGACATGCATCATTTATTTGCAATATTAATTCAAAACTTCGAGCACGTGCACATCACAATTTCTGCCAGTGAGAACAACTACAATGCAGGAAAGAAAGAAAAAAAAAAAAAAAAAAAAGAAGTGACATGTCATGTTCAGTTCAATCACAATGTATTTCCCCAAATCACATAAAATGCGAAGAGCAACTCCAATCACTGACAGCAGCGAGATGCTCCTGTGCAGGACAGAGCGTCAGGAACAAAGGCAGATTTAGCCTTTGAAAGGCTGACAGAATTAACGCATTTCTTTTCCATTACAAATGCAGTTCACCAAAATTTGTGCCACCAGTAAAGTGAAGATATTAAAAGGCTCTCTTCAGTGACACAGAGGCTGACATTTTGACACCTGGCCACCCGCCACTGAAAAAAGGCTTTTTAGCAGCGGGAGACACGAGGAGCGGAGCGAGAGAAATACCAGCCGGCAGGCGAGCAAACGCCTCGGGAAGTTTGGGGTAAACAGGCCGAGCTACGCTTCTCAGCTCCAGTTTATTTAACCATTTCTTGAACATTTCAGCCAAAATGGACAAACGCCGGCCACGGTTATGCAGTAAATGTCCAGGTACTTTTGAGGGACTTTGCTCAAACTGGTCCTTCAGCTTCTCAATGCATCCACAGTCAGCGGTGCCAGTGCAGTCACAAGGGAGCAGCATTTTTACCCCGAGAGCAAATGGGGTAAATGGGGTCGGTTATTTCTGAGGCCTGTGTACCGATTCCTGAAACTACTGCATCATCTGGACGATAAGTACATTTTTTTGACCAATCAGGGACAGTTTTATATCTCGTCACTATGCATCACTCGAAGCACAAGTTGCATCATGTGCACCTATGCTTGACCAGGCCCAGGTTTCAGTCCACTGCGGTACAGTCTTCATCGCCGATATCCCGAACATTATGGCAAAAAAACCTTGCAGGTCCAAGCCCCCGTAACACACTTTTGCTTAAAGAAAGTCAGAGGTTCACTGGCCCTCATTTTCACTCAGCTTACGGTTTCAATCCATGTGACTTCATTAAGGTTCAGTAATAGACAGAACATATTTTTGTCAATGATTATCACAAAAATAATTGACCGGTATAATTATTTTCAGCACTATCAGCTAAATCAAACTCACAGCAAGTATTAAAATGGGACTTTCCTGTAAAAACCAAATGTAAGGCAATACAGCATACAGTATAAGTAAAGTTAGATTATGAAACCAGATATTTCATGAAATGGCTTTGGCTAAACTTCAGTCATCTCACAAAATGACAAGTTCAACAGTTTGACGGTAAAGCAAACATCTGGCTTTAAGCTAATCAAGTGTGAATTCAATAGTCATAAAACACTGCAACATAAAAAAATTCATCTTATTTTACAATTTAGATTTTTTTTCCCCCATTCTAATTCGCCACCTCATTTACACAGATAAGTGATTGAATCATTTTCAGAAGTAAAATTTGAAGTGTACATGCAGATTAAACAGACAAACAAGTGGCATTCATATTTTTTGATGAGTCAAAAGAATAAGCATTTTAATCAAACAAATATGAATACGGTTTTCAGGATACCTCTCCACTCAAACCAGCAGTTTTTACATCCCGAGTCTATAGATTCGGAGGGTTTCCTTTTGTAGTCGTTTTCAGTCAATGTCTCCACCCCTGAGAGACACATTAAATTTTTCAATGCCAATATATCCAAGTGAGCTAATGGGACAGCCTGCCAGGAGTCCATCCGCAGCTACAGGCCTTTTATTCCCTTCTATCCATAGGCTGCAGCTAAATTAACTGATTCTGCTCATACGACATCGCTGGTGTCGCCCACAAGGATAGGTTTTCATTTTACCTGCACTTATAGGTCCGAAAATGTATTATTATTATTATTATTATTATTTATATCAATTTGAAACAGGAATGAAACCAGTTCACAGTGCAGTGAAAAGGCATAAGCCCCTTTCCCAATTAATTCAATTTTTGCATATTTTAATATTAAACTGCAGACAAAATAACTAAAGTGAATGAAAAGTACAATGTTTAAATGGTGATTCAATTTATTGAAGAGAAAAACCATCAAACCTTACCTGGCCCAACGTGAGAAAATAATGGCCCCATGCTGAGTACATCAACCAGTTATGTTTAAGAGACACTGCCAGCCCCGTTGAATCAAAACATCTCTTAAACTAGGCTTATGCCGTCGGAGGCGACGGCTTGGGGTATATCCCCAAACGCCCCCAATCCTCCAATTCCCCAATCTTTGAATAGCCCCAATACAATATAAAGCCCCTCAGGTCATGACCTTTCATTTGAACTTAATTTCAGGTCAATCGGACAAATGGTTCTGAAGATATGGCCAAAATGGTAATATTCCATCACAAAGCGCCACCTGGTGGCAAAATATTGCACCATACAGGTATGATGTCATCGTGTGACAAGTTGTGAGGTCATGACCTTGCAGGTGCACATAGTTTCATGTCAATTGGATAAATACTTCCAAAGATATGGCAAAAATGGTGAATTTTATGTGACAAAGCTCCACCTCGTGTCAAAATTTTGAACCAAACAGGTATAATGTCATTGTGGGACACATCCTCAGGTCATGACCTTTCATTTGCACTTGATTTGAGGTCAATCGGACAAATATTTCCAGAAATATGATAAAAACAGTGATTTTTTTATGTTTTCGGCCCCTGGTGGCCAATCGAGAAATTGTAAATAGTCCAAAATCGAATCAGTTCTTCGTCTTTATGATACTTACTTATATGCAAAACTTGAAATTTCTAATTGAAATATTACTGAAGTTATCGCGTTAACATGTAGGGCGGCGCAGCGGCGGCGGCCAGACCAAAAACATAATATTCCCGAAACGCCATTCAGCGTTCGGGGATATAATAAAACCTGTCTGGCAATGTGATGTAGACTAAAAGCAGCACTTAATGGTGTGATCTACAGAAATTCAAAAAAAAAATCAGAAACAAATTTGTTGCCATATATCAGTTTGGTAAGTACAATCCCAATTCCAAAAAAGGTGGGATGCTGTGTAAATTTTTGATAAAAACAGAATGCAGTGATTTGCGAATCTCATAAACCCACATTTTATTCACAATAAAACATACATAGGCAACATATCAAACGTTAAAAGTGAGATATTTTCCCATTTCATGAAAAATTATGAATTTAATGGCAGCAACACGTCTCAAAAAAGTTGGGACAGGGGCAACAAACAGCTGGAAAAGTAAAAGGTACTGATAAAAAACAGCTGGAGGAGCATTTTGCGACTAATTAGGTTAATAGGCAACAGGTCAGTAACATGACTGAGTATAAAAAGAGCATTTTAGAGAGTCAGAGTCTCTCAGAAGTAAAGATGGACAGAGATTCACCGTTCACAAAAAAACTGCATCTAAAAATTGTCAAACAATTTCAGAAAAATGATCCGAAATGTACAATACATAAAATCATCACAAGATTCAGAGAATCTGGAGAGACCTCTGTGCACAAGGGACAAGATCAAAGATCAATATTGGATGCTCCTGATCTTTGGGACCTCAGGCAGCACTGCATTAAAAAAAGGCATGATTCTGCACTGGAATTCATTGCATGGGCTCAGGAACACTTCCAGAAATCATCGCCTGTGAACACAGTTTGCTGTGCAATCAACAAATGCAAGCTAAAGCTGTATCATGCAAAGAAGAAGCCATATGTGAACTTGATTCAGAAACGCCGCTGTCTTCTCTGGGCCAAAGTTCATTTGAAATGGACTGAGGCAGGATGGAAAACTTTTCTGCGATCAGATTAATCAAAATTTGAAATTCTTTTTGAAAACCAAAAGAGGGGAGGGATCATCTAGCTTGTGTAATGTGAATATAGGCCACTAGATGGCAGTATTTACCTTTTTTTTGTTAAGCTCAGACTGGAGTCATGTTTGGACATGTCCTGGACATGTCTGGGGCAAGTCTCAGAAAATTAAAAAAAAGAGGTCTAAATGTGGGTGGGGTCTGCAAAAGAGTATATAAGGAAAAGAATTGAGACAGTAAAGTAGTAGGAGAAATTGCAAGAAGATGACCAGACCTGCCATTCTGTTCAAGACCTGTGACGTTTCTTTTGTGGATTTCTTTGCCTGTGTTTGAGCATTTTCACTATCCAGGACATCACCAAGCCACCCCACAAAAAGGGACAGTAAATATTTCTGGTTTTTTTTATTCAATCTTGGTCATTAGTTGTTAGTTAGTTGTTATTGTCTTTGTCTGTTGATTAAATGTGTTTAAGTTTTTAAAACAGTTTCTGTCATCCCTTGCTGTTGCTGTTGCTGTTTGTGTTGTAAATGTAATAACAAATTGGGGCCATAACACTTGTCATCAGCGAAAAGTTCAAAAGGCAACATCTCTGGTGGTATCGGGCTGCAGTAATGCCCATGGCGTGGGGAGCTTGCACATTTGGAAAGGCATTATCAATTTTGAAAAGCATACAGAGGTTTTATAACAATATATGCTCGCATCCTGACAACGTCTCTTCAGGGCAAAACAATGCTAAACCACACACTGCATCCATCACAACAGCATCGTCTGAGAGCTGAACTGGCCAATCTGCAGTTCAGACCGTTCACCAATAGAAAACATTTGGAGCATCATAAAACAAAAAATGCAGCAAAGATGACCCAGGACTGTTGAGCAGCTAGAATCCTACATGGGACAACATTCCTCTCCCAAAACTTCAGCAACTGGTCTCCTCACTTCCCAGACATTTACAGACTGTTGTTAAAAGGAGAGGGGATACTAAACAATGAAAAACATTGCCCTATCCCAACTTTTTTGAGATGCGTTGCTGCCATTCAATTCAAAATGAGCTACAACGTAAAATTTTTCATGAAATGGTAAAATGTCTCACTTTCTACATCTGACATATTGTTTATGTTCTATTGCATATAAAATGTCAGCATGAGATCAGCAAATCATTGAATTGTTTGTATTTACATTTTACTCAGAATCGGGGATGTATTACAAAACCATTTCTAAGGCTTTGGGACTCCAGTGAACCACAGTAAGAGCCATTATCTACAAATGGACAAAAATTGGAACATTTGTGAACCTGCTGGCCAACTAAATTCCTCCAAGAGCACATCGACGGCTCATCCAGGAGGTCACAAAAGAACCCAGACTAACATCTTAAGAACTGCAGGCCTCACTTGCCTCACTTAAGGTGACAGTTCATGACTCTGAAAATGGCATCCATGGGAGACCTGCCGGGCAAAAACCCCTGCTGACCTAAAGAGCATCACCAAGACTTCTGGGATGATATTCGGTGGACGAATGAGTCAGAAGTGGAACTTTCTGAGAGACATGGGTCTTGTTACATCTGGTGTAAAACTGACACAGAATTCCACAATAAGTGAATCATACCAACAGCCAAACACAGTGGTGGTCATGTGATGGTCTGGGGCTGCTTTTCTGCTTCAGTAGCTGGGCGACTTAAATAATTCCTTCTATTCATAATCGAAGGAACTTTGAATTCTGCTCCTGAAAGAGAATGTCCAACCATCAATTCATTACCTGAAGCTCAATCACAGATGGATTATGCAGCAGGACGATAATCTGAAGCGCACAAGCAAATCCACCGCTGAATCACTCCAAAAAAACAAAATGAAGGGTCTGGAGTAGCTAGTCAATGTCCTGACTTGACTCCTACGGAGATGCAGTGGCATGACCTTCAACAGGCAGTTCATGCGCAAAAAACCTCAGTGTGCCAAAGTAAAAAAAAATTCCATCAAAAAGCAAGGGCCAAAATTCCTCCTCAACAATGTAAAAGGCTCATTACTTGTAACTGCAGATGTTAGAGTTCTTGCCGTCAAGGAGGGCACAACCGGTTTGGGGGAAATTACGTTATATTTTTTCATATGGGTGATATAGGTTTTGACCTTTAATAAATTACATGATCAAAACTTATATTTTGCATTTACTCCCATAATGTTTGTTGTATATTAAAATGAGTTGACTGATCTAAACCATTTAAATATAATAAATAAGAAAAAAGAAATAGTGAAGGGGCAAATACACTTTCACAGTCCTGAACATCCCCCTGAGATGGAAGACCAACGGCTTTAAGTAATTACTAAGGACACAATGCCGCCAAATCAGGGCTTCAGTGGGTATGGATGGTTATATACAGAGCATTTCAATCCTGCATGTCTTCGTATAGCACAAGTTCTGCTCTGTTCACAGTGCCTCACTGAACTGTGCTGGGGCTTTTCCCACTGCAGAAAACCCCACCCTTCAGACCTGACAAAAGAATGAACTTTGGGCTCTGAATCATTGAGCAGGATGTTTTTGCAAACCTTTTGCGTTGGGCCACTCTCACCTTCAACAGCAAACACACCCCTCACCTTTATATATCCCAAACCCCCCAAAACAACCATATTCTTCATTCAGAAGCGCGTCAAACAAAAGAAGTAAAATGTTCCGCTATCCTCCACTGCTCCATGTCTTGAAATAAACTGTCACGCTGAAAACAACGTGCGGCACACTTTTCTTTGCCTTAGGAAGTTTAGACAGGGCCCCGTTTCCCTTACGTGTCCCTGCACGCCTAAGAGTTCATCTTTCTCTCTGCATTTGGTAAAAGGTAATAAACCCTGATTTCTGCTGTTTCACTCAAAGGGAGCAGAAAGGGCAAAAAAGTTGCCTTTTCAGTTTTCCTTGAAAAAGGGGCAACACTCAGTGTTCCAGTTCCTTGTGTAAGCGAGGGCCCTGCGTCTCTCTCCAGGGGGCCCCGAGGACCCAGGGAGGGGAGGGGCCACATTTTAAGGAAGGCCTGTGGCTGCGATACAGGAGGTGAGTTTGAGTGGCCTGAGACACAGGAGTAATGCGTGGGGATAATTGCGCTAAAAGAAGTGCGCCATTTCGTCCTGCTGGGCAGCACAAGGCTGGCAGCTGCCTCGACGTTTATGGGCCTCAATGGCTGTCAGACGTAAACGAGCCGCACCGGACCCTGGCACATTTCAGTAATGAGCGAATTTGCAGGGTGAGAGTGCGGTGCAAACACTGCAGCCTGGATCTTTAATGGCAGGTAATTGGCACAATAGGACTGAATAGAACCTTTTTTGTCATGTACAACTTCAGCACAACAGGTGTCACACTGCATACATTTCCACAATTAAATAAGTGCTCCCCTCTCCCTCTCTCTTTTTAACAGCAGAAATCATTTACATTTTTCCAGCAACAATCACCATTCACACACCCTTTGCCTCTGGTCTCTGTATGTTTTCTGTGGCAGAGCCTGACCGTTATTTACGGTGTGTGACACACCATCCTGCCCTTTCTAGAGACCTCACAGCACATCAAAGAGATACTGATGCAGTATTTAGAGTCCCTTTATTTAATTGTTTTATTTATTTTTTTTGGAAAGAGCACTTGCTGCAGTGAATGTGCCATCAATTTTACCACAGTTATAAAACAAACCCCGCCTCTAAAAACGGGCTTCAAAAGAGTACAGCGCACAAAAGCCTCAAGCAAATTAGTAGGACCTAAGGGAAAAAACTATAATTCAGAAAAGGTGGCTCCAAATTAGGGGAAAAAATGTATAATGCAGCCTAAAACAGACATTTTCGTCATGCAACCGTATATCAGACACCACTTTCAGCGTCATTCATTTCTAACAGCGAATAGCCTACATTAAGTACGTATCACTAAACTGACAGTGTAATGACAGATGTTAAATTGGTGTTAACATTGTGTTAATATTTCGGCCAATCATTCGAATTCGACTGCCTCTCTACAGGTCAGTCAGGCATTCAGTGGGAATTTGTTCTGCTAGAAAAAAGAGAATCGGAAGGTGGAACAGAGTCCTGATATACTCCAATCTCAAGCGAAATGATAGCCATTTCAAACCCATTAGGACTTCGAAACATTCGTGCTTGTACAATAAAATATCTCAATGTATTGAAAATAGTTCTGAAATCACGCAATCATCATGAAAGTTGTCACATCACAACACCAGTTTCACCCAATAACCAGCTTCGCGCACTTGAAATGTCCCCCATAATCGGTTTGCTCGTGCATTTGTGTAATTTCAGGGATAATCTGCGATCAAATTGCTGGGGTTGCAGCCTTCTCGTGCACCGAGAGCCTAATTATGAGTGTCGCGCAGGCGAGGCGCGAGCCATGGTGACCGCGCTCTGCGCTGTTTGCCCAGCTGCGGTGCGCACACGCCACCGCCACGAGGTCATGCGCCAGCTTGTGTGCAGATGTGCGGAGGTTATCGTTCAGCTCGCGCTCATAATACGTGAGGTAGAGCGCGAGCGGTCCGTGATACGGTCTCCCTGGAGCGAACGCGCAGCCCCTTTGCAGCTGCGCTTGTTGCCATCGTATCCAAACAGCAACCAATGATTCTAAGTGCTACCGACAAATACAAATGAAAAATGTCTACGATTACTAAAGACAATAACATAGTGGTTGCTCAGTAAATAATTGTTTAACTATGTATATTGAAATAAAACACAATAATATTATATATATGTGTATAATATATTGAGTACGTTTCAGGCAATAAAACATGAAACCGATACAGTTTAATATTACTTCTG
The DNA here is from genome assembly GCA_029721435.1 of Gymnothorax reevesii. Taxonomy (NCBI): domain Eukaryota; kingdom Metazoa; phylum Chordata; class Actinopteri; order Anguilliformes; family Muraenidae; genus Gymnothorax; species Gymnothorax reevesii. Next base: position 69,900,023 of record CM056587.1, on the reverse strand, counting down.
CATCAATGATACGCCATGATCATTAAAAAAAAAGTCATGAATTAGGCCTAAGAATTATCAAGTGTTCGTCTGCCCCACAGCCTTACACATTAGACCAAGGGGGCAGGAAAGTTTATTACAGACAAGTTGCAACTTAAAAGGAAATTATGTCTGCCGAAGAAAATTAAAACACGGAGTATAACCGTAGGGTTCAATCAATAGGCTATGGAATATTTTCGCTGCATTTTACAGGATACCGCAATTAAAACCGCAGCTTCAGGTAAAAGTCACACGTCGACTGAGACTCGTATCGCTAAATCGTCCATGCAGGCCCGTCCGCAGATTTTTCCAGGACCTGTTTTTTTTTTTTTTTTTTTTTTAGGAAGAGACTATTCGCCCCGCGGCGATTCTGCGCGAAAGATGAAAGAGCGGGGCAGATTATAAAATGAAATATCTTATTGGCCGAACTGCGGGGCGAATAGCAAAAGTGCTTCTGTTATCCGTCCCACCGCAGCGCGAGAAGCAGAATAACTTATTTGTCGGCCCCGTTGCGGTGCAGATGGCCGATCTCTTTCCCACCAATTGACCCCGTCGCGGGGCGAATAGCCACTTCATTTTTTATCTTTCTTTTTCTCCACTTCCCAACACACAGCACAGCATGCGGGTCTGGGCGAGATCTGCGCTGGTACTGTCCAGAGGTCTAGCGGCACACCAGCGCAGGGTCGGCTCGGAGTCAGTGGAGCATCCTCTGTAACCTTGTCAAATCAGTTTATAGAAACGAAGTAGGCATCAGTTCTGATGCCTGCTGACGATAATTATATAGGCTGCCGTTGTCTAATAAAGCCAGACATTTGTAATTCATGTAATTCATACATGTCCACTGCATTAAGAACACCACCGAGCTTAGAGCAGAGTGGTGCCAGAAACCCAGAAACATGAGCTTCTTCCCAGAGACCAAGAATGACAACCCACTATATTATATATACACACACACACATACACACATATATATATATATATATACACACACACACACACACACACACACACGCGGGGTATTGGCCCATCATTTACATTTTGAACAGCATTGCATGTAGCTATACAACAAAGAAGTTACTCAGTGTACTATGTTAAGCCTGAGATATTAGCACAAACAAAGCGTTAATTAGTTTTTTGATCATGAGCTCCCGAATTTAGGCAACAACCTTATTGTACCCGAATCATCTATTCCAGCCACCTCGGCGTAAGGGACTTCTCTATCGTAGCTCGACAGTGCCCTCTAATGGGTATTTTGAGAAACATGCAATCGCTTAGTTTTCTCTGCATTTCGCCCACCAATAGCAAATCGAAGCCGTTGCAGTATTTTATCTTCATTTTGCGATAAACGTGATTTGTGCAAGATCGCCGTGATCATCGAAAAGTTATTGAAACACAGCAGTCCAACAAAGACACAGACCGGGGTACAGACTGTCAGTACAAAGCGGTTACTCACCCCAGGCATGCACACCAGTCTGCAGACAACCATGCGGACTTTTTTTTTTAATCCCTCCATCCATCCTTATACACACTTAACCTACAATTATCTTGACTTGTGCCATAATAAATTCAATTTTACTGTGTGTTTTACAAAGAGTTTGAATCTCTCTGTCCTCAAAGCGTCCACAGACTTTGATTTAAAGATGAAAATTTTGCCGAGAAGTATTATAATATTGAGTAGTTTTCCGGAGTCATTTGTTAGACTGCCCAGAAGTATGGTGGGCAAATCCAGTGTAAAATTACTTGAATATAAAGCGGACTTTGCTTCATTAACATTTACTCCCGTATCCTATTGAATGAAAAGTGTAGAATTTATTGAGCGGTTCAATTGAATCTCTTCATTTCAAAGACTGGAAGTAGCCAATGAAATCTAGGTCCCAAAAATTGATTCTTCCCACCACATCCATGAGAACTAAAATGTGTTTATCCAAAGCGCAAAATTAGGCAAGGTCCACGCAAACAAGAGTTTAGACAGGCAACTCATTCACTGAGTTTTTGCTTTCCTACGAACCGAAGACCAAAGTGTGGTTTGCAGGTTTTGAATGCTGCGAAATTACTTAACAATTCGCACCGGGACACACCTGTGCGGATCCTTGCATTTTCCCATTGCAATTCCTCCGCTTCTGCGAAGCCAAATGTCAGGGATAATACAGGCCTGAATTCCGCTCAAGCATGAACTAATCTACAACACAAGGATGCAGAGGGAGTTGCCAATGAGTATATATTGTTAATATATTGTGTGGGGGAAAAAAAAAAAAAAATTATATGTATATGTATATATACACATTAGACTCACACGTATATAAAAGCATTTGGCAACTTCCGGATTTATTATTTATTAGCATATTTTTGTCACACTTCAGTGTTTCAGATCAAACAAATTTTAATATTAGACAAAGATAAACCAAGTAAATACAAAATGCATTTTTTATTTGATGATTTCATTTATTGAGGGGAAAAAGCTATCCAAACCTACTTGGCCCTATGTGAAAAAGTAATTGCCCCCTAAACCAAATAACTAGTTGAGCGACAACAACTGCAATCAATCGTTTGCCATAACTAACAATGAGTCTTTCACATCACTGTGGAGGAAATTTGGCCCGCTCTTTCTTCCAGAATTGTTTTAATTCAGCCACATTTTTTTTTGTTTTAAGCCATTCATAGGTGGACTTGCTGGTGTGTTCCGAATTATTGGCCTCCTGCATAATCCAAGTGCGTTTCAGCTTGAGGCAACGAACTGATGGTTGGACATTCACCTTCAGGATTTTCCGGTTGAGAGCAGAATTCATGGTTGCATCAATTACGACGAGTCATTCAGGTCCTGAGGCAGCAAAGCAGCCCCAGACCATCACACTACCACCACCACCATGTTAGACTGTTGGTATGATGTTCTTTTTATGAAATTCTGTGTTAGTTTTATGCCTGATGTAACGGGACTCACACCTTCCAGAAAATTCAACTTTTGTCTCGCCAGTCCACAGAATATTTCCCTAAAAGTCTAGGGGATCATCAATATGTTTTTTGGCAAATGTGAGAAGTGCCTTTGTGTTCTTTTTTGTCAGCAGTGGTTTCTGCCTCGGAACTCTCCCATGGATGCCATTTTTGCCCAGTCTCTATCTTCTTGTTAAATGTTAAATCATGAACATTGACTTTAACCCATTAAGACCTGATGTGTCACACTCACTTTAAAAACGAAAGGGCCATGAATATCATATATAATTTTTAAGAAATGTGAATGAAGTGCATCATGAGGTGCCCTTTGTCTTAATGGGTTAACTGAGGCAAGCAAGGCATGCAGATCTTCAGATGTTTTCTGGGTCCGTTTGTGACCTCCTGGATGAGTCGTTGATGCACTCTTGGGGTAATTTTGGCAAGCTGGCCACTCCTGGGAAAGATCCCCACTGTTTCAAGTCTTCTTTATTTGTGGATAATGCTGCCTAGATGCCAGTATCTGTAAATCTCTCCAAATTGGGAAAACCTGCCATTGACCCTCTACGGCACCAGCTCCATATATTTTTAGTAGAGATTAGCCTGATCAATTCACATCTACAGAGTTATTGCATGTGCAAGTTAACAGTATCTACATAAGTAGGGCAGGAGGTAAGGCCAATTTTCTCAGTTTCACTATTTTGCAGATACTGCCATCTGGCTTGACAGGGCAGAATGTCTCTGACCGTGATTCGCTGGAGACCCACAGCCTTAGAAATGGCTTTGTAACCCTTTCCAGACTGATAGATGTCAATGACTTTGTCTCTCATCTGTTCTTGAATTTCTTTAGATTGCCGCATGATGTGTTGATTTTTGAGATCTTTTAGCCTACTTCACTTTGTCAGACCGGTTCTATTCAAGTGATTTCTTAATTCAACAGGTCTGGCAGTAATTAGGCCTGGTTGTGGCTAGTGAAATTGAATGCAAAAAATAGGACCATGGGTCCTGTGGCTTACCGGCAAAGTAATCTTATCGTGAAGATACAAGTTATGACAATTTCAAGTTAAGTTTGACATTCGAATCATTAAAAGTCAATGCCAAGGTCACCAAATAAAAGTTCACAACATTTATAAGACCTAAATATAATCCTAAACTCTGAATCAGTTTTGGTGATACAAGTCATTGAAAATTCAATGTCAATTGCGAACTTGCACAAAAGGTAAATTATAGGTCCGTAAATGGACTTCATGTACAACTTTCTAAATGTCTCTACACAAACTTTGGCTCAGTCTGTGACAATTTTGGTGATAAAAGTAATTGTAATTTCACTGTTTGAACCTCCTAAGGTCACTGACAAGCTAAAGCTTTATCGGTGACCTTTTTAGTGATAGAAGTCATAAAATATTCAATTGGTCAAGTCTGACCTTCAAACGAAAGTACATATTTGACTTCCTATACGTTTCCAATTCAAACCTACACTTATCTGTAACAATTTTGATGATATAAGTCATTGAAATGTCACTGTGAAGTTTGGCCGTTAAAGGTCACTGAAGGTCAAGTTCAAAGTCACCAAATGAAACTTAATGCATGACGTCCTATATGCCCACAATGCAAAGCTCTATCTATAATAGTTTTGGTGATAAGTCATTATAATTTTGCTATGTGAAGTTTGACCTTCAAAGGTCACCCAAGGTCCAGTTCAAGGCCACCAACAGAAAATTCATATATGCCCCTATAAGTGTTTAATACACATGTTCCCAATCTTCAATATTTTCAAGCCTAGAAGCCTTTGAAAATTGTAACATTTTGCTTTCATCTCAAGTTTGACCTTTCAAGGTCATCTGAGGTCAACTTCAACATAGCCAATGTATAGGTCATTTATGACTTCCTATATGTTGATAACACAAAAAATTATTCAATCAAAAATCCAAAAAAAATAAATAAATAAATAAAAAAAAACATCTGGAGATATGGCCAAGTAATAGGTTATGGAAAATTCACATAAAAATTCATCAGGCCGAAAAAAGATATATAATGTTCTGGAGCACGGATGCCACACCAAAACAATAGCTTATTGGGCCATGGGGCTGGTAAGCTAAAAATGTGGTTAATCACAGTTAATTCATGATTTAACAAGGCGGCAATTACTTTTTCCACATTGGGCCACATAGTTTTGTATAGCTTTTTTTCCTTAATAAATGAAATCATCATTTAAAAACTGCATTTTGAATTTACTCGGGATATCTTTGCCAATTTTTAAAATTTGTTTGATGATCTGAAACATTTAAGTGTGACAAATATGCAAAAAGAAGAAATCTGGAAGGGGGCAAATACTTTTTCACGGCACTGTACCCTACATGGATATCATAAACACACAGGAACCAGGAGTATTTTTATTTTTTTACAAATATTTTATATGGCAGGAGCACATGCGTCCAGCTTTAGATAGTCTACATGTCAACATTTATAAAGCAACGCAGCTTTAGAAATGAGCAGCGAAACAAACAACTTAGTTTTCATGTCAGTCACATGACAAAAGCTAAACTGGGAAACGTTAGTGGTAGCGTGCTGTGCTTCTATAGTGGCGAAGTGCTGTTCTTTACCTCCTGACAGGAGAGCGTCATGAGCGCCTTTAACAGGGAGACCATCAGAAGCCTGTCTACTTCAACCCTCATGGTCCAGACCGGGGTAGTGACCCTTAAACTGAGAAGACCAAGGCGTTTTAAAACATCTTATTTTAGTTAAGCCAATTTTAGTTTATCATCTATTACCTGATCTATCTTGAATGATGATGCCATGTGCGAGCAGGCCGGACACTTGTTCCCCCCCCTCACAGATAAGTGAGGCGACCCGTGTGTGGACAGCTAAACCTCGTACCTGACCCTACACTACAGGACGGAAACTGCACATTTCATCAGTGAAAGCTGGTATAAGATAATCCTGGGTCAGGGAAATTACATTTTAATTCAGATTTTTCTGGTAGCTTGCAGTAGCCTTCAGCAGGTGGGTTTAACATCAACACTGTGCAGACCCACCCGAGAGCACCGTTCGCCTCATTGGCTGTAAACCACCTTTCAGAGAACCCTGAACCCTATGGGACTTTCTCCTATTTCCATACTCTGTTCATTATTTGTAACGTCACAACTCCACTGATGCGACTGTACAGACATTCTCCGACATTTTATTTCAGACAGCTTGCTACTGGAGAAAGAAAAAGTGCAGGTCACTGTATTTAAAATCCTAGACAATCAGTGGGTCACAGGAACTGTATACAGTAGATATCTGACCCTGTACTTGCAGTAAATAACTGATACTCCCGGTCACACTCAATTTTTCCGCTGCTCAGGCTTTTCATTATGGCTGCTAATGCTCCATTGTCTGGCTTTTCAATAGAGCCTTGGAGAGAATTCGAAGCACATTTCCATATTCTGTCTGTACAGCTCACCTCGTAGTTATTAAAAAAAATGTGAAGTTTGAATTTTCCGTGACTGCGATAACCTCCAAATCCACCTCATAAAGGCTCTCAGGCGGAATTCTACAGGATGTAAAAATGCTTCTACACTAACCAACCTACAGAAGCATCATCTCAGAGTCCAGCGGGGCAGCTTGTAATTCACTCAGAAACAGTCTTTTTATCCATTTAGTCGTAACCTATGCAATGTTCAACGATACGAAGTGAACAATTGGTTAAATGGAGTATAAATGAAAAGAATTAAAAATATATTTAATGTGCAATAACAATTAATCAATCACTCAGTGATGAATAAGCACTTAAGCACAGTGTCCTTCACAAAACACTGCCAATTTCTTATTTTTCTAATTTAATCTATTTTTATTTATATTTTGAGATATTTATATTTTATTATTTATTATTTATTAATTATTTATTATCTATTTATATTTTTGAGATGTTTGAGCCATAATGAATGCAGGCTAGAACTCAAAAAATATTTATGTCCAAAACATCAAAGTTGGAGAACTCCACAGACATTGCAGGCAAGTAAAACATATAGCCAGTGTAGTGTTTGTACGCAGTGTAGTGTTTGTGCGAGAATGTCTTAGAACCACACAATTCGAGCTGAGCACAGAAAACACAGAGAAGAGAAGAATGTAAAAGCTTGAAAAAGTGAACTTTGCAGCAACGCTGATTCATCCTCTTGAAAATAAAGTTTCCTCAGAATATACTTATGTTGAGCAGCACTTAGTATAACCCCTTTACAAAAAAAACAAAACAAAAACAAAACATATATTTCAAAGAAATAACAAGATTGAAACATGTACAGGTAAGAGCAGAACGGGTCCCCATGTCAGAATTCCTGGAGATAATTATTCATTTTCACTATTTGATGGTGATATAAACCAAATCCTTCAACTTCACTCAGGACATCCTCAGGCCGTCCCCCAGAAAGAGACATGAATCTACGAAATTCTTGGAAAATATGCACATGGCAAACCACCCAACAGTGTCCCTGCACATATAGAGCCATTCCATCAAAAATATAGGAACAGAGGTCACAGGTTGCCGATGTAGCTGTTGTCATAGAAAATAACATCTGTGCATGAATATATTAATTTAGTAAATTTTCTAAAACATTACTCCAACAAAGACTGAATGCATTGCTACCAATGAAAATACATTAAAACTGAATTGATTAAATGCCTGATCAGTAGGACCGCAATGTGTGCATTTTTATACTTGGGGTTCATATACCAATTTGACTAGTATTTCATATGGTACCATTTCAAAACTCACAGTCCACAGGCCCGACATAGGAGTGCAGTTTGATCGCCAGTGTATCTCAGACCATTTCACTGCTTTGTTTTACACGACACCGCAATAAACACAAGAAATTCTCATCTACTTCTGCTAAAAACTTTAAAAACTGCTCATCCAGAGACCAATATAGACTGGAATATATATTTTAGGATAAAGGGTTTTATTATTTTTTTTATGTTTGTATGTGAAACGCAACAAAATGGTCCACTAAAGGACTGATTGTTCAGTGGTGTCATTATCAATGAGCACTAGAGGGCACCATAGATAGATATAGCTCAAATACAAACAGGTAATGAAAGGGAGGAAGAATGCTGTGCAGCGGCAGATGCATAGACTGTATAAAAAGATGGACACAGCGCCCAGGCCTGAAAACTGAGGCCAGTGCGGAAATCTCTCAAATTTGCATCCTATTTAATGGCCAGCAGATGGCGACGTCGGTGGATGCAGAAAGAAGTTCAATGCCACCTAACTCTTTGAGAAAATGACCCTACTTTCCCACCTGATTTATTGTTTCAATAATGGTTTTCCACATTACTTTATGGGATCTATCGCAAGTTTCAAGCCTCCTTCGATATATCATGATGTTCATTTTCGTAAATTATGGTCCAAAATAGTCTAGAATTAATAAAGCCACAATATGCTTTAGGGGCGTGGCTATCTTCTGGTCCTCGTCAGATACGGTCAGATCCAGAGCCATGGTCCTCCCGGGGTCATCAGTACACGCTCTCGTCCAACAGGAATCACATCTGGTTTCAAAATGACAAAATGTCGCTGTTCAAATTGCCAAAATGGAGGCTTCCTAAATGGTATGCTGAAACGAATGGGTGACGTCACGGTTGCTAACTCCATTTTTTATGTACAGTCTGTGGGCCGATCGTGTCATTGACCCACAAACACTGGACCTATTCGATAAATATACACGAATCCACTTTGACTGGTTCACATCTCACTCGGTTTACACTATTGCACATTGTGTACAGAGGAAAGCTGCTTCAGTCTGAGCCAGCGGACATGACATGGTCCCTTAGTCTGCTCTCCGCAATCACTGGGATTCTCATCGACCAGATGAGCCCTTACACAGTAAAGTAGGGTTTATCCTACAGACGGTGGCACTATTGAGGCAAACTGCATTTCACCCAACAGGACTTTCAGCGACAGCCTGTACTGGAACTCTGGCGGAACTCTGGCGTCTGGTCTAAACCAGGCCGTTTCCCCACTTCAGGCTTCAGTTCATTAACAGCAGTGTCATTCCCCGCTATAATATTCGCATATAATTTCAAGAAAAAAACCGTAACCCCTGATACACAGTTCATCTCTGACAACCCCAATTCCAAAATTGTTGGGACAAAGTGTAAATTGTGAATAAAATCAAAATGCAATGACTTTCAGAACACGAGCCAATGTTATTTACAATAGAAAATAAATAGCATTTCAAATGTTGAAACGGAGACATTTTACATTTTTATCCATAAAATGACTTCATTTCAAATTTTCTGGCTGCAACAGGTCTCAAAAAAGTTGGGACACAGGCAAAAAAGAGCTAACAAAGCAATTAATATGTAAGAGAATCAGCTGAAAGAACATTTAGCAAGTAATTAAGTTAACTGGCATCAGGTCTGTAACATGATTGGCTATAAAAGGGATGTCTTAGAGAGGCGGAGTCTCTCAGAAGTAAAGATGGCCAGAGGCTCTCCAACCTGTGAAGGCTTGCGTAAAAAATAGTGGAATACTTTAAAAACAATGTTCCTCAATGTCAAATTGCAAAGGCTTTGAAGGTCTCATCATTGACAGTGCATTACATCATCAAAAGATACAGAGAAACTGGAAAAATCTCTGTGCGTAAGGGACAAGGCCGAAGACCTTTACTGGATGCCTGTGATCTTCGGGCCCTCAGACGTCACTGCATCACTCACCGGCACGATTCTGTCATTGACATTACTAAATGGGCCCAGGAATACTTCAAGAAACCACTGTCTGTTAACACAGTCCGCCGTGCCATCCACAGATGCCACCTAAAACTCTCATGCAAGAAGGAAGCCATTGTTGAGCATGATCCAGAAGTGCCATTGTGTGGCCAAGGCTCATTTAAAATGGACTGTAGCAAAGTGGCAAAGTGTCCTGTGGTCAGATGAGTCCAAATCTGACATTCTTGCTGGAAATCACGGGTGTTGTGTCCTCTGGGCTAAAGAGGAGAAAGACCTCCCCTCCTGTTATCAGCGTTCAGTTCAAAAGCCAGCATCTCTGATGGTACGGTGATGCATTAGTGCATATGGTGTGGGACACTTGCATGTTTCAAAAAGCACCATGAATGCTGAAAGGTAAATAAAGGTTTTAGAACAACATATGCTCCACTCCAGACGACATCTATTCCAGGGAAGGCCTTGTGTATTTCAGCAGGACAATGCAAAACCACATACTGCAGCTATTACAACAGCATGGCTTCACAGTAGAAGAGTCTGTGTACCGAACTAGCCTGCCTGCAGTCCTGATCTTTCGCCGATTGAGAACATTTGGCGCATAATTAAACTAAAACTCCGTCAAAGGAGACCCAAAACTCTCCAGCAGCTGGAAGCCTGTATTGAACAAGAGTGGGATCAAATTCCAATGGTTAAACTCAAGAAACTTGTCTCCTCAATGCCCAGACGCCTCCACTCTGTTAAAAAAAAAAAAAAAAGAGGGGATGCTACACCATAGTAAACAGGCCTCAGTCCCAACTTTTTCAAGACCTGTAGCAGCCATCAAATTTGAAATGAGCTCATTTTGTGGATAAAATTGTAAAATTTCTCAGTTTCAACACTTGCTATGTTATCCGTCTTCTCCTGTGACTAAAATACTGGCTGCTGTGATTTGAAAGTCATTGCGTTTTGATTTTATTCACAATTTACACTTTGTCCCAACTATTTAGGAATTGGGGTTGTATGATGTTTAACTGAAGTCAAGTCAAAGCCCCAAGTGTCAGAAATCATGTTCTCCAGCTCTCATCCAATAGGAACATACTTTGATACTCAATTAAGAGTAGCGATATTATGAAAGAATTCTGCACGGCTTTACTCACGCTTTTCAAAGACTTCATATCTTTTAGAGTGCCTTTTCTGTACAGGGAAATGTTATAGATTTTATGATTTTGAGATAAGGTTTATAAATTGAAAGAGTATGAAGCATTAAACATTCCTCTGTATGGAAAATTCAGTTGACTATGAAAGATAAGTGAAAATAAAAGTTGAGATTCTCAAAATGAGGGAGACACAACAGATGCAGAACATATTTCCGTTCCGACCTCATGTATTGCACTTTGCAAGTATATTTAATTCATTTAATTTTGAATGAGTTTGCACAGCTCTGATGCAGCTAATTAAAGGCCACCTGCTAACCTTTGAACAACATTTGGACCATGAAGCATTAAATCTTATCAGAGGCGACCCCGTATCAAATAGGCAACATTTTTAAGCATATTCATTTTAACATTCATATCAAATTTCAGAACAAAAAAATAATGCAAATATTATGTACTGCACATTAATGTGCTTCTCAGAATCAGCAGGAGTAATTTCTAATAGTTTGGAGTTTAAGGAGTTAAAACACAAGAAGTATTCGTCACGTTTCTTTCTTGTCTGCTTAAACAAATAAAAAGACACCAGCTGCTCTCTCTGAGAAACCTGAGGAATCATGTCGGCGGTAACTGCAGTCATATAAACGCCATTTGCTCTCCCTCGCCCATCTGCCTGCTCATCTCTTTACCGCGTGTCCCCTGTACCATAGACGTCATGATGTACATACCCCACTGCACTGTGCAGGAATGTGATTCCTTCACCATGGCAAAGAGAATCCTGGACACCCAACGCTCCAGTTCCTCCGTCTTCCAGACTATCCTGCACCTCCAGTGCTAAAGCTCCGCAGCCCAGGATGAGAGTAGCAAGCAGAAGTAGTTTTGGGAAATTTCACTCCTTCGCTTCATAGGCTGCACTCACTCTCTCCCTCCCTCCACTGCAGTGATGAACTCTCAACACGGGAGACTGTCTTCTGCGCCCTCATGCCCCCTGCAGCTAATGCTGCCCCCAGAGACGTCTCTAACCCAGCAGACGTACCTGAGACGACCTCTCGAAAGGGAGCGAGAGAGAGGACAGAGACGAGAGGGTGAGAGAGAGGAGACTGGCAGGGTAAGGAGGGAACAGAGTCGATCTCTTCACGAAGAGTGAGGGAGAGCTCAGCCACTCGAACCCTTACACCTGGCGGAGCAGAATGCTCTTCATCTAACCTGGAGCTGCCTTTTATAGCGGCCCAGCGCTGGCGGTTACACCTCGCGGAGAGCATGAATATATTACCCATACAAAGGAGGCTGCTTATTGTTTATGTATCACACAGCCTTCCAGACAACAAAGGCTATTTTCATAAGAAACCTCCAATTTCATTTTGGCTCCAGTTTGATTACCAGCGAAAGAAAAGGAGCCCTTTGGTCAATCTCCCAAAGGGGATTTCGGCATTCACACCCTCTGAATGGGCTTTATTGCTTTCCTATCTAAGCTTTCAGGAAAAAACATTAACAAAAAAAAAAAATAAATAAAATAAAATGGCAGTTATGAGACCTAATAAAATCAGACAATATCAGGCCTAAAGAGGGCATCAAGACAAAATATCCTTCCCTTTCTTCTTTGCCTCATCATTTGGTGAATTCTTGGCAGAGGCCGGGCATTACTGTCAGACAGTAGAGAAAGGGACAGAGGACAGCAAATGCCTGAACAAGCGGAGTCCATTGCCAATCCATCGCAGGGCACACCGACCAATCAGTCAGTCAGATACTCCCCCCTATGGTCAATTTACTGTCACCAATTTACCAACCACACGTTTTAGCCTGCCGTAGGAAATCTCATTTGAACATGGGGAGAACATGAACACTCCACACAGAAAGGCCCCAGGCCGGATTTGAACCCATGGCCTTCGTGCAGTGAGGAGGCAGCAGTGCCCCATGTACCACTGTGCCACCCTGAGTAAGGCCAGTCAACCCAAAAATTTTCAAACAAACAGTTGGAAATGAACTGCGTGTTAAGCAGGGTGTACGATAGTCTGTGCTGTCACTGGAATGAGGTTCACCATGCGTTCTTCTATTTCTCTTATTTTTTGTTAGGGACACATACCTTAGAACCCTCCAGACCCCTTACGAGCCCTGAAAAAGGCTTCAGGATGAATTAGAGTTTCCCAATATCTGTTTAGTCAGAAAAATGAGCCATATTTGTTTAAATTGAGAGGTAATAACCTTGTTCATAAAAATAGCTGGTTTTAAATGCAATTCATGTCTACTGGTCAGCTTCAATTTCCAATTGGCTCCCAAAGTTTGGAATCAGTATGACTCATAGAAATGTCCTCTTTATTTAGGTCAAAGCAAGTGGACGCCTGGCCAGCATCATGCACATCACTGTACAGTTTGTCCTCACTTTGCTTTCATGACAGACTGTACTCATCTCTGAAGGCATTGCAGAAGATATTAGAGAAGGGTAACCATCGTATGACATCAGCTCTTCAGCGGTTTTTGTCAGGGCATCGTGCAGGGAAGTCTAATTTATTCCTTGAAAACACAATGAAAGTACGGAGCGCACTCTGTGCCCGGCGGACATTGTGATGGAGCAGAAGTCGACAGTTTCCCTCGTTCGATTGGTAATTTGCTCAAGACTGATTCACTCGTATGTGATGTCTGTGCCGAGCCAAGTAGCTCTGTTTATCTCAGCTGTTCTGAGCACAACATCACTGGGAGTATTGCTTCACCCACTGGATGGGATCAAAGGTCACCTCTCAGCTCTTAGTCAGGTTCCCCTACAATTTCGTTCCCAAGACCAGCACACTTAACCACTGTGCCACATCCTCTCCCCATTCTTCTTCATCCATCATTTTGGCACAAGCAGATTTGTAAAGAGGTATTTCTGAACCAGTGCAAGAATTACTCGGTTATCCATCTCAGTTGTGATCTGTGGCCTTACGAGGCCAGCTGATTTGTATTTCTGAGCTCACCGCTGCCTTCTTTAAAAACCCCTGCGTGGCATGATAGATGGATGGACAGATTGATGGTGGAGCGATAGATGATAGAAACACGTTATAAACAAATGAGTGCATGGATGAATGGGAAGAGAAACTGATAGCATTAAAATGCTAGCTTGCTATTATTAGCATTAACATGTTAGCATGCTAATATTAGCACTATGAAGTTTGCATGCTAATATTAGCATTAGCTTTTTTAGCATGCCAACATTACCATTAGCATATTGGCATAATATTAACATTAGCATTTTGGCGTGCCATCATTAACTTTAATATGTTAGCACACTATTATTAGCATTAGCTTTTGCATTAACATGGTTACATGCTAAAATTAATATTAGCAAGTTAGCAAGCCAATATCAGCAATAGCATTTTAGCATCTGAAGATTGCATTAATGTGTTAGCATGCCAAAATTATCATTAACATGTTAGCAAGCTACATTAGCAGTAAAAAGTTAGCATGCCAAGATTAGCATTAGCTTTTTAGCAAGCTAACATCTGCATCAACATGTTTGCCCGATTATGTTCGCATCACTGAGCGAAAGAACACGCAAGAGTGGACAACTTCAACCGCTGAACCAACCACAAAAAAATGTGACACGCATCTGCCATTTTGTGTAAGGAATCAGCGGGGGAACTACACAATCTAACGCTGTACATGTGTATATGTGACTGGATAAAATGAAAGGAAAAACACTGGACTGGTGACACACCAGCCTACAAGCACGACCATCATTTAATAATTATCTTGTTTACGGGTGTTCGTTGTCAGGAAATTCTGAATCGTTTGTTAAAATTTAAAAAATTACATTTAAATTACACACACACACACACACACACGTTATACATTTATGTCTTAAGAATGCAGTTTTCATATTTTGAACACGTATTTGTACCTTGAATTCCTATAGAGCTCTTGACCCTAGATTATGGCAATTTTTTTATTTAATATTCATCTTGGTTCATAATAATCACCAGTATTAATTTCTTTCACAGTAAAAATCATCAATATAATCTCCATTTTCTACCTCTGAACCATCTTCCTCTTAGTTTTCTCACAGTTCCATGCAAAACGCTATCCTTCGGTAAGATGGCGGATGTGAATCTCACCAAAACTGGTCTCGTGTTCACTCAAGTGTTTTCGTTAGCTCTGTGGTTAGCATTAATGCATTTCGGCTGTCTGCTGAAACGTTGTCCTATGGAATTTTTTGGAGTTCTATAAAGAAATTTGGTGGAGTTTTGAGTGTGCAGCGTCTCTTTTTTCTTTTTAAATCATGCGGTTGCCCTGTTGCCTACACCTCAACTTTTGAAAGACTCTTCAGTGTGCATTACTCCTTTTTACCATAGCATTAATGCATTAACATGCAAACATTAGCATGTGTTAGGAGGCGGCTAAATTTAGCATTAGCATGGGATATCGTTATTAGCATGGTAGCCAATGTAAGCATGCTAACAGTAGCATTAACATGTTAACATGCTTGCGTTAACATAGGTGGATGGAACAGAGATGGATGGATTCAGATAGATAAATAAATAGACTGATGGATGGATGATAGATACTGTAGATAGGCAAAGGGATGGATGGATACATACTGTAGATAAATCGACAGATGGAGGTGGAAATATGGACAGATGTAGACAAATTATGGAAATAGTATGACAAAGAGATTATGGATAGATAAATTTATCAATGGATGGATGATAAGTGGAGTGAGAGGGGGATGATAGATGGATGGAGTGATAGATGGATAGATATGGGGCTGGATGGATACATGGATGGATATGGTGGAGACTGCTGATTAAATGACCACACTAATTAATTGTCCAACTGAATCTCGAGTTGTAAAATTAAACCAAGAGAAGCAAATATATTATCTGATTGCGGTCTTTAAATATCTTAAAGGGATTAACAAAGTGAATTATGTAGGACTCCTTCAGCCAAGTTTTGTTAGTAGAACTCAGGGTCACAAATGGAAGTTGACCAAAGGTAAATATTTCTTCACCCAAAGAGTAATTTTGATGTGGAATAGCTTGCCTGACCATATTGTTGAGGCAGAGACCTTGGGGGTTTTCAAGAGCAGACTTGACTTAAAGCTAGATACCATTGAGTCATTGAGTATCTGAAGTGATATATTCACAATATTATAAGGAAACTGACGAGCTTAGTTGGGCTGAACGGCCTGTTCTCAACATTCATGTTATGTTATGTTATGTTATCTCACATTGGCATTGACCAAAAATGTTTTTTGCATTTTGTTTTCCATCTAATATTTTGCATTCCATTTTATATTTTGTCCATTTCAACCTCTGATTGCTCCTGAGTGCATATTGGACTTCAGCAATAGTATGCTGTGTAATGGCTACAGCGATTTTATAAGGTCCACTCTGAGGAAAAAAAATCCACTTCAGGAAGTTTTTATGCAACGATGCTGACACTTGGCCAACAACACTAGTTTGTGCGAACCCACAGCCGAGCCCTACTGCTCCAGTTCTCTTAACCCGACAATCAGCGAATTATTAAATCTGCTCAGCTAATTCTGTAAAAGTTTGAGACCCTTTCGTTTAACTGACTGTAAGAATCCTTTGTCCAAAACAGGGAGTGACTGAAATTTTCTATCAAAGCAAATGCAGCGATTTGCCTCGCATGTCAACACCGACTCTGCTTTTACCAAAAGTTCTTTCTCACACTAAACCAAGCGACTGAAAGAGACCGAGGTCTGAATAAACATTCAGCATCCAAAGATCACATGAAGATCAGTTCAAGATGAAAAAGAAGCCTCCTGTTACCCCTTTTCTCAGTGCAGATGGCATCCATGAGTCCGGCCTGTTCTGGACAGGTTGGGTTTGCACATCTCTGATCACCTGGGCAGATCTTTCTCCCCATTTGCTGGGGTTCATTATCAGCTTCTTCACTCAGTCATTCAGTGCAGAACCGTATCATGAGTGAGATCCTGTACTGAACGAGTGAGCGGTGAGTCCCATCATTTTGATTTTCCACAGTGATTCTCGCCAGCGTTATCATGTCTTCTTTTACTCTAGGTTCAGCATATATACTCAGCAACAAAAGTTTCTGTGACACCATTTATGTGTATGTTATAAATGACACGCAAAGATCTCAATGCAATCAATATGTTTATTTAACAGGAGAAACACTGACTTTTCAGTGCCAACGTCACTCAAAACGAAAAATGCCATTTTCATGCGTCATGAAGCACTTGTCTGACGTCTAACCAATTGTGACCTTCACACTTCAATACCGGGTGTGACTTCCTCGTGCCATGATGCAAGCAACGCATCTCCAGCGCATGGACCGAATCAGATGTGCCAGAAATTGCTGTGGGATGTCATTCCAAATCTGACGTAGACGTTGTCGCAATTCCTGGAGTGTAGCTGGCGGGTTATCCAACCGCCGCAAACGTCGATCCATCTCGTCCCAAAGATGCTCGATTGGGGACATGTCTGGGGATCTGGCTGGCCATGGCAGGACATTGACATGTTTTTGCATCAGATACTGCTGTACAATCCTTGCAACGTGTGGTCTGGCGTTATCATGTTGCAGCGTTATTCCGGGACCATGTTGCATCAAAAACGGTACCACCAATGGCCGTAGCACTTCATCGCGATATCTTTGACCTGTCAGATTTCCATCAATAACAAGCAAATCTGTTCTGTTTCTAGCCGTGATCCCTCCCCAAATCATGACACTACCACCTCCAAAACGATCAAATTCCTAAACACAGTTGTTGGCATAACGTTCTCCACGTCGACGGTATACACGTAAACGACCATCACATCGGTTAAGCATGAATCTTGATTCATCAGTGAAGAGTACAAGATCCCACTGACGTTGGATCCACCATCGATGTTGTTGTGCCCACTGTAGATGCAGTCGTCGGTGTTGTACTGTGAGTATTGGACGTCTTGCTGGCCGACGTGGGACAATGCCAAAATGACGGAGAGGGCGACGGATTGTCTGTGCAGACAGTCGCCTCAAACCAGGTATCGTTCTTGCAGTTATGGTTGCAGGTTGGAATTGATTTCGGAGATGGGTTGTTTGAATCTAGTTGTCTTGTCTGGGAGTGGTTACTCGTGGACGGCCGCTGCGAGGACGGTCTCTGACATGTCTTGTCTGCTGATGACGCTGCCATAAGTTCCAAATGGTGTTTCGGTGGACATTCAGGCGATGAGCAACTTCCCTCTGCGAGGTTCCGGATTCAATCATCCCAATGGCCCTCCACCGATCATTTCCAGACAGTCTTAGCATTTAGAGGGTAGAGTTCCTGATCCGAAATGGCTGTGTTTTCGATAAGTGATGCTTCCGTCGTTCATCAGGCACAATGTGAACATTCCAAAAATTCCCCTCTTTTATTGCCATCCACAAGCATGATTTACGCACATTTTCACGTGCAAAGTCATTTTCTCGCATTTTTATGATTTCCATTTTAATGTTGTGTTTACGTGTACTGTTTCAGTCTGATATCACCATGTATGACAATTTCATAATTGCGTTATGAAAAATAATTAACAATATTGGTGTCACAGAAACTTTTGTTGCTGAGTATACTTTAGTCAGTAAAATGAGGTGTATAAATGAATACAGACATGTACAAACAGGCATGTAGGACCGAGAATCAGCCTGGGGTTCAGTGTGTGATGCACAACGAGACGATAAAAACAGAAGGTTCCCTCCCTCAGTGGCTTACGGTTGTAACATTACAGGAGAAAATCAAGGTTTAGAAACCCACCATCAGCGATAGTCAGTTCACTTCAGAGCTGAAAACAGGAAATGCAGCACAACAGCACTAGATGAGCACATCTATCAAGTGTTCCACCGGCTGAGTGATAACGTCCAACTCCCACTGCCGGGAGACGCCGAGAGTCGCCGAGAGTACCCGCAAGTGACCAAGATGCTGAAGTCTTGACACTTCAACAAAGTTTTCATTACCAGGCTATGGTGGAGATCCATTATCAAAGAGCAAAGATCACCGTCTGAAACCGCATCAGAGCTCAAGAGACTATCAAACGAGCATGTTGTTCATTAGAAGAGAACAAGGATGAATTTTGGATGCAGATTGAGCTGAAATGAAGAGAGGAGGCAGTGCAGAGGGAGTCCATGTACAGGTTTAATTCACATGGAACGATGCACATCAGGTCAGCGTTAGGATAAAAACACAGGGGTCACAACGGACGTCTGATGATTCTCTCACCAGATACCAGAGAAAACCAACTCAGTGCACATCAGCTCTGTTCATAAAACAATCTCATTTACATACTTAACTTGGAGGGAAAAATTGAAGAGTCAAACAAAAAACAGCTGATTCAGTGTCAGTATGTGTTAACACAGCAGGAATATGACTGTTTCTCACAAAAGCATTTATGTTTATGAGAATTAATGAGATTAAATCAATTTCAGGAAACCAACTTGAAAAGGCACAGTTCCCAGCAGTATTTACAATATAAACGTGGATCTCTCACAGAATCTCATATGAAAATTGAAACATAAAAAAAGTCAACACGGACTAAAGGTCTATAGTCAATTTCCAGCTGCACAAAACATGAATACAAAAAACATAAAAAATGAGGTAATTAAAAACCCAGAAGTGTCTACAAAACTGGTTCTTAATGAGACCAGCACAGAATTCCCCTGAAATATCTCCAGTCGTATTGGGGCAGTATTGCTGCGGTGAGCTGCAGTGAGCAGTTCGCGATTGCGGTTACTGACGAGCTCGATCAAGCATCCCTGACCTCGGCTTCAGTATGGGCAGGAGCACAGGCACTCAGTCCGTCTGCGACGTCACAGTCGCACCACTGAAGACTACAGTTCCTCCATAGAGTTGCGACGCAAGGGTTGCAGAAAATACGGTCATGGGACCAACTTTGTTTACATTGCAATATCGAGCGCTGTCTCAAAGTGAGTGAGTTTGTTTTTTTTTTTTCTTTTGCTATTTGAAAGCATGGCTGGCTGGTTTACGGTTTTTCCCCCAAAATGAACGTGATTCCCTTCCGATAAAAGAATGAAAAAAATCAAACAATTTTGATAGTGCTCAGTGGCTCGGTTTTGCGCGGTGGACACAAAATGGTTCCTATTCTTTAGTTGCCGCAACTCTATCCAGGGACTCTACGAGACAACACACCATATTCACCATCTCCGCCACAAAAGTTCCTGAACTTCCCCCATATTTGGCTGTAGCGTTTATTCAGCTGCAGGCAGCACACGGATGTGACTGACCTCGCCTGCTGAAGAGATAAGAGATGTTAAGCGCTTGATCTTTCATAGTGGCGGTATGGTTTGGTTTTATCGCGGAGGACACCCTCTCGACAGCCTGTCTCTGCATGTGGAGGCTCTTGAGGAGGGTTATGACACCAAAATCCTTTGCCTCTTGCAGCCAATTAGGGACTGAAAATCATTACAGCAAACCCTGCCACAGATGATGGTACCGGTTTGTGTTTTTGAACAGTAGCACGTCAAGTTCTGCTGAACAGTTGGAGATGGAGAAAAAACATGGCCAATTAACAAGCAGCACTAGAGAGAAAAGTAGGGGTTCTAGAATGCTCTCTATGCTTTTTCGACCTCTGACCCCGGGTGAGTGGATTTGGTCCCGATGTGTTCAGTTCGTGCACTTGGTCACAGTAGACGCCTGGACCTCACGTCCACGAGCTCCCTCCCACCATCACCGTCTCATTAGAGACCAGCATCGCCCTTCCAGCTTGGGCCCTCGGGCTACAGTCCCGTAGGGCTGCAGTGTCTGCCGGGTTTAATTGTGTTTATCCAATCAGAAGCCAGGTAGGCCAGATGAAAACGCAGAGCATGGGCGTCACCTGAAATGGCTCTGATACAAACCAAAAACCGGCAGACAGAGAGGCCTTAGAGGACTGCCATTTCAGACCCCCACTTCCAATTATTACAGATGCAGAGCACCACAGCATCACGGCAAAGCGCCCAGTCTGTGATCCAAGCAAGATCCTGCCCTACAGGGACCAGCGGCTCTCCAGAGCGCAGGACGTACCCTCAAACGTGACACGGAAAACAATAACATGAGCAAACAAAAAAGGGAAGCGAAAGTGATGCAGGTGTCACTTTTCACAAATTATTCTGGTCCCAGGAGGGGTCGTTCATGGACTTCAGAACTCGCCGAACCACCTTTTCCAGCTCCTTACGAGCCCTCTGTTCCTCTTCCAAAGTCCGCTTCATCTTCTTATTGTCCTGTTTTGAAGAAGATGAGACGCATGTTAAAGTCCTTCAGTGATGCTGTTTGATATGGGGCAGGTAATGTGGTTCTCAAACGCCCAATATCTCACCATTTGCACTTTCAATCTGAGGTACGAAAACATGAGTAACAGACCTGTCTCAGTTCCTGCACCTCATCCTTCAGCCCATAAACTGTGTCCACGAGGCTCCTAAAACAGGGGGAATGGCATGATATAGCAGAAACAATTAAATAATAAAGGCCATGGTTTATATTTCTAATGATTCTGCTGAAACTCCACACACAGAGAGCTTCCTTTTTCAGTTTCAGGCTTCAAACAAAAGAGCGTAAAATTTAATCTGAATACTGTCGCGGTCCTTTGCATGATAGAAACATGACAATGACACAAGGTCTGGATTTAAAAAATATCTTTGAATAAATAAAACACACATGGCGCAGTGAAGATGCTGGTCTAACCAATGTTTTCATTCAACTGCTCTACTCCCCTGCCCTGCCTTTTGGGGAGTGGAGAATTGGGCTGAAATGAAATGTATGTAAATTTTCCTCAAATTTAATCCTTGTGACCATCAGATATTACAAATCAATCAAATAAGAGTCTGCGAGTAAAGGAATGTTAGGGGTCCCAGAACAGCCATTTTTCACGTTGTCAAAATCCATCATTTGTATGTTGAGACATGTTGTATTACACTACCATACTAATTTTCAGTTCTTTATCTGTATTCGAAAGGTCGAAAGACAGTTTCAGTTCTCAATGACTACCTTGCCACGCCCAGAGCAGAAAAGCAGTCTCAGAGTGGTTTGTGTGCTAAAGGTGCAGCAGACCATGTTATTTATAATTTAATCAACATTTGTGACCCCTAGAGACTACGGGTCATATTGTTTACGGACGGCAGACAACAGACAACAAAAGATGGACAACAAATTTTACGCCATATTAAAGCTATAGTCTATGATTTCTCCACCATACACACCTCCCCACCCCCTCTGTGCTTCTTCCAACGCCACGCGCCGTCCCCTGAAAGCACCGTTTCATCCCCTCGGAAACCGACACGCCCCCTCTCGCTGAGAAGAGAGCAGGTTCACTGCACGCAGGGCGCCAGTTTTCAGTGGAGAGCAAAAGTTTTCACTGTCAACAGCGAACTGTCGGAGATGTAAAAAGTGAAACATTTCTGGAGGAATATGACCTCAATGTGTACTTCCCTGGCAAGAGAATTTAAAAGAAATATCATACAGTCATAACAGGCATTTTAGCCTATTGGGTTGACATGGAGACAAAGAGTTGCTGACGTTTAGCTTCTCATCTTCATAATGACAAGTGCGGAGCTGCCTCAACCAAACAAACACAGTGATTTTGCACACACGATGTGTAAACAAGTTAGCTATATCAGCATATAAGGTCTACAAAGAGGCTAACTGTAACTAGCGTTGACACCGCAATGTGGATCTCTATGGAGCAAATAAACGCTCACAATGACTTCGCACAAACAATGTGAAAAGCATATTAGAATATAAGTCCAATGTTGTGTCCAAAACCGCTCCCCAATCGAGATTTGTTTCTTGTTCTCACAACACACCGGCATTTAGAGCTATTGCCAACGTAATTTCAATAATAAGTAGGCTGTCGGAAATAACGTTACCAAGGTTAGCTTTCACTGCAGTAAGGCAGCGCTGACCTAATCACTCGTGACGTCGCAGCAGGGCGGCTTCGGGGCTCAGCGGAGGAGGGAGGACTGGAGAACAGGACGCCACATCTGAACGAGGGAGGGAGGTACGCGGCAGCAGAAAAGGAGTTGCTGACCTGAGCCAGGGAAAGGCCTATTAGGCCCTAACGATTCCTATTGGTCGATTTTCTTTGCGTGCCTGGAGCCTCCAGAGAGGGGGGATTTTTTTGGTTCCTTTTGCTGTGCGTCGTGTGTAGGAGATGCTTCAGAGCCATAATAGTCATCAAACTGAAGATAATGATTTTAACTTTGGGAAAAAATCATAGACTATAGCTTTAACTCAGCTGGTTAATGACCAATGGAGTTAATGAACCTCTCACATCAGAGGTGAACCAGCAAAAGTGCCTCCATCGGTGAGACGAAGAAGAATCAAGCCAAACCACAAACCCTGAGGACAGATGTGACTTCTGAAGATAACATGAAGATGCACTCGTCCACCCAGTACTGTCATGCGGAGGATATTAGTCTTACTTCTCTTCGATTACAGTCTGACCATTGCTGTTAGTCTCTTCCACAATAATCTTCTCCTCTTCAGGAAATAGCATGTGAGGGCCCGATTCCTTCCACCATCCTGTTTTAAAAGAAGACAGTGTCTGCAGTTTGTTTTTAGCTCCCCAGAAAATGATTGGTTGATTGCCAGAACTGACTGGTTGTGATTGGGTGCTGCTCGCAGTGAAGTTGCAATCAGACTAAGCTGACGCAGAGTGCTTGTGGAGCGCTAGTGTCATGCATCAGCCCTAAAGCATTATGGGTAACACCCCACAAGGCAAGAGAGGTACAGACCATCAAAGTTTATTTAAAAAGGTTCAGCTGTAAGGAGTTACCAAAGGCGAGACACTTTCCACTTTGTTTGTTTTTTCCGATTTTGGAAAACACAGTTGTTAACATTTGCGTTGCATTCAATAAAACACCAATACAAAGAAGAATATTATAAAGATGGCCAAAAAGGTTTGTTCTCAGGGTCTGAGGAGAGGAACAACCGCATAGAAACCATGTTTTCATCCGCATAACACGCCAGAGCCTGTGGAGCTCTTCAGATTATCGCAATCCCGCCAAACCGAGAGCAGGGACGCACAACTACAGTCCATCTGTGGAAGGTTTCAGAGCCGACTTCTGCTCCGACTCATGGTCTCAGCACTAGGGAGAACCACATATTGCAGGTGTTTAACGGCACAAATTAAACCTCAATAGCCTACAGGACGGTGATGAGTGAGCTTATTTTGGAGAGAAGGCAGGCAGGACTAGAGCTGTGCGCCCCTGTTTACAAACTACATTCAGATCACATCTCCAGAGGACCGTTGCCTTGTACAGAAAAAATCTAAACAAGAAACAGTAATTTAACATAAACTGACTAATAAATGACAAACGCATCTGTAAAGCCTTCCCATTCCCAAAAAAATAAAATAAAATCGAAGCCTTTGGTGAAGTAGGAAACACAGGACGCAACAGCTGACCTTCAAACCACATCATTATCGCCAGCCAACCCGCACGCATCATGGGAACAAACCAGATCTTCGAAAACATTTCTGCAATTCACATTTATCAGAAAATACATACAGCGTTCCAAAACTAACACATTTGCATGTTCCATTGGGTTTCTTCATACAGTAGCTTGTTTAATCTGACAAACCATAAAACAGGTTGAGCTTAAAAAAAAACAAAAAACAAAAAACAGTAATTTCTAAAATGTTTCATTACAATTGTGGTCACTTTCTCATACACGTACTCAGGACTTAAAAGTGGTATATATTACACACAATTCACACCAGCTGTAAGTTATATAATACACACATTGTACAATAATACAGCAAATATACAATATTTTAAAGTACATGAAATTAAAAGAGCACTGGTTCATTATCGTCCCTCACACACACACACACACACACACACACACACACATTACTCACGGTTAGGTCACAAAGTATAAAACATAAGACAGCCATGATTTTATCTTCGCTACAGTCCACCCATGAGACCGAATTTGTGCGGCGCAGGTCTTCCACCAGAAGGGATCTCACAAACACACACGGAGCTCACATCACCACACGCAAACTTTCATGATCTAAACTGGGAAACGGATTCAGGAAGCGATTCTGTTCATTCTGTTCACTGCCACATTCCTGTCCTCTGGCCAATAAAATTAGCCTGAAATTTTCACGTTTCCCATGCTATTTGGATCATCTGCGAGAACAAACCCTAAACACAGACATATTTACATGGGCGTCCGCAACGTGGTTTTGGCAAAACTGAAACACTGAAAACTGCACTGACTGTTACATTATCGACTGGATTGGTCATTAAATAATTAGTGGCCCAAAAACTCAGCAAAAAACTACTGGTCCCAAAATATTTCGCAAAGAAGTCAGGTTGGAACATCCTGAAGTCATTCCGGCACATGAAGGAGACACATCAATGAGACGTTTGCGTTCAGCAGAGCGAGCACTGCACTCCACTGAAGGGCCTTCGCTAAACACACTGTCGCTAAAGTCCGTCCACCAAACTCCTTCTCTTCCTGCAGAAGAGATCACACCCTTCAGTAAACTCCACACTCGAAGCACCAGCATGTCACATTTCAGCATTTATACCACCTGCAAAGTGTGTAAAAAGGGTGCACATCTCGGCTCCAAGTTTTCGTGAGAGACAAGCTTGCTTCTCCCAGCTGTCATACATGCATAGTGTGCCGGATACATAAAAAGCATTACTTACAGGTTTTAACCTTAATTCAAGTTTTAGGGGCTTACTACTGTAAATCAAGAATTCATATTTACCCAAGTAATTCTTCATATACAGCAGTGCAATGCAGCTTCCCTCTGTACATCAGACAGGAGAAGCTCTTCCCAGGTCGTCTCTGCCTCAGCAGCGTTCGCACAATTCAATCAACTTCAGGTTCCGCAGCACAAGCTCATCTGCGCCAGTGAGTAATACTGGCAGTAATTAATTTTCCAGTCAAATACGCACCAGCGCACAGGATGTGAAATGTTTAATTGTTCACTGAACACTGGCCGCGAAACTCCAAACAGGCTGAGAGCCCAACAGGATGGTTCAGTACTGGAGGAACGGTGGCCCTGCGGAGCTGGGGGGGGCAGTTATCAGGGCACTTTACTCCAAAGCCCCGCCCCTGTCCCAGCGGTACAGGCCAGCAGGGCAGCTCACCTGCTTGAAGGCGGCAGTTTTAGAAAAGCAAAGAGCCAGACTAAACTAAAATATACCAAACCGTTATCGCAACCAGGCATTTTCTGAACTCCAATTAGTAGCTGTTGAGTTTTGCGCTTCCCTCGTGACAAATCCGTCCGGTTTTACCAAAGGTCTCTCCTGTATCAGCCGACAAAAACCAAACATCCCCTCAGGACCCGGGGCGCTCCTGTCAGACAGCCTGTTTAAAACAAAGGTTCTACTCTACACAGTGCATTGGAGAAAAAGCAGTGACTACGGTCGATGGGACGCGACGCAACACAGCCAGGGTCAGAGAAGAGGAGGTTTGTGACAAGGCAACAGGCAGCTGGCTAAAAGGGCTTTAAAATATCAAAACAATAACACAACATTAAAGAAAAAACACAGTTGAAAAGGAGCACTTCAGTTCTGGTGAGAGATATAGGAGCAGCGACTCTTACGAGAGGCGGAAACCATCCTGTTACTATGGGCTGTCCATATGATGTCATAGTCCGAGTCTTCCGAGAGGTCAGAGGTCTGCTCTGGGCGGGAAACGCTGTTGCGACGCACCGGAGAGTCCGTGCTGGACAGGTCATCGTCCGCCAGCACGTGATTATGCATAAGATCTGTGCCCTGCCAAGCTGCGGGTCGGGTGCCAATGGGGGTCAAATCATATAGATGTGGAGGGGACGGGGGAAAGGGGCATTTGGGGGGAGCAAAAATGGGATCGGGGCGCAAAACAGGCCAAAAAAAAAAAAAAAAAAACAATTTTTTTTTTTTTTTTATTTTAATAAAAGAGGAGTCAAAATATGGATAAAAATAAAATTACAACCGAGAAAGGTCATACGATGGAAAGGAGTTTGGGACCAAAATAAATGATCAAACGAATCAAAAAGAAAGGAAAATTCAGCAAAGAACAAAAAAGGAGGGAAAATGCGCAGGAGAGTAAAGGGAAAGAGAGAAAGAAGAGAAGATCGTGTTAAACGAGTGTCAGTAACAGTGAGCTGTCAATCAATCTGCAGACCTCAGGAGGAGCGGCCTGAGAGGGACTGTACTGGCCACAGAGCTCTGAGAGCGAGAGGTCAGAGGTGAGGAGAACAGGAGGAGAGTAGCACTGCACACAGAGTTAAGGGACAGTGTTAGAGCAGAGGGCCGTTCAGATGCAGCGAGAGAAACATCACCTCACTCAGGAAAGTAATATCAACACTGGTTCAGTGCAAAACCTTTACTGTCCCTCAAGCCCTCCAATGCCATCAAGAAAGTCGGTTTCCAAGTAACAGCACTGGATGATACAGCTGCTATCAGAAACACATCCAGATGGTGTCAGAAGGTCATTTAATGCACTGGAGCTCCGAGGGCTTTAAAACAATGCAGCCTCAAAAAATAACTCCAGTCCTGCCAGTACTGCCTCCTCACTGATTTACACTGGTAAGCAGGCCTCTGATCTGCGGAAAGTAATAATTCCTGGACTGCAGATTTTCTGCAGCCTGTGCAGTGTGTGCAATCTCTTGACCATAAGCGGAACACGCCGGATGTGATCTTACTTGAGTTTAGCGTCTGTCGAGTTTTGGCGCTGGTGCAGTAGGCCTCGATGACCTTCAGGATTTGGGCGTCCTCCTCTAGGGCAGCCGTGCCTGATATAATGAATTATGGGAAAAGAACAAATGAAATGGCAGTTAATCTCAGGAGAGCTCAGGTGCACAGCTCTGTATGCAGTAAGGCTGGAAGATCCCAAACAATCCAGCTCACCAAACCTTTCCATCAAACATTCCGAAACTGAGGCACTAAGAGTTGGGCTACATGACACAAGCCAGCACTTTACAGCCTAAAATCATCGTGTATCACACACACACACACACACACACACACACACACACACACGCGTCACTGCAGGCGAGTCACACCATCATCAAAAACGAAATTTTCCACACAATAGCCCTTCGCAAAAAAAACACACCTTTTACGACACACAATATCATGATAAAACATTAAAATGTGATGATGTTCATTACACTGACATGGGCTCTGCTGCACTTAAGTGCTAATTCTCCAATTCCTCCACAGGGTGAAAAGCGCAAACAGAATCACAAATGTCCCATCCTTTCCACCACGGTGTGTCCATGCGTTTCCCAGCCAATGTAAGACGGCTGAGATTTGTTGAGTTGGTACAAAGTAAATGGGACTAGAAAAGGACGTGTGACGTACTTTTCCTGAGGGCGAACTCCTCCTCCGAGGGTTTCCTCTCAGGTTTGCGTTTGGGGAGCAGCTTTTTCATGCTTTTAGGGCTTTTGCTGAGGTCCTGGGAAAGGGACAAGAACAGAAGAGGTGTGACAGGAGGCTTCAATCGATTCAGTCAAATTCTTATGCTTCATTGGAATCACACATTTTACCTGCACCCTTACCAAAGCTGAATTGTGTTCATAGAAACTCATTATAGTAAAAAGCAAATACAAAACCCAAAACCAGTGAAGTTGGCTCGTTATGTAAATCGTAGATAAAAACAGAATACAATGATTTGCAAATCCTTTTCAACTTATATTCAATTGAATACACTGCAAAGACAAGATGTTTAAAGGAGTTGAGTCACCTGAACTGCGCATGCTCAGAACTTTGAAAACTGTTCATCCTAACAAGAAATCAAAATCAAGGCGATCGTGACTTATCCTCCAAAAATCCGTTTCCATCGGCGCTCTACATTCTTCAATTTCTTGTATACAGATATATACATATATTTTAGTTCCTTGAACATAAGGCTTTTGTTTTGGGTATTTTTTGTCCGGTATAAGTTGAAGAACTAGAAGTTTTAGCGTCCTCTCGAAGGATGTCCTCTCGAGGAGGGAAGCGGTGCGGCAGCGGCCGTAAAAAAGCTTCCTGGAGACAAGAGTTATCAGGAGCACAGAGAAGAGAGAAAAAATCGGCAAAAATCCTCGTTCGGCTGATCGAGTTCGTCTGTGTTTTTTTCTTGCTGTATAGAAAGCAGACGGCAGTGCTACATGAAGGCGCTCGAATTTCTTTCCCCGGCCAACAAATATGTTTGAAAACAAGATCATTCGCATAGAAATCAGATGCTTGCCGAAAGTGGCGCGCTTGCACCAGCAGTTGAAGTCATTCCTAGTCTTATGCAGTCTTTATTTTGTCCCGAGAGATTCACGTCCTGCGAGCTCTGTATCCTACGAGTCTCCGCACGTGTGAAAGCCAGTCTGTTTATCTGATTTGCATATGTCACCTCCTGAGCCTGCGCATTAACCGTGACACAGCTCCTTTAATGTTCAAACTGAGAAACTTTTTTTTTTTTTTTTTTGCAAATAATCATTAACTTAGAATTTAAAGGCAGCAAAACATTGCAAAAAAGTTCGCACAGGGACCTTTTTACCACTGTGTTACATTGCCTTTCCTTTTAACAACACTCAGTAAACCATTGGGAACTGAGGAGACCAATTTTTGAAGCTTTTCAGGTGGAACTCTTTCCCATTCTTGCTTGATGCACAGCTTAAGTTGTTCAACAGTCCGGGGTCTCCGTTGTCGTATTTTACGCTTCATAATGGGCCACACATTTTCAATAGGAGACAGGTCTGGACTACAGGCAGGCCAGTCTAGTACCCGCACTCTTTTACCACGGAGCCATGCTGTTGTGACACGTGCAGAATGTGGCTTGGCATCGTCTTGCTGAAATAAGCAGGGCGTCCATGAAAAAGAAGTTGCTTGGATGGCAACATATGTTGCTCCAAAACCTGTATGTACCTTTCAGCATTAATGGTGCCTTCACATATGTGCAAGTTGCCCATGCCTTGGGCACTAATACACCCCCATAGCATCACAGATGCTGGCTTTTGAACTTTGCGCCTATTACAGTCCAGATGGTTCTTTTCCTCTTTGGTCCGGAGGACACGACGTCCACAGTTTCCAAAAACAATTTGAAATGTGGACTCTTCAGACCACAGAACACTTTTCCACTTTGCATCAGTCCATTTTAGATGAGCTTGGGCCCAACGAAGCCGGTGGCGTTTCTGGGTGCTGTTGATAAATGGCTTTCGCTTCATATTGTAGAGTTTTAACTTGCACTTGCAGATGTAGCGACAAACTGTAGTTAATGACAGTGGTTTTCTGAAGTGTTCCTGAGCCCATGTGGTGATGTCCTTTACACACTGATGTCGGTTTTTGATGAAGTACAGCCTGAGGGATCGAAGGTCACGGGCATTCAATGTTGGTTTTCGGCCTTGTCGCTTAGGTGCAGTGATTTCTCCAGATTCTCTGAACCTTTTGACGATATTACGGACCGTAGATGATGAAATCCCTAAATTCCTTGCAATAGCTCGTTGAGGAATGTTGTTTTTAAACTGTTCGACAATCAGCTCACGCATTTGTTCACTTAGTGGTGACCCTCGCCCCATCCTTGTTTGTGAATGACTGAGCATTTCAGGGAAGCTGCTTTTATACCCAATCATTGCACCCACCTGTTTCCAATTAGCCCGTTCATTTGTGGGTTGTTCCAAATAAGTGTTTGATGAGCATTCCTCAACTCTGTCTTTTTTGCCACTTGTGCCAGCTTTTTTGAAACATGTTGCAGGCATCAAATTCCAAATGAGCTAATACTTGCAAAAAATTACAAAGTTTACCTGTTCGAACATTAAGTAACTTGTCTTTGCAGTGTTTTCAATTGAATATAGGTCGAAAAGGATTTGCAAATCATTGTATTCTGTTTTTATTTACGATTTACACAACGTGCCAACTTCACTGGTTTTGGGTTTGTAATTCACAAGAACAAGAAATTATAATACTAATAATGAAAATCAGGCTTGTCACAGAAAACCACAAAATCTCTTCAGAGTTTCTAGGGTTTTGTCAAAGAGCCAAACATTTTACAACCAAATTTGAAGAAATTTGAATTATAGAGCAGGGTAGATTGGTGTGCTGCATGGGTCAGTATTTGGTCCCTATACAAATCCCTGTACCTCTTTAAAGCAGAGGGCAGCAGAAGGCTTCAGGGGTGGTGCAGGTCGCAGACAGCTCAGGCTCCATGGCTTCTGGGTTTTGGGGGGCTCAAGGGGGCCCCACATCATAGTGCTGTGGGGTGTGCCGTGCGAGGAGAGGTGGGGGAGTGTGTGGTAGGCAGGGGCCACTGCTGTTCCCCGGCTCTCCGAATGTCTGGATGGAGTCAGGGGGTGTGAGGGGAGCTGTACAAAGGAAGGCGGGAGTTTGTAATGAGAACTCAAGTAACAGTAGTGTAGGGAGTACAGAGGACAGAGTAAAATGTACAGAAAAACATATTGCAAAATTCTATGATCACAACAATGCAGCTGAACTGAGAAGATAGGGTAAAGTCACACATCTGTATAAATGTGATTAGGCTGCAATCTTGTCATGAAGCTACGGCAAAGGTGAAGACTGACCGTATGACAGGGGACGGACTGTGGCTTTGAGGCAGGCATGGCGAGTGAGGTGCGTTTGGTCTGACGGTGCAGGTGATCGAGCCAGTCCTGCAGATCCTGCTGATTGTGACAGGCCACCTGAATGCGCTCTATCATAGGCCCTGCGGCGATAACAGGAGAAGGGGCCATCACGCTGCTACTCACAGCGAGATAACTGTGCCATTCCACTGCTACTCACAGTGAGATCATTGTCCCATTCCGCTGCCACTCACAGAGAAATAACTGTGCCATTCCGCTGCTACTCACAGAGAGATAACTGTGCCATTTCGCTGCTACTCACAGTGAGATCACTGTCCCATTCCGCTGCTACTCAGAGAGATAACTGTGCCATTCCACTGCTACTCACAGTGAGATCACCGTGCCATTCCGCTGCTACTCACAGAAAGATAAATGTACCATTCCGGCGGTACTCACAGCGAGATAACTGTGCCATTCCACTGCTACTCATAGAGAGATAACTGTGCTATTCTGCTGCTACTCACAGAGATAACTGTGCCATTCCGCTGCTACTCACAGCGAGAGAACTGTGCTATCCGCTGCTACTCTCAGCTAAATAACTGCGCTATTCCGCTGCTACTCACAGAGAGAAAACTGTGCCATTCCGCTGGTATTCACAGTGAGATCACTGTGCCATTCCGCTGCTACTCACAGCAAGATAACTGTGCCATTCCGCTGCTGCTCACAGTGAGATCACTGTGCCATTCCACTGCTACTCACAGTGCGATCACTATGAAGCAAAGCAGCATCAGGGCCAGGGAATCTGTGAGCTTGAATTTCAACTAGAACATCAGTGATTAAGTCAGAGATCAGGTGATGTGTGGTCAGATCAGTAACTGCTCCAACTGATTGAATAAGTGTCTGCAGCACCATGACAGGCGTTAACAGATAATCCCATAATGTGATATAAAAGGGGTTTACTATGGAGCCAAGCTTCATACCAATAATAGTGCATTAATCAAGGATCTTTTGAGCACTTCCGTGACTGCAACTGAATTCACAACAGACAGGGTTTTTGTTTTGCAGTTTCTCCAATAGCAACGCATATTCTAGAAATCAAAAATATGCGAAAGGGAGAAGCAAGAGACATGAACACAGAAAATCAAGTGCATTCAAAACTCGATACAAAACTAGATAACTCGGTCGCCGTAGGGACCCAGTCATGCATCTCCCCGATCCCCATGAGAGATCAATTTTTAGCAAATTTTTACAGCCGCAATGTTACCGTTTTTACTCTTGCTATGACATTAATATGCATCCCTGCACATGCATGAACACACACACACACACACACACACACACACGTGGCTCAAAATGAGCAAAAAACACAAAATCTGCCACAAAAAAAAAAAAAGGACAACATGTTTGAACGTTGGAAATTGCCGAGAATTGATCTTGAGCATTGCCAAATAAGCATCTTTGACTCTGCAAATTTAGAGAAAAATCCTATAAACTTTGAAACCTCCAGAGCCCGGAACAGAAAAATCTCTGCGTGGGCGGCGGCGGAACTAAACCGTAGTGTCTCCCGACTATCGTCATCGGGGGGATGCAATAAAGCCCTTTGAAAGTCTTGAATTCCATGTTTAAAATTAAGCATTTTGTTCAATGACCCACACGAGCTGCAGAAACATGACCAGAGGGACTATGAACTGTTTTTGCTGCACAAACACTTACCCGATATTTCAAAAGCATTTTTGTAGGAGTCAGTGTCCTCTAGCTTGGAGAGCGTCATTCCATTCAGAGGAAGCTTCCCCTACAAAGAACAATAGGGCTCCAGATTTATACTCAAATCACGGAGAAAAAGTGTACAAATTTACTACAGCCAGTTTGAACAGTATGCAGGCTCATGGGTTTCAAATCCAACTACGGCACAAAAATGAAATTGCACAGAAAAAAACAACATGCCAGCAAAAATACCTCTTTCACATGACAGATTATTTGGTTCAAGAAATGTCTTCAAAAAAAAAAAAAAAAAATGTCTGTCAGGCAGATTTTACCAAAATGTATAACAAAATCCTAAGGTAAATTGATCAGGAAACTAGCTAATTGGCACAGACCTGAATCTGCACAGTCTGATAACAGATAGCTGGCGTACATGAGCACATGCATTGTGTGTGTGTGTGTGTGTGTGTGTGTGTGAAGGTGTGTGTGTGTGTGTGTGTGTATTAATGCACTGACCTGGTAAACAAAGCCACTCATCCTGGGACTGGTAGAGAGCATAAGTAGGACGTGGGGGAACAAGAGCAGGTAACGTTCACTCTTCTCCTGTTCGGACAGCCAAAAAAAAAGTCAGAAAACACTCTCCTCCAGTTAGCACAGGCAAAAACACTATCAGATTACATATTCTCATCCTGTCAGCACAACGCAAACACAAAACAAAAACACAATGAGATAACATATTGTTCTTCTGTTAGCACACCAAAAAAAACAGTCAGATAACACACTTCTTGTGTAACACAGCCAAAAACACCATGAAAGACATACGCTCCTGTTAGCACAGCCAAAAACACCATGAAAGACATACGCTCCTGTTAGCATAGCCAAAAACACCATGAGAGGACATATTCTTCTCCTGTTAGCATAGCCAGGAACACAGTCAGATAACAGGCTCTCTTCCTGTAAGCAAAGCCAAAAACATTATCAAATAACATATTCTTCTCCTGTTAGGACAGCCTACAACACAATAAGTGGACATATTTTTCTCCTGTTAGCATAGCCAGACACACAGTCAGATAACAGGCTCTCTTCCTGTTAGCAAAGCCAAAAACATTATCAAATAACATTCTTCAACAGTTGGCACAGCCAAAGACACTCTCCGTAAACACGCTTCTCCTGTTAGCACAGACAGAAACACTATTAGATAACAAGCCAAAAACAGTCAAATAATATATTCTTCTCCAGTTCACACAGCCAAAAACACAGTCAGAAAACACACTCTCCTCCTGTTAGCTTAGCCAAAAACATTATCAAATAACATATTCTTCTGCTGTTAGCACAGCCAAAGACACAGTCATTAAACACGCATCTCCTGTTAGCACAGCCAGAAACACAGTCAGATAACATATTCTTCTCCTGTTAGCACAGCCAGAAACACTGTCAGATAACACGCTCTCCTCCTGTTAGCATAGCCAAAAACACAGTCAGTAAAAACTCTTCTCCTGCTAGCACAGCCAAAAACACAATCAGATAACACACTCTTCTCCTATTAGCACAGCCAAAAACACTATCAGATAACATATTCTTCACCTGTTAGCACATCCAAAAACATTATCAGTTAACATATTGTTCTCCTGTTAGCACAGTCAAAAACAGTTTCAGATCAGATTACATATTCTTCTACTGTTGGCACAGCCAAAAATACTATCAGCTAACTGATTCTTCCCGTGATAACACAGCCAAAAGTACTGTCAGATAACATATTCTTCTCGTTAGCACAGCCAAAAACATTATCAGATAAGATATTCTTCTCTGGTTAGCACAGCCAAAAACACTATCAGATGACACGCTATCCTGCTGTGAGCACAGCCAAAAACACAATCAGATAACATATCCTTCTCTTGTAAGCACAGCAAAAATTACATGCGCGCCGCCTGTTAGTAAAGGAAAAAACACTATC
This sequence comes from Gymnothorax reevesii, assembly GCA_029721435.1. Taxonomy (NCBI): domain Eukaryota; kingdom Metazoa; phylum Chordata; class Actinopteri; order Anguilliformes; family Muraenidae; genus Gymnothorax; species Gymnothorax reevesii. Next base: position 69,865,152 of record CM056587.1, on the reverse strand, counting down.
AGATAACATTTTCCCCTCCTGTTAGCACAGCCAAAGACACGATCAGATAACAAACTCTTCTTCTGTTAGCACAGCAAAAAACACTAGCAGATAACAGACTCTTCTCCAGTTAGCACCGCCGAATACACTATCAGATAAGACACTCTTCTCCAGTTAGCACAGCCAAAAACACTATCAGATAACATATTCTTCACCTGTTAGCACATCCAAAAACATTATCAGTTAACATATTGTTCTCCTGTTAGCACAGTCAAAAACAGTATCAAATCAGATTACATATTCTTCTACTGTTGGCACAGCCAAAAATACTATCAGCTAACTGATTTTTCTCGTGATAACAGCCAGAAATACTGTCAGATAACATATTCTTCTCGTTAGCACAGCCAAAAACATTATCAGATAAGATATTCTTCTCTGGTTAGCACAGCCAAAAACACTATCTGATGACACGCTATCCTGCTGTGAGCACAGCCAAAAACACAATCAGATAACATATCCTTCTCTTGTAGGCACAGCAAAAATTACTATCAGATTACATGCGTGCCGCCTGTTAGCAAAGGAAAAAACACTATCAGATAACATTTTCCCCTCCTGTTAGCACAGCCAAAGACACGATCAGATAACAAACTCTTCTTCTGTTAGCACAGCAAAAAACACTAGCAGATAACAGACTCTTCTCCAGTTAGCACCGCCAAATACACTATCAGATAAGACACTCTTCTCCAGTTAGCACAGCCAAAAACACTATCAGATAACACAATCTTCTCCTGTTAGCACAGCCAAAAAAATATCAGTAAAAATATTGTTCTCCTGTTAGCAGAGCCAAAAACACTATCAGATAACATATTTTTCTCCTGATAGCCCAACCAAAAACACTATCACATAACACACTCTTCTCCTGTTAGCACAGCCAAAAACACTATCAGATAACATATCCTTCTCGTGTTAGCACAGTGAAAAACACTATCAGAATACATGCGTGCCTCCTGTTAGCACAGCAAATAACACTATCAGGTCACATATTCCCCTCCTGTTAGCACAGCCAAAGACAAGATCAGATAACAAACTCTTCTTCTGTTAGCACAGCCAAAAAAATATCAGTAAATATATTGTTCTCCTGTTAGCACAGCCAAAAAAATATCAGTAAATATATTGTTCTCCTGTTAGCAGAGCCAAAGACACAATCAGATAATACAATCTTCTTCTGTAAGCACAGCAAAAAACACTAGCAGATAAAAGACTCTTCTCCTGGTAGCACAGCCAAAAAATTATCAGTAAACATATTGTTCTCCTGTTAGCAGAGCCAAAAACGCTATCAGATAACATATTTTTATCCTGATAGTCCAACCAAAAACACTATCACATAACACACTCTTCTCCTGTTAGCAGAGCCAAAAACACTATCAGATAACACAATCTTCTCCTGTTGGCACAGCCAAAAACACTATCAGATTACATATTCTTCTCCTGTTAGCACAGCCAAAAACACCATCAGATTATAAAAAACCCAAGACCAGTGAAGTTGGCACGTGGTGTAAATCGTAAATAAAAACAGAATACAATGATTTGCAAACCCATTTCAACCTATATTCAATTGAAAACACTGCAAAGACAAGTTACTTAATGTTCGAACAGGTAAACTTTGTAATTTTTTGCAAATATTAGCTCATTTGGAATTTGATGCCTGCAACATGTTCCAAAAAAGCTGGCACAAGTGGCAAAAAAGACAGAGTTGAGGAATGCTCATCAAACACTTATTTGGAACAACCCACAAATGAACGGGCTAATTGGAAACAGGTGGGTGCCATGGTTGGGTATAAAAGCAGCTTTCCTGAAATGCTCAGTCATTCACAAACAAGAATGGGGCGAGGGTCACCACTTAGTGAACAAATGCGTGAGCTGATTGTCGATTGTCGTTTAAAAACAACATTCCTCAGCGAGCTATTGCAAGAAATTTAGGGATTTCATCATCTACGGTCCGTAATATCGTCAAAAGGTTCAGAGAATCTGGAGAAATCACTGCATGTAAGCGACAAGGTCGAAAACCAACATTGAATGCCCGTGACCTTCGATCCCTCAGGCTGTACTTCATCAAAAACCGACATCAGTGTGTAAAGGACATCACCACATGGGCTCAGGAACACTTCAGAAAACCACTGTCAGTAACTACAGTTTGTCGCTACATCTGCAAGTGCAAGTTAAAACTCTACAATGCAAAGTGAAAGCCATTTATCAACAGCACCCAGAAACGCCACCGGCTTCGCTGGGCCCAAGCTCAACTAAGATGGACTGATACAAAGTGCAAAAGTGTTCTGTGGTCTGACGAGTCCACATTTCAAATTGTTTTTGGAAACTGTGGACGTTGTGTCCTGCGGACCAAAGAGGAAAAGAACCATCTGGACTGTTATAGGCGCAAAGTTCAAAAGCCAGCATCTGTGATGGTATGGGGGTGTATTAGTGCCCAAGGCATGGGCAACTTACACATATGTGAAGGCACCATTAATGCTGAAAGGTAAATACAGGTTTTGGAGCAACATATGTTGCCATCCAAGCAATGTCTTTTTCATGGAGGCCCCTGTTTATTTCAGCAAGACAATGCCAAGCCACATTCTGCACGTGTTACAACAGCATGGCTCCGTAGTAAAAGAGTGCGGGTACTAGACTGGCCTGCCTGTAGTCCAGACCTGTCACCCATTGAAAATGTGTGGCGCATTATGAAGCGTAAAATACGACAACGGAGACCCCGGACTGTTGAACAACTTAAGCTGTACATCAAGCAAGAATGGGAAAGAGTTCCACCTGAAAAGCTTCAAAAATTGGTCTCCTCAGTTCCCAAACATTTACTGAGTGTTGTTAAAAGGAAAGGCGATGTAACACAGTGGTAAAAAGGCCCCTGTGCCAACTTTTTTGCAATGTGTTGCTGCCTTTAAATTGTAAGTTAATGATTATTTGCCAAAAAAAAAAAAAAAAAAGTTTCTCAGTTTGAACATTAAACATCTTGTCTTTGCAGTGTATTCAATTGAATACAAGTTGAAAAGGATTTGCAAATCATTGTATTCTGTTTTTATCTACGATTTACATAACGAGCCAACTTCACTGGTTTTGTGTTTTGTATATTCTTCTCCTGTCAGCACAGCCAAAAAGACAATCAGTTAACTTATTCGTCTAGTGTTAGCAGAGTCAAATAGACGATCAGATTACACCATCTTCTTCTGTTAGACTTAGCACAGCCATAAACACGGAGAACACGCTCTTCTCCTGTTAGCACAGCCAAAAACACTATCAGATAACACTTCTCCTGTTAGCACAGCCAAAAACACAATCAGACAACATTTTCTTCATCTGTTAGCACAGCAAAAAACACTTTCAGATAACACACTTTTTTCCTGTTAGCACAGTCAAAAACACTATCAGATGACATTTTCTTCATCTGTTAGCACAGCAAAAAACACTGTCAGATAAACTCTTCTCCTGTTAGCACAGCCAAAAACACTATCAGATGACATATTCTTCTCCTGTTAGAACAGCCTAAAACACTATCAGATATAGGGCTGCACCGATTCAGGAATCGCCATTATTTTAAGCGCAATAAAAGTAACTGCCACTATGAAGCAGACAGACGTGCTTGCTTATTGCCTTTGCTATGACACATACCTAATGTGGTCATTTGAAATGCTTCCGGGAAAAAAAAACTGTGATTTGAAGTCACTAATTACCAGCGAGGTTGGACAGTCTCCATCGCCTTGGCATAATTGGCTTACCTTAGCTAAATCAATTCGCTTGTACTTTGCCTTACTTGCAATAAAGCCAAATGACTGACGAATTAAAACCAAAATGTGACCTGTAATGATAAAGAGACCATGAGTAGCAGAGAGACCTAACCAGGCTACCGTGTTAGATTGAAAGAATGTCAATAATCTGAATAAATAGCAGACCTCTGAATTCCATTTCTCATCGAGGAATTCTGGATGTATTCTTAAAGATATTTCTTAAAAAAATCAAATTATTTTAAGATGGCCTTGGTTTAAGTGCTTAAAAATATTGGCGACGTGAAGTGGAAAACATTTAGTGAAGCATACCGACCGCGAATGCGAGAGAGAATATGATTGCATTGCACGCTATAGTCAAATGCACCAAAGATTTGGCAATGCACGTTCAGGCGAATCTTTGCCGCAAATTTGTGGCATTTTTTATTAGATAATTGAACAAGATTAATTTAAAATAGCATGTGATTTTATTTACGTTTGAGCATCTAAATAACTGACAGTGAAGGTGGAAAACATTTTAAGCGTATCGAACGTCACAAGTAAATTGTTAAAGCATTTGCATGCATCGCGGCGGAATGCAAAATTAGAAATAATCTAGCAAATACATTCAGGCAAATCTGATGTGTTTCATGTTTCTTAAAATTTCTAAATATGACAAACAAAATAAATCAGACTGTCAACCAATTTAAATCGTTAGCCTTGAACGAATCAACTGTTTGATGGCAAATTGAGCAAAGTAATTGGAAAGGGGGTGAGAGCAATTGTCTGGTAGAGGACGATGACTTTGCAGACCTTAACTTTGCATTGTTCAGCATGTAATTTGCCTGAATATGTTAACTAGATTATTTCTAGTTTTACGATTGCCCGCGCTGCGTGCGAACAATTAACATGTCCAGTTCGATAGGCTACGCTAAACCACAATTTTTCCTCCTTCACTGTAGGCCATTTAGTTGCTCAAAAGTAACCAAATCAAGAGCTATTAATTACTTTATTAATTTAATCTTAATCAATGATCAAATAAAAAATTCCACAAATTTGCATTTGCCTGAACTAGTTTGCAAAGTCTTTGCTGAATTTATCCATTGCCTGCAGTACGAAAATAATTTCTCTCACTGTCTCATTCGATATGCTTCACAAAATGTTTTTCACTTTGCGTATGTTTTGAAACGCTTAAAAACCAGGACCATCTTAAAATAATTTTATTTTTAAGAAGTCTTTTTAATAATAGGTAAAAAATTAGCAATACGAGAGGCGGAATTCAGAAGTCTGCTATTTATTCAGATTATCCAACTTGGCAGCCTGGCTAGGTTTGTCTGCAACTCATTATTGCATTTTTATCATTATAGGCCACATTTTGGTTTTGATTGGTCAGTTGGCTGAATAAATGGCTAGATTTCAAGTTTGGCAAAGTGCAAGGGAATTGATTTAGCTAAGGTAAGCCAATTATGCCAAGGTGATGGAGGCTGTCCAACCTCGCTGGTAATTAGCAGACTTCAAATCACAGTTTTATTACCGGAAGCATTTCAAATGACCGCATTAGGTATGTGTCATAGGAAAGGCAATAAGCAAGCACGTCTGTCTGCTTCATAGTGGCAGTTACTTTTATTGCGCTTAAAATAATGGCGATTCCTGAATCGGCGCAGACCTAATCAGATAGCATATTCTTCTCTTGTTAGCACAGCCAAAAACACCATCAGATAACATATTCTTCTCCTGTTAGCACAGACAAAAACGCTGTCAGTAAGCACACACTTCTCATTAGAGATAGAAACTTCACTGCTACACTATTGTTGCAGCCCTGCAGCAGTGTGACATTATTTTTCAGCAGTGAAGTGTGGTCTGACCTCATTGCCATGGCTGTGCACCAGGACCTGGGACATGTAGATCACAGAGCCCAAACTGCGGATATCGTCTCCCTCCCAGCAGCGGATCGATTCAGTCAGGATCTGCAGCTCCAACTCCTTTCGCTTCCGAACCTCCTGGCATCGTGCCTGTAACCATGGCAACAGAACTCCCATGATCACACCAACTGGTTTTCTGAGCAGTGATTCACTTCTTGGTATTCAACTCATGCTTCATTTCCAATATTAAGGCCTGGCAATTTTTATAAATGTTTGCTTTCGTTTCCCTTCACTGCAAGACTGAATGAAAATGGCCTGCTGGCCTGAAGGCCTTGTGTCCCCCATCGCAGAAGTGACCAGAAACATGTGGCAAAAACTGTTTTGATGGCTGAAAATAATGTGGTGCACTATACCACTAATAATGTGAAGTACAATGACACTGTAGCTCATTGGTCAATGTATGAGCGCATGTCGCAATAGCCGGATATACTGGGCAGGACAGGGGGTATGGCAGGGGGTGGGACAGAGGGTGCGGCAGAGGGTGGGACAGAGGGTGCGGCAGGGGTGTGTGGCAGGGGATCTCCTGCATGTCCCAGAGTGAAAGCAGATAGACAGTGCAGAGGCTCCGTTCAGAGCAGAACAAAAGGTGCAGCGCCTGGGATGAGGGGAGTAGGGCACACAATCGTATGATCATGAGCAGGGGGACTGATTACAGGCGGAACGGCTAATTTAGACTGCACTTTCTCTGCGATGCTTGTTCGGCTGGCAGTTTCAGCAGGGTTATGTCTACAGAGCCTGACACGGTCGGCGTGCACATGGAGAGCTCGGGCAGGGCCCACGCAGGTAGTTAGGAATGTGGGCCGTCCAATCATTTCATTTCGGCTGAATGAAACTATTGGACGGGCTCACTACAGGGCTGCGATAGCCACAAGTACCGGACTTTCTTCCTTTTTTGTCAAATCATTTTATTTCCAGATTTCTGTTGGTCTGTTAGGAGAATTTCACCAAATCTATCAAAATTGTCACTGAAATAGCTTTCCAACCCTGCCTTTAAATGATTTTAAAAAAATAGTGACACGGGCCCTGTAGCTCACCTGACCAGTCAAGGGAAACGCCTTGAACAAATTTAGTTTCCTAATGGGTGGGAAGATACTTGTCAAGTTTCAGCTTCATTGGTCAAGTAGTTTTAGAGAAAAAGAGTTTTAAAAGTTTCAGTGTAACTTAAAGGGGTCGTACAAAGTTGAAGGTCAAAGCAAGGTCAAAATTCAAAATACGGAAAAAACTCGTATTACATGTGATGCATCTTGCTACTTACTACCTACATAGCAAATTTCAGCTGAATATGTGAGAAAATAGCTTTCAGATGGCCAATTATGTGATTTTCAAATCAGATTGGAACGCCTTGAACAAAACATAGTGTCCTCATAAGCAGGAAGGTACCTGTCAAGTTTCACCTTCATTGGCCAAGTAGTTTCAGAGAAGATGATTTTGAAAGATTTCAATGCAACTCACAGGGATTGTATAAAGTTGAAGGTGAAAGCAAGGTCAAAATTCGAAATACGGAAAAAGGCGTTTGATATATGATGTATCTTGCCACTTACTGACTACATAGCAAATTTCAGCTGAATATGCGCATAAATAGCTTTCAGATGGGCAATTATGTGATTTTCAATACGGCCGCCGTGGCGGCCATGTTTGAAATCAGATCGGAACGCCATGAACAAAACATAGTGTCCTCATAGGCAGAAAGGTACCTGTCAAGTTTAGCTTCATAGGCCCAGTGGTTTCGGAGGAGATGATGTTTACGGACTACGAACAACGACGACGAACGACGGACAAACAGGCCATGACATAGGCTCATCTGACTTCGTCGTCAGGTGAGCTAAAAAGAGGAACCTAAATTTGTAGCGATATTCTCACACACAAACAAGGGCAAACTGGGGGGGTTCAGCAATCTATCACAAAAAAAAAAGACATCATAACAACACTCCTGTGCCACGTCACCCAAAGGAGACACTCGGCGGCTCACCGAGAGGTTTTTGAATGATGTCATGCACTTCTGAATGTCCGAACGGTCGGGATGATGCTCCTGTAGAAAACAGAGAGGGTGTATTTAAAAGAAAAAACTTTCAAATGCATGTACATCCCCCAAGTTTCTAACTCAGGATCATAAAAACACTGAGCGTGCACCAGGCAGTGTGTGTGACTACATTCCAAGGTGCGCACTTCAAACCCCTCTCTCACGGTCGTCTTAATTCCAGGGAACGCAAAGAATGTCCAAACCTTGCCAAGAGTGGCGCCTGAATATTTGTGTTGGGAAAAACACTTCTAATAACAGCTATAGACTGTATACAGTCAGTGGTTTCAGTGCAAAACTGGTTTTCCCTTTGCATGTTCATGCTACAGGCAACACAAGCTAGTTACTATTATGGAATGGTTACAGTCTATTTTATCTGCAGAAATAATCGCACGTGCAAAAGAACATAGCAGTGTATCATACACTGATCTGGAGTTGCGTAACTAGTGATGAGTATCGGTAGTTGTATTCACTGCACATTCCGACACGAAAAAATGACCTCCTCTATGCTCTAGCGCATCAGCCAATCACACGAAAGGATTTGGTGAAAATGGCAGTAACCCCACCAGCGGCAAACATGGAAAAATAATATCCCCTCTAGTTGGTCTGTCAATGAAATTGCTCCATAATCCGGATAAAATTTGGACTGAAAAGGTGCATGATGGGATATTTCCATACCTCCATGTGCCTCTCCAGTTCCTTGAGGAGGGTGGGGTATTTATCCAGCCTGATGAAGGGTTTACTGAGGCCTGTGGTCAGGGTGAGGATCCCAGGGCTGCTGGAGCCTTTCCCCTCCATAAAGTCCCCAAGCTCCTCACTGCAGAAACACAGAGCAGCAGCACAGGCTCAGGGTTAATGCTGTGCTGCGTGTTCAGACAGGAAGGTGACTGTGTTCCAGAAGGGGCAGTGGTGCACCTGTGCTCAGTGAGGATCCGCACGGCCGAGGGGTGGTTGGCGCAATAAGCCACGTACAGCCCCTTCATCTGGGGCATGAGGCCAAGGAAGTGGCCCCCCACCCTCTGCTGGGCCTCCGGGAGTCTGTGCAAACAGAGAGTCAGAGTCACTGATGCACAGAGTCATAGAGAAAGCCAGCGTTACTGATGCACAGAGTCAGAGAGAGAGCCACAGTCACTGATACGCAGTCACAAAGAGAGCCAGAGTCACTGATGCAGAGTCACACAGAGAGCCAGAGTCACTGATGCATAGCGTCACAGAGAGAGCCAGAGTCACTGATACGCAGTCACAAAGAGAGCCAGAGTCACTGATGCATAGCGTCACCGAGAGAGCCAGAGTCACTGATACGCAGTCACACAGAGAGCCAGAGTCACTGATGCATAGTGTCACAAAGAGAGCCAGAGTCACTGATGCGCAGAGTCACAGAGAGAGCCAGAGTCACTGATGCATAGTGTCACAGGGAGAGCCAGAGTCACTGATACGCAGTCACAAAGAGAGCCAGAGTCACTGATGCACAGAGTCACACAGAGAGCCAGAGTCACTGATGCACAGAGTCACAGAGAGAGCCAGATTCACTGATAAGCAGTCACAAAGAGAGCCAGAGTCACTGATGCACAGAGTCACACAGAGAGCCAGAGTCACTGATGCACAGAGTCACAGAGAGAGCCAGATTCACTGATAAGCAGTCACAAAGAGAGCCAGAGTCACTGATGCACAGAGTCACACAGAGAGCCAGAGTCACTGATGTATAGTGTCACAGAGAGAGCCAGAGTCACTGATACGCAGTCACAAAGAGAGCAAGAGTCACTGATGCAGAGTCACACAGAGAGCCAGAGTCACTGATGCATAGCGTCAGAGAGAGAGCCAGAGTCACTGATACGCAGTCACAAAGAGAGCCAGAGTCACTGATGCATAGCGTCAGAGAGAGAGCCAGAGTCACTGATGCATAGCGTCACAAAGAGAGCCAGAGTCACTGATACGCAGTCACAAAGAGAGCCAGAGTCACTGATGCACAGAGTCACACAGAGAGCCAGAGTCACTGATGCATAGTGTCACAGAGAGAGCCAGAGTCACTGATACGCAGTCACAAAGAGAGCCAGAGTCACTGATGCACAGAGTCACACAGAGAGCCAGAGTCACTGATACGCAGTGTCACACAGAGAGCCAGTCACTGATGCATAGCGTCACAGAGAGAGCCAGAGTCACTGATACGCAGTCACAAAGAGAGCCAGAGTCACTGATGCATTGCGTCACAGAGAGAGCCAGAGTCACTGATGCATAGCGTCACAGAGAGCCAGAGTCACTGATACGCAGTCACAAAGAGAGCCAGAGTCACTGATGCACAGAGTCACACAGAGAGCCAGTCACTGATGCATAGTGTCACAAAGAGAGCCAGAGTCACTGATGCACAGAGTCACACAGAGAGCCAGTCACTGATGCATAGTGTCACAGAGAGAGCCAGAGTCACTGATACGCAGTCACAGAGAGCCAGAGTCACTGATGCAGAGTCACACAGAGAGCCAGAGTCACTGATGCATAGCGTCACAGAGAGAGCCAGAGTCACTGATACACAGAGTCACACAGAGAGCCAGAGTCACTGATGCATAGCGTCACAGAGAGAGCCAGAGTCACTGATACGCAGTCACAAAGAGAGCCAGAGTCACTGATGCAGAGAGTCACACAGAGAGCCAGTCACTGATGCATAGTGTCACAGAGAGAGCCAGAGTCACTGATGCATAGTGTCACACAGAGAGCCATGGTCACTGATGCATTGCGTCACAGAGAGAGCCAAAGTCACTGATATGCAGTCACAAAGAGAGCCAGAGTCACTGATGCAGAGTCACACAGAGAGCCAGAGTCACTGATGCATAGCTTCACAGAGAGAGCCAGAGTCACTGATACGCAGTCACAAAGAGAGCCAGAGTCACTGATGCAATGTCACACAGAGAGCCAGAGTCACTGATGCATAGTGTCACAGAGAGAGCCAGAGTCACTGATACGCAGTCACAAAGAGAGCCAGAGTCACTGATGCACAGCGTCACAGAGAGAGCCAGTGTCACTGATACACAAAGTCACACAGAGAGCCAGAGTCACTGATGCATAGCGTCACAGAGAGAGCCAGTGTCACTGATACACAAAGTCACACAGAGAGCCAGAGTCACTGATGCATAGCGTCAGAGAGAGCCAGATTCACTGATACGCAGTCACACAGAGAGCCAGAGTCACTGATGCAGAGTCACACAGAGAGCCAGAGTCACTGATGCATAGCGTCACAGAGAGAGCCAGAGTCACTGATACACAGAGTCACACAGAGAGCCAGAGTCACTGATGCATAGTGTCACAGAGAGAGCCAGAGTCACTGATACGCAGTCACAAAGAGAGCCAGAGTCACTGATGCAGAGTCACACAGAGAGCCAGAGTCACTGATGCATAGCGTCACAGAGAGAGCCAGAGTCACTGATACACAGAGTCACACAGAGAGCCAGAGTCACTGATACGCAGTCACACAGAGAGCCAGAGTGACTGATGCAGAGTCACACAGAGAGCCAGAGTCACTGATGCATAGCGTCACAGAGAGAGCCAGAGTCACTGATGCATACCGTTACAGAGAGAGCCAGAGTCACTGATACGCAGTGGCAAAGAGAGCCAGAGTCACTGATACATAGTGTCACAGAGAGAGCCAGAGTCACTGATACGCAGTCACAAAGAGAGCCAGAGTCACTGATGCAGAGTCACACAGAGAGCCAGAGTCACTGATGCATAGCGTCACAGAGAGAGCCAGAGTCACTGATGCATACCGTTACAGAGAGAGCCAGAGTCACTGATACGCAGTCACAAAGAGAGCCAGAGTCACTGATGCATAGTGTCACAAAGAGAGCCAGAGTCACTGATGCATAGAGTCACAAAGAGAGCCAGAGTCACTGATGCACAGAGTCACACAGAGAGCCAGAGTCACTGATGCACAGTGTCACAAGGAGAGCCAGAGTCACTGATGCACAGAGTCACACAGAGAGCCAGAGTCACTGATGCATAGTGTCACAGAGAGAGCCAGAGTCACTGATACGCAGTCACAAAGAGAGCCAGAGTCACTGATGCAGAGTCACACAGAGAGCCAGAGTCACTGATGCACAGCGACACAGAGAGAGCCAGAGTCACTGATACACAGAGTCACAGAGAGAGCCAGAGTCACTGATGCATAGCGTCACAGAGAGAGCCAGATTCACTGATACGCAGTCACACAGAGAGCCAGAGTCACTGATACGCAGTGACAAAGAGAGCCAGAGTCACTGATACATAGTGTCAAAGAGAGAGCCAGAGTCACTGATACGCAGTCACAAAGAGAGCCAGAGTCACTGATGCAGAGTCACACAGAGAGCCAGAGTCACTGATGCATAGCGTCACAGAGAGAGCCAGAGTCACTGATACGCAGTCACAAAGAGAGCCAGAGTCACTGATGCAGAGTCACACAGAGAGCCAGAGTCACTAATGCATAGCGTCACAGAGAGAGACAGAGTCACTGATACGCAGTCACAAAGAGAGCCAGAGTCACTGATGCATAGCGTCACAGAGAGAGCCAGAGTCACTGATACGCAGTCACACAGAGAGCCAGAGTCACTGATGCACAGTCACACAGAGAGCCAGAGTCACTGATGCACAGAGTCACAAAGAGAGCCAGAGTCACTGATGCACAAAGTCACAAAGAGAGCCAGAGTCACTGATGCACAGAGTCACAGGGAGAGCCAGAGTCACTGATACGCAGTCACAAAGAGAGCCAGAGTCACTGATGCACAGAGTCACACAGAGAGCCAGGGTCACTGATGTACAGTCACAGAGAGAGCCAGATTCACTGATAAGCAGTCACAAAGAGAGCCAGAGTCACTGATGCACAGAGTCACACAGAGAGCCAGGGTCACTGATGTACAGTCACACAGAGAGCCAGAGTCACTGATGTATAGTGTCACAGAGAGAGCCAGAGTCACTGATACGCAGTCACACAGAGAGCCAGAGTCACTGATGCATAGCGTCACAGAGAGAGCCAGAGTCACTGATACGCAGTCACAAAGAGAGACAGAGTCACTGATGCATAGTGTCACAAAGAGAGCCAGAGTCACTGATGCATAGAGTCACAAAGAGAGCCAGAGTCACTGATACGCAGTCACAAAGAGAGCCAGAGTCACTGATGCATAGAGTCACACAGAGAGCCAGAGTCACTGATGCATAGTGTCACAAGGAGAGCCAGAGTCACTGATACGCAGTCACAAAGAGAGCCAGAGTCACTGATGCACAGAGTCACACAGAGAGCCAGAGACACTGATGCATAGCGTCACAGAGAGAGCCAGAGTCACTGATACGCAGTCACAGAGAGAGCCAGAGTCACTGATACGCAGTCACAAAGAGAGCCAGAGTCACTGATGCACAGAGTCACACAGAGAGCCAGAGTCACTGATGCATAGCGTCACAGAGAGAGCCAGAGTCACTGATACGCAGTCACAAAGAGAGCCAGAGTCACTGATGCACAGAGTCACACAGAGAGCCAGTCACTGATGCATAGTGTCACAGAGAGAGCCAGAGTCACTGATGCATAGCGTCACAGAGAAAGCCAGAGTCACTGATACGCAGTCACAAAGAGAGCCAGAGTCACTGATGCATAGCGTCACAAAGAGAGCCAGAGTCACTGATGCACAGAGTCACACAGAGAGCCAGAGTCACTGATGCATAGTGTCACAGAGAGAGCCAGAGTCACTGATACGCAGTCACAAAGAGAGCCAGAGTCACAGATGCAGAGTCACACAGAGAGCCAGAGTCACTGATGCATAGCGTCACAGAGAGAGCCAGAGTCACTGATACACAGAGTCACACAGAGAGCCAGAGTCACTGATGCATAGCGTCACAAAGAGAGCCAGAGTCACTGATGCATAGAGTCACAAAGAGAGCCACAGTCACTGATACGCAGTCACAAAGAGAGCCAGAGTCACTGATGCATAGTGTTACAAAGAGAGCCAGAGTCACTGATGCACAGAGTCACACAGAGAGCCAGAGTCACTGATGCATAGTGTCACAAGGAGAGCCAGAGTCACGGATGCATAGAGTCACAAAGAGAGCCACAGTCACTGATGCATAGTGTCACAAGGAGAGCCAGAGTCACTGATACGCAGTCACAAAGAGAGCCAGAGTCACTGATGCAGAGTCACACAGAGAGCCAGAGTCACTGATGCATAGCGTCACAGAGAGAGCCAGAGTCACTGATACGCAGTCCTAAAGAGAGCCAGAGTCACTGATGCAGAGTCACACAGAGAGCCAGAGTCACTGATGCATAGCGTCACAGAGAGAGCCAGAGTCACTGATACGCAGTCACAAAGAGAGCCAGAGTCACTGATGCATAGCGTCACAGAGAGAGCCAGAGTCACTGATACGCAGTCACACAGAGAGCCAGAGTCACTGATGCACAGTCACACAGAGAGCCAGAGTCACTGATGCACAGAGTCACAAAGAGAGCCAGAGTCACTGATGCACAGAGTCACAAAGAGAGCCAGAGTCACTGATGCACAGAGTCACAGGGAGAGCCAGAGTCACTGATACGCAGTCACAAAGAGAGCCAGAGTCACTGATGCACAGAGTCACACAGAGAGCCAGGGTCACTGATGTACAGTCACAGAGAGAGCCAGATTCACTGATAAGCAGTCACAAAGAGAGCCAGAGTCACTGATGCACAGAGTCACACAGAGAGCCAGAGTCACTGATGTATAGTGTCACGGAGAGAGCCAGAGTCACTGATACGCAGTCACAGAGAGAGCCAGAGTCACTGATACGCAGTCACAAAGAGAGCCAGAGTCACTGATGCACAGAGTCACACAGAGAGCCAGAGTCACTGATGCATAGCGTCACAGAGAGAGCCAGAGTCACTGATACGCAGTCACAGAGAGAGCCAGAGTCACTGATACGCAGTCACAAAGAGAGCCAGAGTCACTGATGCACAGAGTCACACAGAGAGCCAGAGTCACTGATGCATAGCGTCACAGAGAGAGCCAGAGTCACTGATACGCAGTCACAAAGAGAGCCAGAGTCACTGATGCACAGAGTCACACAGAGAGCCAGTCACTGATGCATAGTGTCACAGAGAGAGCCAGAGTCACTGATGCATAGCGTCACAGAGAGAGCCAGAGTCACTGATACGCAGTCACAAAGAGAGCCAGAGTCACTGATGCATAGCGTCACAAAGAGAGCCAGTCACTGATGCACAGAGTCACAGAGAGAGCCAGAGTCACTGATGCATAGTGTCACAGAGAGAGCCAGAGTCACTGATACGCAGTCACAAAGAGAGCCAGAGTCACTGATGCATAGCGTCACAAAGAGAGCCAGAGTCACTGATGCACAGAGTCACACAGAGAGCCAGAGTCACTGATGCATAGTGTCACAGAGAGAGCCAGAGTCACTGATACGCAGTCACAAAGAGAGCCAGAGTCACAGATGCAGAGTCACACAGAGAGCCAGAGTCACTGATCCATAGCGTCACAGAGAGAGCCAGTCACTGATACACAGAGTCACACAGAGAGCCAGAGTCACTGATGCATAGCGTCACAGAGAGAGCCAGAGTCACTGATACGCAGTCACACAGAGAGCCAGAGTCACTGATGCAGAGTCACACAGAGAGCCAGAGTCACTGATACGCAGTGACAAAGAGAGCCAGAGTCACTGATGCAGAGTCACACAGAGAGCCAGAGTCACTGATGCATAGCGTCACAGAGAGAGCCACTGTCACTGATACGCAGTCACAAAGAGAGCCAGAGTCACTGATGAGAGTCACACAGAGAGCCAGAGTCACTGATGCAGAGTCACACAGAGAGCCAGAGTCACTGATGCATAGCGTCACAGAGAGAGCCAGACTCACTGATACGCAGTCACAAAGAGAGCCAGAGTCACAGATGCATAGAGTCACAAAGAGAGCCACAGTCACTGATACGCAGTCACAAAGAGAGCCAGAGTCACTGATGCATAGTGTCACAAAGAGAGCCAGAGTCACTGATGCACAGAGTCACACAGAGAGCCAGAGTCACTGATGCACAGAGTTACACAGAGAGCCAGAGTCACTGATACGCAGTCACAAAGAGAGCCAGAGTCACTGATGCATTGCGTCAGAGAGAGAGCCAGAGTCACTGATACGCAGTCACAAAGAGAGCCAGAGTCACTGATGCATAGAGTCATAGAGAGTGTCCGAGTCACTGATGCACAGTTACAGTGATAAAGATAGTCACAGTCACCAAAATACTGTCAGAGTCAGAGAGAGAGTGAGAGATTCAAACTCACCAATATAGTCACAGAATCACACAAAGAGAGTCAGTCATCAATGCTAAGAGACACAGAGAAAGAGAGTCACACAGAGAGGAAGAGTCTCTCCAGTGAGTCTCCAGCAACTGGAGAATTAAAGGGAGAGACTCACTTGGTGCACTCCTCCAGTGACTGGACCACCATTTGCTGGAAGGTGCTGATCTCCTCCAGGTTCCCCAGGAGGTGGGCGATGTCCGACGTGCTGAGCCTGACGAGAAAGCAGATGCAAACAAACACTTTTACCGCATCACCATCTCACTTTCTGCCCGCACAGGGGAAGCAGGATCAGTTTGGCCTGATCTTTAGCCATGGATCTCCAGCGGTGCATACTTGACTGGGGTAAATTACTAATAGGCTCTACTCACATGATCAAATGTCAGCATTTCTCCTGTGATCTGGAAAAACCTAGTGAATTCATCGGTGACAAGGCTTCTCGCAATTAAACTAAATCTTTAGGATTCTGGACTTTTCCTAATCAAGAAACATAATAATAGCCTAACAGACAATTCAAATAACACTAACATCAAGTATTTTAAGATTTTCACCACTCTTAATGACTATAAATGAGGGTCAAACTCAGTTTCAACCAAAAATGACATGCATACTAGGTTTTTCCAGATCACAGGAGATTTGTCTGGTGTTCCATTTAGATTTCACGCATTTCATGTAAGGACCGTCAACAGAGAGAGGAAAAATGTAGTAAGGCTGCCCCTCGAATAGTGGACAATATTGTCTTTCTAGAATCTACCATCTTAAGTAAGGCTTCCCGCATAAAAACAGAGATGCAGTGTAATAAAAGGGTTCAACGCACATCCTACAGCAAAATTCAGCTGAATCAGGATTTAAACAGCTTGTGGACCACAAAGTCAAGAGGACAATATGAGGCCGAAGCTCATTGATAAAATCACAGCATTTATGGCACAAACGGACTGACGTTTCAATATTATGGTGTCTTCAGAGTCAGAAGACAGTGGGCCCCATTTTAACAATCCAAGCACTCAGTCTGAAGCATTTGGCACAAGTGCATTTTAGGCGTGTCCAAAGAAATTTTTGGTAGCTAAACAGCGGGTTATCTGGGCACATAGTAAAGCACTTAGTGCAAAGGGATTATATTTAAACTCTTAATTAAACATAGTTAACTTATCCAATTCTCTTTAAAAGCTAAGGAGACTTGTACCTTGATAAATATCTATTCCAAGGGCCGGTGTCGCGCAAAATCTGCCCGACCCCCCCCGACCCTCCCCCCACCCCCTCCGTGACTCTCCTCATATACTGCGCATCAATTTTCATCAAATCGCATCACTCGAGTCATCTATGTGATTTCTGTAGTAACAAAGTATTCTCAAAATAATGTCAATTCATCGCATCTAAACGCAATGATTAGTACAGACAATAGCGGACTTTATACAGTCGTTCACTTGCACAGAAGTAACGAGCTAGCTAGCTTGCTAATAAGGCTACAGTAGGCTTTAACTAGCTAGCTAAAGTGCTCACGAACTCTGTAATGAATAGCGAGCCAAGCGAAAGTTCATGAGCAAACCATTGCTTAACCCCTTTCTGCACATGTAGACACTTGCGTCTATGGAACTGCAAATTTTAGCACGCCGTTATTGTACTCGATCACAAGATGGCATGCCCGGATAAGTTATTGAATATTCACAAGCAAGCAGGCCTCAAACGCGGTTTTGAATATGGGGAAGTTCACTCCGCTCCCTGTTTTTCGAGAGTTGTATGAATTAAACTCCTCAGCTAAGCCTGATGTGCAAACTGGTCAATATCCTTGCCCATAGTATTGATCCCGCAGTTTGAAAAAATCTCTTGCGACAGAAAAAATCGTTGTCCTATGTAGCAACTACTTTAGCTACAGTGAGTTAACAGTATTCCAACCAGCGGTTTAGAAAAATCAGCTTTCTAAAGCAAAATATTTGACATGGTATAGATTCTCTCACATTCTACTGTCAATTATAGTCATCAAATAGAAAAAAAATGCGTAGTTCCCCACCGTGGATTTACTCGTAGATTCCTTCATTGACCAATTCAGTGCTTCCTTATTTCCACCCAAGTACTGGTGTTGATAGCCAGTCACTCAATCATACATTCAGGCTCTTCTGCGTAACTGCGCAGTTAGACTTCACGCCTTCGTGAAACTTCCCCGGTAACAATGTATTGATTGGCTCGTTTCTTATTCAATTCCCGAGTGTTTAAACTTTCCACAGTAAGTGAAACACATTGACTGGACAAACACAGAGCATACAAACCTATGCGTATCAGCAGGCTCGGTTGTATCCTGTCTACGTTGCGCCCATTGCGCGGCTGAAATGGACGCGATTTATCGGAAAAAAGACTAGCAAAACTGTCCTTAAAGTGTTCATTTACATTTAGAGGATCTGAATGAGATAAGGATATGGTCAATGGGAATTATTCCGAATGAAACAGGACCGGAGGGTTCCTTCTACTGGATACATCGGTCTCTGGAGGAGGGATTCAATGAAATAGGTTTGGCTGCTACTTTTGCTTTTTGTTTTGGAATGTATATCGTATTCAACAAAGTCGAACGCCAAGGTTTTTTTCCTGTTTAAAACGTGAACTGCCTGTGTATTTGGGTGGACCCCCTGGTATGTTCATTGCACGGTTCTGTTGAATCTAGGGAGGTATATATTGTGTGATCTTCCCTGAAAGTGGAATGTCTGTTCTGCTAAAATAAAGTATATTTCAGATTTCAGATATTACTGAGTTTAGTGAGTTGTACTTGTTCCTTTAAAGTGTTGAAATGAGTTTGTGAGCTCAGAAGTGGGAACTGGTAGCTTCCATTACAGGGTGAATGTTCCGACCATTTAATCAGCAGTTTATTTGATGAGTGTTTGTGCTGGCCTGGGGGACTTAGAAGAAAAATGGACAAAACTCTAAATATTATTATGGAGAAAAGGCATGTTTTGTGTTTGGAGAGGTTACTGGAGACCACTGATGTTCAACTGCACTGATATTGATAAATTCATGCTAAACTTAACCAGAAAATCATTAGTTCCTATTAAATTTCATGCCTAAAAACTTTATCTGTGTTAAATACATGATTATTTGATGATTTGAAGGTGCACCATTCTCAGACTTTAGAAAGCCACTTGGACAGCTGTATAATTTGGCTAATAGCATGTAGGTAATCTAGAATGTAATATTGAAGATGAATTCTACTTGAGGTAAAGGAGTTTATGATCCCAAAAATATATAGATTTAAGCCCCAGCAGTTTTTCAATGCTCAGTATTATTTATTTTATAGTTTCAATGGTGAATTCTCATGAAGATTTTTTATGTTTGCAGCCCATTTTCTCTACCAAAATCATGAAAGTTAACTGAAATAAAATGTAATTCTAAATGCTATAAGTGTCTTTTCTGAGTTGAGCCACATTTTTCCGCTTTATAAAGCTTAAATCTTGAATTATAAAGCAATAAACTGGGTAATCCATAAATAGTCAAATTTGGCTTCTGCGCAAAGGGGTTAAAGCATGGAAACCTGAGCACAGTGATCTCAAAAAATGTCATAAAAATATTGCTCAAAATTATTTTAATCATATCCAGATGTTTAAATCACAACAGTGCATCCCCAGGGCTGCAGTTGAACTTTCCACTGCGCTACAACTTGTTCATAAGACTTGCAAACGAAAAAGTCTTAACTCGCGAGTAAACAGAAATAATTACACGCCTGTCAGGAATGACTAAGAAAGATTGAAATCAGTGAGAAAAATAGCCAGCAAGAAAGAAACAAAACTAATGTTATTTTGATTGCGTACCGTAACCACTTGAATAATATCCAACAGGCATGAAAAGAACTTATTTCCTCTTGTCTTACGACTGAGGGTAGAGTCAGATGTATGGAAGAAATTCAAATGAATTCAAGACAGTGACAACAATGTCATCCATTGCCTTTTCTGTTTCTTAAAAAGGCCCACTTTTTAGAGCTACTTCGTTTGACGGCAAAACTGTTAATAATAAATCCATTTCCTAATGAAGGCGGGATTTTGCATTTGGTAATGGAAACGGGACAGCAGACACCGCATTAATGGATCAGGTCGGACTCAAAATTAGTTTTTCAGTAATTGCACATCTATTTATGTAGGACTTACTACCCCAACTTCTGAAGGGCATTTTCAGCACCTCAAACATTCGTTCAGTTACAGTTTGTGCTTCTTGAGATAGAATGGAAATTCATGCACTATTCAGACATTATATGGAATGTCTTTGATTTTTTTGGCCAGCCATTGCCCCCGAAGAGCCATTCTTTCAGGGGCATCCTCAGGAAGACCGCATGAATTCCAGAGTTCGCCAGTTTTACGGATCATTTTAATATTGATTTGTTAAAGTACAAAGATAATTCCCACGTAAATGAGTTTTTAGAGACTGAGCAATCTTACAGTTTAATTCCCAAAATAATTCTTCCAGCAAGTCTGAAATATTGACATGGAGCTCTCATTGGTAATATTTTAGTTAAGGTAGCTGATGAATATTCTAGGACAACCTCTGGAATCATCCTCAGTCACATTTCTGATCGCTTTCCTCATTTTGTCATCTTTGATTATTTCATCAGTTCCAGCAGTACCAACAATTTTGTAAGAGTAATGACCTACACAGTGACCCTTGCCCCAGGAAGAGCTTACTTGTCTGTGCTCTGGAGAGATCGCAGATAGGTGGAGAGAAGGTTCTGGAGCTCTTTGGAGTACTCCGTCTCTGTTTCTAAGATGTTCTGCAGGACCTAAAATGAGATTTTCTGAGGAATCAGAGCACATCCTTCATGCGTTCCTTCCTTCAACGCAATTAGTAAAACTTGATATCGGAGACCATTTGTCAACTCATATTACATTGTAAAACAGTTATAGTTCCAGCCCCTAAAACATTCTGAAAAACAAGCGGGCTGTCCATACTTAATACAGAGGTGTTTCACACTAACACATTCTTTAAAAACTGATTTCTCCAGAGGACAAAAATCTGCAGGCACCTTAATGAGTCATTTATCCCATTGATTATAAACTCAATACTTTTCACAACTACACTGTAAAGGTAAACAGGCCCCCATTTTCCCACTACACACAGTTCATCATCTGATCATTAATTTCTGTGTTTAAATCCAAAAAGCAACTGCAGAGAATAATCTGATGATTTCGCTGCAGTCAGGTCCTATAATACTGATTCACGTTTGGAATCGGCACCTGTTCTTCTGCGCGAGCAAGTCTCCCCAACACAACCCTGTGTGCAGTGTGGCCCATAACCGCTGGGCATTCTGGGATATTTGCCCCAGCAAACGATTCCTGATGACTCTCTGCTCGTAACCCCCCCCCCTCGTCTAAGGCTCACAGGAGGACGGGGGAAACGACAGAACGCTTAAGGACAAACACAGTCTGACAGAATGAGGCCGTCTGTCTCCATCCGTTCATCTTCAAAGCTGCATCTTTTCATCGCTGAGAGAAGCATCAGTCTTCCCGAGACAAAGGGCCAGATATCAGAATTACAGTCTGACTCCACATTTTATTGTCCTTAAAATTGGTGCACTAGGACAAACCAACCATAATCTAAATTTTCTCTGCTGGTAAATGAGAGGAAAAATAAAACAAATAAAAGAAAATAATAATCCAGTCTACTCTGCATTTCACGGTGATGCACGTCTGCCGAACAGCAGATGCTACAGAGAGATACAAACAAAAAACACATTCCATTAACCCTCTGCCCCCTGTGCAGGGAAGTGTAATGTCCACTCACACCGTTTCTACAGCGAGGGCAGAGCCAATCACTGAGAGGGGGAATGAGCTTTCAGGCTCTGACGTCACTGTGGCAGCCGGTGGAGCAGACCGACAGCCCGTGGGCCCAGAGGTCACAGTGTCTGTTCGGGCATGCGGAGGGAAACGCATGACTGCCACAAGCCAGCGAAAAACACCAGCTGGGCACGAGGAGCGTCACCATGGCCACGAGCGTCGCTTTGCGTTTGAACGGAAAGATGGGAAGCACAGCTCCATACATAGCCGGGGGCGGGGACATGAACACGATACAGCATTCACAGACAAGGGCGACCAATGGGACGCAATCAGTTTCAGAGCGTCGCCACCAAAGAGAAAGAACATGGATTAAGGTTCTAATCGGATTCCACTAGGGGGCGCCACAAGCCTGTTCTGGCGGTAGAATACTTTGATAACCAGTAGGATGGGCTCTGGGCTTCTTATATTGTTCTGCTGGGCAAAAATGGAGGGGAAGATTATCTGATGGTGCTGAGATACGAGCTGCTTCACGTTTCTCACCAGGGTGTAGTAGGTCTTGCTGATGGCGGAGGTGTCGAACCCTTTCGGGGGGCTCTTCAGGGTTCCAGATTTGGGGGAAACCGGCTTGTCTGGGTGAGAGGGAAGAGCGGGGGGAGGAAATGAGTCATGTCCCAAAATAAAACACAGACTTTATCCACAGGAAAAACTCTCAAACAAGCGCAGCTCTGGTTCATCCAGCACAGAAGACCAGGCCAGACAAGGGCGTTCAGGTGTCAAAACTGCCTTCAGCAGGACCAATGAAGCCAAAGCGCTCTGGCCACTTCCTGGTGGACAAAGCAGACTGAGCCAACTAACGCACTGAAAACAGAGCAGGGAATATCACATGACCTTTCAGCAGCCGCAGACTGAGGTCTTCAGCGAGGGATCGCGGATAGAATTGCAGTGACCATTAACTATTCATGTTCCTCCCTATCTCACACCTGCCCTCTCTTGACTTCATTAGCATGACAGCTGTTCAAGGCAAAGAAAACATTTTCAAGAGTTTCAGCTCTTACCCATGAAAAGTATTTGTTCTTCTTGTTCCATAAATATTTTTTATGAAATTTTACTATTTTTATGTACCGAGTAACCAAACGTCAAACGTCAGAAATTCAACTCATTACCACAAGTTTATGAATGCACAGTGAAGCCTGACTGCTGCTATAGTGGCAGCACAACATCAAACGACGGGCCTTAGTCCAAATGAAGAGTCACCAGTTATGTTCTGCACACTTTTTACCCAGTTGTCTGAAGGAGCTCGTTTACGCAAAATTTGGAATTCAGTCACCCAGAAAATATCGAAAGATTTTAAAAGATGAAGCCGCTCCAATGAAATTCAGTCATCGGCAGGCGCCGAACCCAAGCGCCTGTCGACTTTAGCTGGGCTAGAGAGATAGGAGCATCAGTTACAGACCGAACAGGTCAGGTTTCCAAATCTCATGTCAAGTTATACTTTGTCTTTGTAATTATATCAATTCACAGATAATTCGTTGGACAAACGCTTGCTTACAGTAGCCATATTTTACTTCATTTTTAACCTCTGTGCACAAGGATTCTGAGTGATGTGGCAAACTACTCTGATTCCAAAAAAATTGGTGCACCACCAACAACGTTTAACTCTGATCTTCTTCAGCTGATTCAGATGTTAATTTTTTTTCCCCAATTACCTTACACTACCTTTGAATAGTAGGGGCAACACACTTTTATCGGGCATCTGCTGTACAAAGTGTTGTCTTTGCGTTTAACCAGCATAAGCATTTTCAGACAATAAATTCATGAGAAAACCATAAAAAAACTGATCAGAACCAGTACCCAGCCTTCCACAGAGAGACAGACAGACAGACAGACAGAGACAGACAGACAGAGACAGACACATACACACACCTGACCCAGAAGAGCAGAATTTTAACAGCTTTAACAGAGTTTTAACCCCCCCCCCCGTGCCTCAGACCCCTCTTTAGCTCCAGGACTAACAGCAGCACCACAGAACAATAGGGTAGCTAAGCCCCGCCCACATCCACAGCCTCATGCACTTCCTGTCTTTGTTTGGCCAGGATGTCCGTTCTGTGCTGCCCACGGACTGAGCAGACATAACTAACACAGGAAGAGTTTATTTACATAAATATACCAATAAAATATCCAAATTCTGCATTTAAATACAGAAGTATGGCAGAAATAACCTCATGACACTCACAAAATTAGTCTTTAACAAGAGGCCTGTCAGCCTAGACAGCTCCGTGGAGGATGAGTGAAATGTCCATGTCATAACTTTCCAGAAATTCTTTAAAACTATTGCAATATCAACATGACACATTTAGTAACCAGAATATGCTGTGAACCAGTTTGGCATCTCAATTTATGTAGAATAACAATAGAACCAAATTGCAATCATTTATTTCAATCATCTTACCACCAAGCAATACTAAAAACCAACAAATACCCAGTACATAACAAATACAGCAGTCACAATCCTTCTAACACTGTCATAGGACAATATGATGCAGAACAATTAATCCAGAACTATGATCCGGAACAACATGATCCAGAACAATGATGAGGAACAACATTATCAGACAGTTTTTGAGATATTCAAATTTGAAGTGAAAAGTTGACAGCGGACGGACAGACAGGTCGGATGACTTGGCATTAGAGAAGCTTCGCTGAGTGCTGACTATCGTCACAGCAGAGGCAAAAATGCGCACAAACACTGATTTTCCAAGTCTCAAATGCTGAATTTCTCAAAAAGCGGGATGTTGAATTTTCTAATTTTCGCAGGGCATCATCAGAACATCATAAGGAGGGCTCACAACATATTAGACAAAAATTTATTGGACAGTTTTTGAGATATTAATGAAAGACTGAAAAAATGAGCACAAACACTGATTTAAGTCCAAAAGGCTCATTTTCTCAAAAACTGGGACATAGAATTTTCTAATTTTCGCCAAGCTTATTCAGAATATCATAAGGAAGGGTCACACCAAATTAGAAAGACATTCATCAGACAGTTTTTGAGATATTTAAATTTGAAGCAAAAAGTTGACGCCGGACAGACAGACAGACGAACACCGGACGACTCGGCACTAGAAAAACTCCGCTGACTGCTGACTATCATCACAGCGGAGCTAAAATATATGGCAAAGCAGTGAATAAACACCCCTGCCCTGTGATCATGTAATACAAGGGCTTTGTACTGTTTCCACAGTACATGATCAATAATGAACAATATCCCCACAAAATAAAAACACAAACAAACGCACCGCTGCAGATACAGTGGGAGGGCGACTCACCGCTACCCTTCACCTCTCGAACGTAGTTGCTAGGAAACCAGCCGGTTTTGCCGTTGAGGCTGCCCTCCCACCAGCCCCCCTCCTCGGTGCGGGTGACGTGGATGATGTCACCCTTGCTGAAGGACAGCTCATCCTCATTGGTCTGCTGGAAGTTGAAGCGCGCCTTCACCACGATCTGGAGGTTACTGTTCTCGGTCATATCCTGCAGTGCGAGTGACAGCACCTCAGCTAGCGTTAGCGGCAGCCTCATATTCCAGAGGAAACGGAACATTTCCCCACTGATCACTGAGAGATTAATGTGATGAGAAGCACTGCAAAAGACTGAACAGGTGACTAAGGGAGCAAATTCTTGAGATTAAACTACTAATTGGGATCTTTACATGGTTACACGGGATAACTAATCATCTCACCTACAGAATTTCATCTGGAAACTAGAAGAAACTACCACTGCAAATATGTTTGTTTCAAGCAGCCTCTCATTCAGGTCCAGAACTTTAACATCATCAAACCAGCCGCACACGTACACGCACACACGCACACACGCACACACAAAACCTCCGCCTCCCACACCACAACATGCGGTCGTCTCAATGTTATTCCCCTAAAGGTACAGCATGGTCACTTTGTTCCGCAGACAAACTGGGATTAACCCAAGTCCCCCCGTCACTTGCCTCAGGCTCAGAGAAATGAGAGGCGTTTCCTGTACAGATGCCAGCGTGAGCCCACAGCCCACAGTCCCATCCATCTCAGCAGCAGGATGTGCATTCAGCGGGTCAGAGTTCAAACACAGGCTCAGTTCTGCTCTCTCGTAGTCCGAACAGCTCCTGGACTGCAGTTGCACAGTGCAACACCCGAGGCCTGACCTCTGACCCCACTGAGAGCCTGCTTCCAAACTGCACAATCCATTGTGGGTTCAGTTTCAAACTCACTCAGTATGGTTCTGGACCCGACTTACATACAGCAATCTGTACTGGATCTGCACTTACCAGGCTGCGGTACTGATTCTGCAGGAGCCGCGAGGATCTGCCGATGGAGGACTGAGAGGACTGTGAATCAAAGGACTTGATCCGATGGGAGGAGTGGTGAGCGCAGACAGAGTCACTCCCCACTCCAATGTCTGTGGGAGGGAAGGGTTAATTAATACTCACACAGAGCCGCTCGGCTCTCACACACCTCAGTTCTCTCACACAGAGCAGCTCGGCTCTCACACAGAGCGGCTCGGCTCTCACACACCTCAGTTCTCTCACACAGAGCAGCTCGGCTCTCACACAGAGCGGCTCGGCTCTCACACACCTCAGTTCTCTCACACAGAGTAGCTCGGCTCTCACACACCTCAGTTCTCTCACACAGAGCAGCTCGGCTCTCACACAGAGCGGCTCGGCTCTCACACACCTCAGTTCTCTCACACAGAGCGACTCGGCTCTCACACACCTCAGTTCTCTCACACAGAGCAGCTTGGCTCTCACACACCTCAGCTCTCTCACACACAGCAGCTCGGCTCTCACACACCTCGGTTCTCTCACACAGAGCGGCTCGGCTCTCACACACCTCAGCTCGGTTCTCACACACCTCAGTTCTCTCACACAGAGCGGCTCGGCTCTCACACACCTCAGTTCTCTCACACAGAGCGGCTCGGTTCTCAAACACCTCAGTTCTCTCACACAGAGCGGCTCGGCTCTCACACACCTCGGTTCTCTCACACAGAGTAGCTCGGCTCTCAAACACCTCAGTTCTCTCACACACAGCGGCTCGGCTCTCACACAGCTCAGTTCTCTCACACAGAGCAGCTCGGCTCTCACACACCTCAGTTCTCTCACACAGAGCAGCTCGGCTCTCACACACCTCAGTTCTCTCACACAGAGCAGCTCGGCTCTCACACACCTCAGTTCTCTCACACAGAGCAGCTCGGCTCTCACACACCTCAGTTCTCTCACACAGAGCGGCTCGGCTCTCACACACCTCAGTTCTCTCACACAGAGCAGCTCGGCTCTCACACACCTCAGTTCTCTCACACAGAGCGGCTCGGCTCTCAAACACCTCAGCTCTCACACAGAGCAGCTCGGCTCTCACACACCTCAGTTCTCTCACACACAGCGGCTCGGCTCTCACACACCTCAGTTCTCTCACACACAGCAGCTCGGCTCTCAAACACCTCAGCTCTCACACAGAGCAGCTCGGCTCTCACACACCTCGGTTCTCTCACACAGAGCGGCTCGGCTCTCACACACCTCAGCTCGGCTCTCAAACACCTCAGTTCTCTCACACAGAGCAGCTCGGTTCTCAAACACCTCAGTTCTCTCACACAGAGCAGCTCGGCTCTCACACAGCTCAGTTCTCTCACACAGAGCAGCTCGGCTCTCACACACCTCAGTTCTCTCACACAGAGCGGCTCGGCTCTCACACACCTCAGTTCTCTCACACAGAGCGGCTCGGTTCTCAAACACCTCAGCTCTCACACAGAGCAGCTCGGCTCTCACACACCTCAGTTCTCTCACACAGAGCAGCTCGGCTCTCACACACCTCAGTTCTCTCACACAGAGCGGCTCGGCTCTCACACACCTCAGCTCTCTCACACACAGCAGCTCGGCTCTCACACACCTCAGCTCTCTCACACAGAGCTGCTCGGCTCTCAAACACCTCAGTTCTCTCACACAGAGCAGCTCGGCTCTCAAACACCTCAGCTCTCTCACACAGAGCTGCTCGGCTCTCAAACACCTCAGTTCTCTCACACACAGCGGCTCGGCTCTCACACACCTCAGTTCTCTCACACAGAGCAGCTCGGCTCTCACACACCTCGGTTCTCTCACACAGAGCGGCTCGGCTCTCACACACCTCAGTTCTCTCACACAGAGCAGCTCGGCTCTCACACACCTCAGTTTTCTCACACAGAGCAGCTCGGCTCTCACACACCTCAGTTCTCTCACACAGAGCAGCTCGGCTCTCACACACCTCGGTTCTCTCACACAGAGCGGCTCGGCTCTCACACACCTCAGTTCTCTCACCCAGAGCAGCTCGGTTCTCAAACACCTCAGTTCTCTCACACAGAGCAGCTCGGCTCTCACACACCTCAGTTTTCTCACACAGAGCAGCTCGGCTCTCACACACCTTAGTTCTCTCACACAGAGCAGCTCAGCTGTCACACACCTCAGTTTTCTCACACAGAGCAGCTCGGCTCTCACACACCTCAGTTTTCTCACACAGAGCAGCTCGGCTCTCACACACCTCAGTTTTCTCACACAGAGCAGCTCGGCTCTCACACACCTCAGTTTTCTCACACAGAGCAGCTCGGCTCTCACACACCTCAGCTCTCTCACACAGAGCAGCTCAGCTGTCACACACCTCAGCTCTCTCACACAGAGCAGCTCAGCTGTCACACACCTCAGCTCTCTCACAGAGCTGCTCGGCTCTCACACACCTCAGCTCTCTCTCACAGAGCAGCTTGGCTCTCACACACCTCAGCTCTCTCTCAGACACAAGAGTTCCCTCCTCAGTAATCTGTGTACAGATTTCCTCATGGAGGAGAGTTCACTCCCCCCCCACCCCAACCCCTCCCTCATACCAACACCGAGGCAGCCATGTTGCGCCGGAGAGAGACAGTCTTCCGTCCTAAAGCTCACCTGTTCACCTGCTCACTCACCTGCCGTTACGTTGCTCAGCGCCACCAGGGAATTGAGCACTTTGCTGAAGTTCTGACCCTGGAAAAGGTCATTGGCCTCAAATGTCTAAACAGAAAAAAAAGCACACTTTTTAGATATTTAACATGTAATTTAACGCAGAGTTATGAGCGGCTGAACTGAGGGTGTGGTTAGATTTTCAGATTTGGCCAAAACTGGCATCAGCGAGAGTCAGCTGACCCAGTCTGCATTAGATGAACAGAACCCCACAGTGAAGCTGGCATTTCACCTCCAGAACCAGAGCCAGACCAGATCGGACCAGACAAACCCCCGATCCCAAAACACACCAGCAGAGAGATCTACACGATCCCAACACACAATCCCCAATCTTACCCCGAGTCAACGAAGCATCTTTATTTGGTTCAATTTGACATCCCTCTGTATTTATAGAGGTAAAGGCTTCACTAGGAGAGATTCGCTTCTTTTGCATCAAATTCCCCCCCAAGTTACAGTTTTGTCAATCTTCCCTTTAACTGTTTTTTTTTTTTGTCTTTAATTCATTGTTTTTTGTTTTTATTCAGTCTGAGTTGCTGTTACTCGTAGTTATGCTCTAAGGCACAGTGCAGAGCTCAGCCTGGCTGCGCTTCATTCCAGTCTGGTTTCATTGTTTATGCAGTGGGAATTTTCTGCTGGTTTCCTGCGATTCCAAGTAACCATTTGGACGAACCAAAAAAAAAAAATAATAACCTGTAACAAGATGGAGACATTTCCACACCCTCTCCTTCCAAAGAATAAGTCTAGAAAAGGCAAAACTTCACCCCTGAAATCTAACTTCTTGCCCAGAATCATTCACGGCACAGCCATGAATTGTGACACGCGTGCTGATTGGCTGGCACTCGAGAGACCTGGCAGACCTTTCGAGCGCCAGCCAATCAGTGCGCGTCAGAATCTCATGTCTGTGTGGAGTTTAGCCGTGAACGATTCCGGGCAGGAGGTTAGATTTCAGGGGTGAAGTTTTGCCTTTTCCAGACTTATTCTTCGGAACGAGAGGGAGTTATGATGAATGGTTGGTGCCAAACTTTAATATGTCGTTGTTATGCCGATACCAGACTCAAGGTAAGACGAGAAGTTTTGACGCAGCGATAGAAGACAAGTGGTGTCTGGCGATTTCCATTTTAGCAGGTTTTGTCAATGGCACGGCATGCGACTCCGCAGGGCCAGTAAATGTCAGAATGTTAAAACAAGCCCTCGGAGGCACGAATGGGGCCATTGTCACTTCAGGCCAATGGCACACGCAAACAGCACCCAAAGAACAGCAGGCAAACACTTCACATTCATGTTCGATCTCTTTTTAACTCTTGGTAAGACGCAGCACTTCGGAGTTCTGCAATTCAGCCTTTTCCAGTACAAACTCCCCAATAACCGCCCCCACAATGGGTCGTGATTTATTATTTATTCCTAATTAGGGAAATTTGAGACGAATCATCAGTTCATCTTTACCTTCATAGCATAAAGAAGCACTGACATCTTGTAAGACCCTGATTGTGTCTGTGGATGATATCAAAAGCACTAAGAAATTTGTAATCAGACAGCACCCTGAATATCACACAGCACCCCGAATGCACCAATACCTCAGCAATGACTCAAAAGCCCAAGACCAACATTTTGCAGGTGTCAACATTATAAAGTTTGATAGGAAATTTTTATCCATGTTTTGAGATGATTTTTAAGATTGCAACCACTCATGTTACTGCTGACACTTGTGTCACATTTAATACTGAAGTATGTAATGAATGTAAAACACAGGCCTGAAGCCGGAAAAATTTTTGAAATATTATTTAGACTCCAGGGGATCCTCATAGACATGCTAGATATCATTAAAACCCATGATGAGGTCCAACAGGGTGCTGGATAGAGCTGGACTCGATTCATAGATTTACAAACCAATTCGCTGCTGGATCAAAGTAAAATGTGTAATTACAGAAGTATTCACAATAAGAAGAGTATGATATCGGAGAATTCAATTCTTTGCCTCAGAGACAGACTGTACTGATATGAAATGAATGCATGAGTAATAAAGCCTGCCTCATGACCATGATCCTTTAGAGTATACTGCAAACGGATTTTCTCCGGGACACACAGGCAGACACACAGACATATGGGTTCCAGAGGCAGCTTATGAAGACAGAAAAGATGAACCAGACAATATATCCGTAAGACAGTACAGCAGACCATAGAAAATTGGCCCATATTTTTAAACGGGAGCTCTTAAAATCAGTGTCACAGTTAAATCCTCATCACAATCGAAGGAAAGATTTCCAATCATAAGGATGACAGCATCAGTGAATTAAAGACTCGCAGGCATTTAAAAATGGGCACATCCTCTTATCGGCAATTATTAACAGTGCCCTACGCCTCAAACCTCTAAAATTGTTGCCTCAATAGTTGAAGGAGTTTTAAAATTTCATTTACATTCTACCAGCCATTTCCATGGTTGTGAAGCACAACTTTTCTGTTTGTCTTAAGCATGACGATGAATGACTGTGTGTCACACCATATTTATACTCCAAGGAAACAGGATGCCATGGTCGACCGTTTGAGTTTTCCTTGTCATTTTTGAGAACCAAAAATGTACTTTAATGTGACTTTTCTTCATTATTTCATTACCCTTCAAGATAATATTCATAAAAAGAGTCAATATTAGCAATGGGCATCGTATATTCCTCTATAATTTGAGCCACTTCAAAAATCAATAAAATAAACTTTCAGTATTTCAATGGTAGACAAGAGAGAACAGAGATCCTAATACCATCAGCTGATATTAAGACATCACTTCATCACATGGCGTGATCCAGCAACCTCAACTCTCCCCGGACAGAGTGGTGCAGTGTCTGAGGTCTGTGGGCAGTGTCTGAGGTCCGATGGAAGTGTCTAAGGTCCGGCAACAGTGTCTGAGGTCCCTCGGAATCATCTGAGGTCCGTGTACAGCGCCTGAGGTCCATCTGCAGCGTCTCAGAGGTCAGTGGGCAGCGTCTGAGGTCAATCTGAAGTGTATTAGATCCGTCGGCAGCGTCAGAGGTCCGTGGGCAGTGACTGAAGTCCGTCGGCAGTGTCTGAGGTCAATCTGCAGTGTCTTAAGTCAGTCTACAGTCTCTGAGGTCCGTCTGCAGTGTCTGAGGTCCATCTGCAGTATCTGAGGTCCGTCTGCAGTGTCTGAGGTCAGTTGGCAATGTCCGCGGTCCATCGGCAGTGATTGAACTCCATCTGCAGTGTCTGAGGCGCGTGGACAGTGTGCAAGGTCAATTTGCAGCGTCTTGAGTCCGTCTACAGTCTCTAAGGTCCGTCTGCAGTGTCTGAGGTCCACGGAAAGTGCCTTAGGTCCGTCTGCACTGCCTGAGGTCCATCGGCAGTGACTGAGGTCTATCTGCAGTGTGTAAGGTCCGTCTACAGTCTCTGCGGTTCGTGGGCAGTGTCTGAGGTCCGTTGGCAGTGTCTGAGGTCCCTCGACAGTGTCTGAGGTCAGTTGGCAATGTCCGGGGTCCATTTGCAGTGTCTGAGGTGCGTGGATAGTGTCTGAGGTCAATCTGCAGTGTCTTAAGTCCGTCTACAGTCTCTGAGGTCCGTCTGCTGAGTCCCAGTTTCGTCTGCAGTGTCTGAGGTCCGTGGGCATCATCTGAGGTCCGTTGGCAGTGACTGAGGGCCATCTGCAGTGTCGGAGTTCCATCTGCACTGCCTGAGGTCCGTCGGCAGTGACTGACATCAATTGGCAATGTCCGAGGTCCGTCTGCAGTGTCCAAGGTTTGTTAGCAGTGTCTGAGGTCCATGGGCAGTGTCCGAGGACAGGCTGCGGTGTCTGAGGAAAGTCTGCAGTCTGGGGAAGTCTGCAGTGTCCGAGGTCCGTGAGCAGTGTCCAAGGTCTGTCTGTAGTATCCGAGGTCCGTCTGCAGTGTCCGAGGTTTGTTAGCAGTGACTGAGATCTCTCTGCAAGATCTGAGGTCCTTCTGCAGTGTCTGAGGTCCGTTGGCAGTGTCTGAGGACCGTGGGCAGTGTCCGAGGTCCGTCTGCAGTGTCCGAGATTTGTTGGCAGTGTCTGAGATTCGTCTGCAAGGTCTGAGGTCCGTCTGCAGAGTCTGAGGTCTGTCTATAGCGTCTGAGGTCCATGGGCAGTGTCTTACGCCCGGCTGCAGTGTCTGAGGGAAGTCTGCAGTGTTCGAGGTCCGTGAGCAGTGTCCGTGGTCCGTCTGTAGTATCCGAGGTCTGTCTGCAGTGTCCGAGGTTTGTTGGTAGTGTCTGAGATCTGTCTGCAATGTCTGAGCCGCCTGAGGTCAGTCAGCAGTGTCTGAGGTGAGTGGGCAGCGTCTGAGGTCCATCGGCAGTGTCCGAGTTCCGTCTGCAGCGTCTGACGCCTAGCTGTAGTGTCTGAGGGAAGTCTGCAGTATCCGAGGTCTGTGAGCAGTGTCCGAGGTTCGTGAGCAGTGTCCGAGGTCCGTCTGTAGTATCCGAGGTCTGTCTGCAGTGTCCGAGGTTTGTTGGTAGTGTCTGAGATATGTCTGCAATGTCTGAGGACTGTCTGCAGTGTCTGAGGTCCGTCTGCGATGTCTGAGGTCTGCCTGCAGCGCATGAGGTCTGTTGGCAATGTCTGAGGTCAGTGGGCAGCGTCTGAGTTCCGTCTGCAGTGAATGAAGACCATTTGCAGTGAGGTCTGTGGACGGTGTCTGAGGTCCATCTGCAGCGTCTGAGATCCGTGGGCAGAGTCTGATGCTCGGCTGCAATGTCTGAGGGAAGTCTGCAGTGTCCGAGGTCCGCAGCCAGTGTCTGAGGTCCATGCACTGTGTCTTAGGTCCATGAGCTGTGTGTGACGCCCATCTGCAGTGCCCGAGGTCCACGGGCAGTGTCAGAGGTCCGTGCACTGTGTCTGAGGTCCATGGGCAGTGTCTGACACCCGTCTGCAGTTTCTGAGGGAAGTCTGCAGTGTCTGAGGTCCGTAGCCAGTGCCCGAGGTCCATCAGCAGTGTCTGAGGTCTGTGGGCAGTGTCTGAGATCTGTTGACAGTGTCTGACATCTGTTGACAGTGTCTGAGATCTGTTGACAGTGTCTGAGGTCCGTCTGCGGTGTCTGAGGTCCATTTGCAGAGTCTGCGGTCAGCCTGCAGTGTCTGCGGTCTGTCCGCAGTATCTGAGGGAAGTCTGCAGTGTCTGAGGTCCGTGGGCAGTGTCTGAGGTCCATGGGCAGTGTCTGCGATCAGTCTGCAGTGTCTGTGGTCCGTCGGCAATGTCTGAGGTCCATGGTGAGTGTCTGCGGTCACTCTGCAGTGTCTGCGGTCGGTCTGCCCTTAAACTGGGACCATGGGGCTCAGCAGGCTGCCGCTAGAATTAATGAGTCTAACAAGAATGGTTGCCCCTAGCGACTGATCCAGGCCACTTACAGAGACAAAAGAAGGCGTGTGGGCCCCTCGCAGCTGGCCACATCCTAAGGGCCAGCCAATACCACGACCAGAGAGCCTGTGGAGGAACTATTGACGCACAGTTTTTACTGCCATACCTTACAGCCAAAAACAGGAGGGAGCCAGAGAACCCATTACATTTCTGAATTAAAGAAACACAGCATTTCGCAAGCAGGTACGCCGATGGAAAAAAGTTATTTAGTATGGATAACGGGAGGCTGACAGAGGGTATTAGAAATATATACTGTTCATCTCACAGGTGGTCATTACTTTTGTCATCAAAAGAACCTTTCAGTGCCATTGATAATGATGAAACACTTGTAAATGGATCGGTCCGTCTATTGGAAATAAGCTATTCAGCACATCTGCAAATCTCTCTTAGCCTATGGTCTCTGCTGTGTATACTGAGCATCCTTTCAAACTCAAAGTGTCGGAGTACAGAACTAAAATAAAAGTGTCATTGTCCAATGAACTATGGTGTTCACTTCTGATCAATTCACAAGCAATGCCATCTGGCACCATTTTCCAACCAAACTCGTCTGGTATGGTACCCCAAGAACCGGTACATGACCTACAATGCTGTGAAAAAATAACTGCCCTCTTAGTTACTAAATCAACCACTTAAATTTAATTGATCATTTGGTTTAATTTCATAAGATGCAACCAAGCATGATTACTGAAGAATAGCACCCATCTGGTAATATGAAGAAGACAAAAAGCAGCACATGATGCTGCACTCTAAAGAAAATCCAAGAACTACTGAGAAACAAAGTTGCAGACAGTTAGAAAAGGAATACAAAGCCTTTCTTGAGGCTGTGGGACTCCAGTAATCCACGGTGAGAGCCATTATCATCAGCGAGAACAGGCCCAGGGTCAGTGTGCAAGAGCACATCCTCACAGTCACCAGGGCAGAATTACTGTAACGGGGTCCTGCCAGCGCAGTGAAGGAAATCACCGACACTCACGTTCGGAGTAACCAATCACTCAGGGCTTAACTCAAGAAGTAGTCAGTGCAGCCCAAATCATAATCACGTTCACACACTTTCACACACACTTTTAGCACCTTAAAATAAATATGCATTGAAAATGAAAATTTGAGTATCGAAATGCTGGGTTTGGACCTTATGTTTATAATCCCCTTGTGCTTTTTGGCACTCAGGAGGAGTTTAAGGCGTCTGCTGCAGAGAGGACCAACATCTCAGCAGCAGTGAAATGAACCAGGCCTTTATGGAGGAGATGGCAGATCGAAGCTACTCCTCAGTAAAAGCGATAGGGCAGCCAGCCAGGAGATTGCCAAATGGCAAATAAAGGACTGGGACTGCATTAGGAAAATTTCTCTGGCCCGATGAGACAAAAATCTAACTCTTTGTGCTGAAATTAAAGCACTATATCCGGTGAAAAAAAATCAGGTAGTGCTCAACAGCTGCATGATGGCGTCCCTGTGATAAAGGCCAGAGGCGGCATCACACAGTGAGGAAGCTTCTAGAAAGCAGGGACAGACTGACCGGTCAAGACAGAGGGAAGGTCGCAGGCAGGTAAATAATCGGGGGTCCTGAAGAATAACCTCAGTCTAAGTCAAAGTCAAACATTCACCTTTCAGCACGAAAATTACCCAAAGCACACAGGCACTGCACCGCTGGAGTGGCTTTAGGACAAGGCTCCGAAACCCTTTCCAATAAACCTGCCTTCTCCCCTCTAGCTGGGGCACCTTCAGTTGAACGATTCGGGGCATACATTTGGGAGGAAGCTAAAGAGTTGGTTACTGTTTTGAAACAGGAAAGGCTGGGATCTGAAGAGGGAAGCAAGATGACATCCGAAGTAAGCCATTAATTCCTTTTGGAAACGCGTTTCCATTCGCTGGACAGCATCTTGGTTCCATGAGCACTGCACTGAGCTTTCCTTGTGGAACCGGTGGCACTGAGCATGCATTAACGGTGCCAGTGGGGCTTGCTACAGCCTTAGTCACCGGGGAGGTCCATATGGTACTAGTGTTTAGAAAATCTAAAGTGATCTTCCAGCCGGGAGTAAGTGTAGGGCCTCTGTGCTGCTGGAAGTGGATGGAGGGGTGTTGACCGTTTCCTGACCAGTCAGCTCCTAAATTCTAACTTGGCACATGACACAGGACTGTATTTTCATTAATACGCAGTAGTTTTATCCAGTGCCTCACCCCACTTTTTTCTGTCTCCTTCCGAGGATCTTTCCCTCCACATCCCTGAGTCCTGGACCATCCGAGCCCTGTCCCCTCACCATGAGCGCTGGCTGCTGCTGTCCTGATGCGGTCCTGATCCAGTTCTGCACCATTCTCTACATGCCACTTCCTCCAGCAACTGATGCCACTTTTTAGATGGACTTTAATGGAACTGTATTGTCATTATCCTATTTTGCTTTATCTTCTTATTAACTAGCTAGCCCGCGGAAAATGGGCTTCTCCACTATAGCCGGGTTCCTCCTGAGATTCTTCCCACTGAGGAGTTTTTTCTCACCCTTGCTTGAGGATTTTTCTCCCTACTGGGAGTTTTTTGCCTCATTTGCTGTAGTGGGGAATAGGCTGGGCACTGCCCTTTCGGTAACTCATATCTCACTGTAAAGCGTCTTTGTGACAGTTCATCTGTGAAAAGCGCAATACAAATAAATTGAAATTGAACAAGATGTGTTTGTGAAACACTGATGCCCCGGTACATAACATGCACATGCTAAGCATTAAAGGCCTATCATGAGTCAAAGGTTAAAGGTCAAGGTCACAAGGTTACCTCATTACTCATTACCTCATCCGAAAGGCCTTATCCTAAGGAATACATATGCCAGGTATCAAATGCCTATTACTAGCTGATGAAAAGTTATGGCCCATGTTAAAGTTTTTGTCAGCAAACGTCATGCTCCAAGGTCAAGGTCAGAAGGTCAAAAGTCATGACCCATCTTAAATGCCTTCAATGCATATGCCAAGTATCAAAGTCCTATCATGAGCCGATCAAAAGTTATAGCCATGTTAAAGTGCGGACAGACGGACGGAAAGACGGACAGGTGAAAAACTATATGCCCCCGAAACTTCGTTTTACGGGGGCATAAAAATTTATGTTTTTTGGTCAAAAGAATGATGAATGTCCTCGAGTAGCTCATTCAAAGCCCAGATCGCAACTGTGTCTGTGGAGACGACCTCAAGATGGTGACTGCAGACACTGCCCAGTCAATCTGACTGGATTTAAGACAATCTGCCAGGTAGATTGGGAGTAACTTCCAAATTCAGGTGTCCGAAGCTTGTAAAGACTCAACGAAAAATCCTCAAAGCAGTAATTTCTGCCCAATGTGCTTCTACAAAGCACATGAAGGAAGGGTCTGCATACTTCTCTAAATCGCACACCAGTTTTTGATTTTTCATAAATTTGCAAAAAAAAAAAATAAAAAAAAAATAATGATTATAGTGTAGATTCAATGGCCGGAAATATAAGAGTCATCCATGTCAAATCATAATCAAATCTGCCACACAATCAAAGTGCGAAAAAGGTGAAGAGGTGAGAGTCCTTCACAAAGCCACTGTACTGTGGACCAATGGGTGTCTAGACAATATATTGATTTAAGCATGAATGCTAAGGTTAGTTTTTAGAATTTTCTTTTCTATTGACTCAAATTGTTCCACACCTCAGAACATTATTCCGCAATAATAAGCACCAACAAGCAAAGGCCCAACTTTGATTTCCAAAGTGTGTTTTTCTACGCCATGGTACAGGTTGAAATCTGTTTTATTGGCATTAGTATCACTTTAGACTAAACAACAGTCCACTCAAACACAGCCTAATTTATCCTAATGAATTTTAATTATTTTTGTGTGGAAAAGAATTTTGTCTAACGTTCTTAACAGAAACAGCAATTTAATCAACTTAGATAATCAATCATCAAGGGCTCCTGCTGAATGCAAGAGGGTCTCTCATGATGCAAGACATGATAGAAACTTAGTGGTGTCAACTTAAAGAACGTCCTCCTACAACAAATCAGTCTGCATCTTATGGTTCTGTATAATGGTGCCACAGGATGACAGTTAAAGCCAGAACTATCAGTTATGCAATTTACGAATCTCTCCTGTTAACTGAGTGAGTGAGAATTTTCAGGAATTACAACCCGAGATCAACACTCTGAACCCCAGATAACCAATCTATAAACGTTTATAAAATCACGCAGCACATTCGCAGACCAGAATGGGTCACATGTCAGCAGAGGAGAAACAAAGGAGACACTGTGCTTTTGGCAAAATCTCCGCAACAGGCCGTGGGCAATGAGGCGCGGGGCGAGGCTCCTTGAAAGCCTTCATCGGTCTTTATAGGGGCCCAGGGAATTCCTGAGTAAAACTCCTGGAGATTGGCTACTGCATTCTCTCAGGGGCGGAGTTTGAGATTCTGGCTCTTCAGTGTTTAATATTGTTGGAGCTGGAGAAAATGACAGGAGCTCCCTGATCGCTGCCCAAAGCTGCATTTTTCTCAGCGGATTCAGGAGCATTTCAGGAGTTTTGAGTACTCACTGAGGGAACCGCATCACGGAGACGGCGGATATGCTGATGCACTACGTACATGAAGTAGCAGGTTTGATTCCTGGGAGAGCGACTGCCACTGTACACCTGATACAAAGCATCTACCCATAATCACTTCTGAAAACTTTGGCAATTTTGCCTCAGTAAAGATCTACTACATTTGTGAAAAGAACAGCAGGCTGTCAGAAAGTTAGCTGTACTTGTCAGCCAGGTCACTTTCGACTGCATAACGCATCATGTGATGTCATTCCAGGGCCAGGGCCGCAGGGTTGAAAACTGGGAAAAAAGCAGCGAGAACAGGCCCAGGGTCAGTGTGCAGGACCACATCCTCACAGTCACCAGGGCAGAATTATCTTCATGGGGTAGTGGCAGCTCAGCGAACGAAACCGCTGACACACGCATGCTACGAGTAACCAATCACACAGGGCTTCACACCAGAAGTAGTCAGTGCAGCCCAAATCATAATCCCTTATACATCCTGTTTTCTGCAGTCACTGCTGCATGTTCTGACTGAGCACCATCACTGCAGAGCGTCTCAGAGGCAGAACATCACATGTGCCGTTTAATCCA
Organism: Gymnothorax reevesii; assembly: GCA_029721435.1. NCBI lineage: Eukaryota > Metazoa > Chordata > Actinopteri > Anguilliformes > Muraenidae > Gymnothorax > Gymnothorax reevesii. The sequence goes on along the minus strand of CM056587.1, from coordinate 69,825,977 downwards.
CTGTCCAAAGACAGCGGGAGGAAATTCACTGAATGCAAACAGACCTCTGAAATGCTCAAGTCCAGGCCTGATGCCATGCAGGTTACTGTGTGCTGAAGATGAAGGACGTTGGCACCCAACACTCACGGATGGTGGCCATGTGTGCCACTCTTCAGAAATAACAACCAGCTTCAAGCAGAGAACAGAAATTCAGCCTTAAACACAGAAGTTTCCACACCTCGGACAGCAATTAGGGACAAATCGGCTCCAGAGTAAATTTGAACACGTTCAGATGCAAACGCACTACTCTCTTCAGGACAAACTGATGGATATATGCATCAGTTAACAGAAAATTGATCAGCCGTGGAAAAGACAATGCGCCTGAAAGAGCCAACAGTCATCATTCCCTTCAGTAGCCAACTTTAATCTCCCGACGATGTCCTCCCGGAAAACCAGCTCGGCGTTTCCTCGCAATGGTTTCAGCCACCAGCACCAACATCACGAACGTGTGAGCGGGCCGTTAGTGTCGACCTTACAGTTCAGTAAAACGTGAATGTATTTACTTCTCTGAGTAAGGACTTAAGGGAATTGTGCTGCGCATCACTCAAGATTATAACCAAAATAAAAACACTTTTCAAGTGCCATCATGAAGCAGACAGAAGATTTCACCAATTCTCACACATAAATTTGCCTTCTTGTATTTCATTCAGCATCTGTAATAAAGCTGCCATAGAAAATCACAGCTGGAAAAATGGTCCAGCTACAATACTGAGTAAAACACTACTAAAAGCTGCAATACATTGCTCAACTGCATATGGAACTCGGTCCTTTCAACAGGCAAAGGATGGCAACTCTGCTAAGACTGGTCTGGTCTCTCCGTCTGCAGTCGGGCATTTCTCCTCCGCACTGCTGCCTCAGGCTGGGTTTGATGAAGGTTAGGTCAGGGTTCTCTGCAAAGTGTGGCATGAAAAGTCTTCGTGAAATGTGTCAATTAAAATTTGATTTTTGATTTGGTTCAGAATGACAATTTACCAATTTTGCACGAATGGACTTAGAAAGCTAGAACTCATCGGTGAGACTTCGGCTTGAGTGAGCAGTATAAACTCAACAATCAAAAGTGAAATGAGTCCACCGGTCATGATTAATGCACTCTGAATCATCATTTAACTCACCAAAAAAACTCCTCTACTAACAACAGGTCACCCAAGGACACAGAGCAGAGCCAAGTGCCACAGTCAAGAGGTTCTCAAATTTAGGGAGCAGCAGTTATGGTAGACAAACCCCAGTTCTGTTCTGTTTCCTCAGGTTTTTGTCCTGCGTTGAAGTGTAGGCCACAGGATATGGGTACCATTGTTGGTCTTAGATTGAATTTCAGTAGATCTCTTTTCAAAAGTAAAAAGACAAGGCCCCGTAACTCCGACCTTGCGCCCGAACCACTACCCTACTCCATTTAAGAACATTTCAACAAAATGCACCTCCTCCCCTTGGAGTCATTACTATAAGGCAGAAGCACTACACCTCAGATCTGCTGACCAGCCACTGCCGCAATCCCTCCCGATGTCTCGACCGGAAAGCGGGAGGCTCTCCCAGCTGGCCGAAACCCAGAGAGCTCAGCCTCAGACAGGGGTGAAGAAGGATTACGCATCTGAAGCTTTCAGGTAATTAAGGAGAATGAAACACCGCAGCTCAATAACACACCTGGGGCATCATGGCTCCAACCTGCCGGCCACGTTTGTGGTCACAATTTTTTGTGATGTGTGACATTTCTCAAGGCACTAAACACATCTGTTTGTTTGAGCCACGTCAAACTTCTACCCTGTAATAACGAGATTATAATTCCCAAGTGAAGGAGAGCAGGTCATTGTGCTGCATTATATCATAGGTGTGTCAATCTCCACTTTACAGGAAATATAAAAATGAGGCTGATGTAGGTAAATATTTCATGAGCACAAAGTAGAGATGCATATACAGGATGTGCCACTTCCCACCCTCAACACGAGAACATCTTACCCTCAGCGGCAGAGCCTCCCAAACTGAACGCAAAAAACGTCCCGTGAAGGTCCGGCTAATTGGAAAGAGACCAATAAAACACAGTCCAATTTAAAACCCTTCTATTTGTAAACTGCCTGTTGACTTATTTAACATGTAAAAATGCGATCTTCTAAAGAGCCATGAAAAGTAATTGACAGGAAATGATCACATTTCTTCCACCTGAAAGATGCTTTTGTTTTATCCGCCCGCTGTACATGATTTGCTCAACAGAGAAAAAAGACAGCAAACAAACCAACCAATAACACAGTGTCTAGAGATACGGCAGCTTTATGGGTACGGCTGTCGATCTGAAGGGATTAGGATAAGGATTAGGGATAATGATCAGGGTTAGGGGTCAGGGGCAGGGTTAGGTTAGGGCAGAGTTTGAAATTGGGACTGCCGTACCTCTTTATACTGAAATGCATTGGAAAACTGCAGTACACGTAGCAACTGCCAACAAATAAATACAGTTGCTAATATTTACTATATTATTTCACACAATTCTTTACTTGCCAATCAAAGCCTGGCCAATGCGTCGTCAATTTCAGCTTGTTCATTTGTCCTCACCCTTGAACACACAAATATCCCTTTGAGCGATACAAGTGTACCCAACGAGTCCGTCCAAAGTGTTTCCGCCATAAATCTGCGGCCTGCCGCCGTTAGCGGATGAATCATTTGACGGTATAATGACGAACATTGACAGGTATGAAACGACAGCGGCCGCAGGGCGAGGGAGCGACAGGGTGGCTGCTGCACAAACATTCATTCGCAGCGCTTTATTCACTCAGTGCCTGGCCGATCCAATCGCTTTTTTCCTCAGCTATCAAACAGAATTCTGCAATAATTCTATTTTATTACGCAAGTCACCCACATTAATCCGAATGCAAGCAAACCCAAAGGCGAATTGCGTAGTAACAAGTGAAAAGCAACTTCGAAGATACAGTAGTCCCATTATATTCTTGGTGAAGACTTCCACCTCCACCCACCGGACAAAGCCCGTACACAGACCGACCGTCGGTCCACTCTGCAACAGCTTATTACCACGACGTAACAGAACGGATCAATATACAGCCATAATGTCACTTATAATGGCCTAAGTTGATGCCACTTACCTCAATGCGAAATATTCCGCAGCCTTTGAGAAACTCCCGGATGTTCGCCAAGCGCTCGGCGTCGCTCCTCGGCTCCGGATGAATCTGCGCGGAGGAGAAAATTAATTCTGTGGCGAATCCCGATCCGCGCAAACAGTTACTTCAGTTTCGCCTTTTTACAGAACCCAACTGAAAACTCGATCAGCAACTGGCCGATGGGCCTATAGGCACCATGCGTTTTTAACGCCTTTGCTTACAAATAAAGCACCTTTTCTCGGGGGAAGTGTGTGTCGGAGCAACGGAAGTGACGTGACAGCCTGCGATTCCTTAATAACTGTCAGCGCTGAGACGGGCGAAGGGGGATGGAGATGATAACAAAAGGCCCTCAGAGAGCTCTGTGAGATCGGCATTCTGCGCACCATATCATTTTTTTTCAAACTCCAGTAAAATTGAACAAGATATTATGAGAGATTAAAAAAAAACATGACCAAAGAGTTTTACATCTTTGTATTTATCCTCGAGTAACTTCAAAAATAACAACAAATCCATGCGGGATAATTGAATAAAACCACATGCAGCTTACAAAACATAAAAATTATATATCATGCCTGTTTTGAGACACAAATCCTGTAGTTTAGTGGTGATATTTATGTATTTATCAATTCATTAAATTTATTTATGTTTTTCGCGAAACACATTTGGAACACCTTTTTCCACTGAAAACGTCGCTACATTTGTCCTCAAACAGGACGGTTTATCTTCATCAATGAATTCAGGCTTAAATTACTCACATATGACACAGAATCGAACAATTTTCAGTTTTATAGTAAGCATAATTATAGCTTTAAGATTAATCGGAAAATCAGGAATGTAGAGAGGCAGTTAACTACCCCTTCGCCAGACCAGCTGCGGCTAAACTCGGCCAAAACATACCCCTCTGGTTCATGAACCACTTATGTCATGAGAAGAAAGAAATACAAATTATACATTTGAAGCTGTGTGCAATAAAAAAATTAATATGCTCATTCTGTGTTCCTCTCATCCAGAAACACAGCAAACCCCTTAATATTTCCCCCTACTGTGACCATTAATCTGTCAGTGCCTTGAAGTAGGCAGGAAATGAAGACAGTCATCAATGCAAGTGTTTGAAGGGTTTGGATTCATTACTAATTCTTCTAGTCCTGATCTGCTATAGGCCTCTTTGCTCCCAAAACAATGGAATGTGGAAGTTTATGATAAGGAATCCCAAGCAATGCGACGTAAATTGTGTGGATATTTTTTCTCTATATCTTTTTTTTTTTTTTTTTGCATACTTCCATCATTAGATGTTGTTGGATTAAATAATGAATTGAATGGGCCAGTTCTGAATTTGTTCATAAATTGCAAATGAGCGATCTAACCTGCAGCTCATTCTAGTAATATGTTGTACTGTGATAATGCAAAATATTAAAGAATATACAATGTTAAAATTCATCCAAACATAACAACAACCTGTCATATGCTAGAAATGGACCAAACCTGGGCCACACATTATCATTCTGTCCCAGAGGTGCCAGCCGTGGTAATATTGGACCAGAACTGCATCCAGCGAATAAAACCTTTTGCACTTCTGGTATGTTTGCATCAAGTATTGCAATCAAAGTAAGATGATTTACTAAATGAAAGATCATGTAATAATCTAACAAAATTCAAATAAGTAACAATGCGGTCATAAAATATGCAAGAAACATCCGTAAAAGAGGCCAGTCAGAGCTTTCTGCATTTTTGACAATAATTTTGAATACTTCAGTATTTGTCAAAACTGGACCAAACTGGGCCAGATAAAGTGAGATCTTGTATTAATTATCGGTGATGACACTGGGTCGTGTGATCCTGCCCTTTATAGACTATCTGTGATGTCACTCAGCCAGAGGAGGCCCAGAATCGTTCGCTATCTGAGTGGTCCAGTAAACCCAACTCTGGAGTTCTGTCATATGCAGTTATTGATCATATTCAATTGTGTAAGGTCACAATATGAAATAACATATACTGGCAATCAAAAGACTGGCCCCTGTATTCACGCTCAGAAGTCACATGTTCCTCTGCACTGCTAACGTTAATATAGCACCCATTTTATCATCCTCACAGGAGCGAGGTCTGACATTTCCAGCTGCAGAATCGAAAGATTCTTTTAAATACATGCATTCACTGTTGAACATACTAAATATACGCAAATGCTGACAAGCTGGAATTCATGAGATTCAACTACTAATGTGTAGGTAATTTAAATTGTTTTAACTGATGTTAATTGGCTCCTATTAGCCCTTTGTCAGCTGCTGCTGATTCCATTAATTGCAGAAGCAACCTTGAAAACCAACCTGATACGGACTGACTGATGAACCTGATGAAGCCTGTGTGGCGAAAAGCATTGCCAACTTTTTACTAATAAATTACATTTTAGCTACCACTTTGTGTGCAGTGGGAACTTTTCTTCGTTATTGACTGCAAAAAAAAAATAAAAAATTGAACTCAATGTCTATCAGAAAGTGCTCTGCATGCACAATCTATCTCACAATCTGTTGAATGTTTGATTTACATTCCGATGCTCAATATGCTCATAATATACATTTTGATTCTTTTTCTGACAAAATAATTGCAGCCATAGATGAATTCTCTGCCTGTCTCCATGAGTATGATTTTGTTTGGAGAATTACAGTAGGCCTACTTGTGGTTAAATGATAATAGGACTAAAGATTGGATGCACAGCAATGACTAAAAAAGCCAAACGGCCTGAATGGACTCAGATTTGTCAGGTGCCGTGAATGCATTCAGATAAGGCTGCCCAAATAAACGAGAGCCATCAGGACATGGCATGTCCCCCTGGCCCCATATCTTTGGATTAGCAAAAGACACCACTTTAGGTCATGATTAATGTGCACACCAAGTTTTGTTAAAAAATATTACACTGTTTTCAAGTTATGCTCCAGAAACAAAATGTTCACAGACAGACAGATGGACGGACAGGCGGATAACCGCACGCATGACTATATTCCCCTGCATTACATGCCAGTGGGATAATAAGACACCAGAATTACTCCACAGTGTATAAAGCACACAGTGGAAGCATTACGCTTATAACTGAAATATCGCTAAGTAGTAGAGATCAGTCGGCTATATTGTCCAGCAGGAATCGCACTGGGGAGCTGTGGCCCCAAAAACACCCTGTAAAACATGTTCTTACAGTGTAATGCAATAATACACAGCAAAATGTTCAAAACACACATAGTTACCTGTTCTTCCATCTTCCACACACACAGGGCTGATACTCAGAGAGGAGCACACATGAATGCACTATGTCTACACATTGACACACACTGTGGCGGTCGTTACAAGAGAGAGATGCATACGAGGACAAGGAACCCCATCAGCTCATGTCAACTGAGGAAACGTTTATACATCCTCTTTAAGCCAGGAACTTCAGAGCTAGCATTTCACAAAGCAGTTTAAAGGCTGCGTCCATGCCTTGCTGTGCTGTGCTGTGCTCAACGCCACTAATTTTAGTAGTTAATTGCAGCTTTCAGTCTTATGGCTGATTAAGGCAGCAAATTCATACTTTAGGTCTGCTTGTGTACAGAGGCCTTGTTTAATTTCTTCTCATGGAGTTGAAAGGTATCTGGATTCATCGTGGAATGGATGCCTTAGATTTCCCACACACTTCATGTACTTAAATGCTTGTAGCCAAAAACTAATTTCATTCAAACATGCCTGTTATTACCAAGTATAATACTGTACAGTGGAGTTGTTCATCCCAAAAAATGTTCAATAACTGCAAAACGCACATGTCCCAGTTGGCAACTAGAAACAGTTTATTTGTCTGACTCCCTGAAGCAGAACATGATGGTGACGTGGAGGATGTTGAGGGACCTTTTCTGACGAGCCCTGGCTCTCCTAATACAGACTAATACAGACCAAAGATAAGACGCTTAAGCAGGTTGGGTTCAACTGCTGCTCTCCACACCCTCCTTTTGACCCTGTTGTGCCATCTCTCTTTAAAATGGTCATTATCTACAGAAGCTTGATGCCGCCTATCACAGTGCATTAAGATTTATTACAAATTGCAAAGCACTAACCCATCACTGTATCCTGTACACAAGAGTAGGTTGGCCTTCACTGACCTTAAGGAGACTTGGCCATTGGTACATTTTTATTTATAAAGCCATATTAGGCAAACTCCCACCTTACATCTGCTCTCTGATCGTACAGAAAGCTATAGGCAGCTATAGTTTGAGGTCCCAGGATGTGGTTCTGTTGGAGGTACCAAGGGCAAGGACTGACGTTGGTAAGGAAGCCTTCATGTGTGCTGCTCCCTGTGGAACAGTCTGCAAAAGGACTTAAAACTAAGCAAACTGGTCCCACTGTCTACTTTTAAAGTTCACATATTTGCTATAATGAATGATTCTATTGGTACTTGTAATTGTCTGTAAGTGTTATGATACCTTAACTTGAAATGCCTTATTTTATTTATTTATTTATTTATTTTTAATTTTTATCTTTTTTGTTATATGTCATGTCTGCAACTCTTTTGCTGCCATTATTGGCCAGGTCTGCCTTGAAAAAGAGATCGTTGATCTCAATGGTACTATCTGGTAAAATAAAGGTTGTATTGTATAAGAGATGAACCAAATGAGTTTTCAATTGCATGTTGCTGGTTATTTGAAAAAGGTAGACATCTGACAAACTTTTGTTGCAGCCTGGCTGTTTTCTTAGGTAGACCTGTTTATTAGCCTTTCTTTTCTAAGTCTTAGAAACTGCCCAGCACACAGTGAAATGTTCAGTTAACTTCAATACAGTGAATGAGAAAAATTGGAACCGTCTAATGTGCAGTTTGAGAGTAGATTTAACACTGAATATATCACCGTGCAGCCTAAAATAGATGCAAGATAGAGTAATTAAACTTGGGAACAATTCACAACTTTGGCATTGGCCAAGTGCTTAAAACCAAAAGGACGTGCAAAGTGCATTTATCATGGTAAATAATCTTGTAGAATGATATTTCTTACTATCCTGTACCATCACTGTGACAGCTGTGTAAGTGGATAGGCTTTCATATTGCAAATAAATCATGTCTGAATATAGCAATATAGCCAATATTTTGTTTAAAAAAAAAACCCCTGGTAAATGGGAATGGAAAAAAGAGGTATGTATTGATTGCTTGACCTGAGGACATCCCTAAATGAAAGGCTGTGATTGTTTTGTTCGGCTAATTGAATATCTCGGACCTTCGTCTCTCAGGACTCAACTACCGAGGTGCCCAATCAAAGCATGTCTAAAAACAACCCTGTTCCTTTAAATTTTTAGGGTCGTCCCGTTCGTGTGATTTTGCAGTCAATGGCGGCCTGACTCTTTATCACGAACCAGTAATACAAAAATGTGCTGTACATCCGAAACAAATGAGACCCTACATAGATAAAACGAGCAAAGCTTCGCAACAATATGCGAAGCATATTGGTTTAGAATAAGCCGTGAATTCGACCATTTCTTTTGTGTTCGACCTCTCATAAAAACCTCAATATTTCCTCAATTTAAGTCAAAATAAGCAGCGGTCAGTTGCATCGTTTCTTGACGGCTTTACACGCTGTTGCTCCAGGCAAAAACGATTTTAAACTCAGGCACCACTTTGCACTCAAGGCAAATCATTATTTGGCTTCCATACGAAAATGGCAAGCCAGTTCTCACGCAAATTCATGAACATCTGTTCCAGTACATGTGAATGCCGCTCGTGAACAATAGTCAATGAACACGTGACCCTAAAATAATAGTCCGAATGCGACACTTAACTTGAAAACGGAGATGCGCGACATTGTCACATTATAATTTGGCACGAGCTACTAAAAACAGAAGAAAGCCGACAGTCAGCGCGCGGTTCCCGTTATCGTGCACCTCTCACCTTCTCGATGCATCCTGGGCGCAGTCGCTCTAACAGCTTGCAGAGGACCACTCCATCTTTGAGAGATGATTGCAGAAATCCTTCTGGATCCGAGATGGTCTTTTTTGGCGATTCCAGAACCCCCAGCGTTATGAGCCATGTCACCGTCTGTTCTGCCGAATTCATTGCCTCATTCACGACGTAGATCCAGCAAGGGGTTATTTTAGAGAAAAGAAATATATGATTTGTGGTGATTTTTTCTTCAATCGTGACGCCTTTTCATCAAGAATGCTTTCTCGCCAGTGCACATTTGTGCTTGATTTGGGAGTCAGACCGTGTGTGATCCTTTAGCCGACGAGCTTCAGCTGACGATCCTCTTTTGTATAGAGGCTATCTAGCAGGTCTAGTTTCCCCCTGGCAAGCTGTCAAATGGCTTTCCCTGTTATACTCTCAACCTTCATTCTCCGCCGCTCTGCCACACGAGATCTTCCGGCTGGTGACTTCGCATTCATGGGAAAATCTACCCGGCCACTGAAATGTCGTTGAAGGAGCGGATTTGAATTTCAGCTTGTAATTTTCGCCATTATTTTCCTGTCTGGTTTGTACAGGAAGACAACTAGCTTCCTGCCAACAATCAGGATATCTCTACGTTTTTTTTATGATAAAATGGTTATTATTATTATTATTATTATTATTATTATTATTATTATTATTATTGTTTTAGCATTTGCAGTGGTAGGTGGATGAGTAATAGAAATCGTGTAGTTTTCTTTTTATTTTCTTTTTGTGAATAAAAATGTAAATTTTATTTACCTCATAACACAGTTTATTTACCATGAAACTTTAAGTTGAGTCAAGAACTTAGCTAAGCAATGCGCCATATGGAAAAGTCACACATTACTCATCAAGCCAAATCTGGATCTAGTTGGACAAGTGTCTTCTCAAAACAACAACCTTGTACACAGGTTACTGATTGGTATTGGCGAGCATGGAAAGGTTTGTAAAAGGAGCTGGTGAATTAAGCTACGATGATACAAGTAAACAGTTAGTGGATGCTGTTAACCTATCCATTGTTGCAGCTATAATTGTGATGCATTAAGTAATAAATAAATAATTGTCATTGTGTGTGGTTTCTTGCTCTTCGACATTATCCACCCTCATATGTCAAGTGTCATTACATTACCTGAAGGCATTTATTAGGCTCTTATCTAGTGTGACTTAAAACAAAAAGTGCAAAAGTGCAATCCTCAAAGGTGGTAGCAGACCAAATGCCAGTGGCAGCCACAAAACGTGGCTTGTGCAGTAATCCTACCACAACAAATTATTATGAGCCAAAACCTGTTTAGAACATACCAGCTGCCCAAGTTTAGGGGGTGGAAGAGGAGTAATGCCAGAGGAGGTCAGACACCTGAAGACACTGGGGGGGTCTCGCAGGTGTGTAGGGGTTAGTAATGTTCTAAAGTGAGCCATTACAGGGAGCCAATGTAGGTCAGTGAGAAGAGGGGTGACATGCATGGGTCTGTCTGGGTAAGTCGAAAATCAGACAAGCTGCGGCCATTTTGGATGAGTTGCTGAGGTCTAATAGCAGATGCTGGGAGACCAGCCAAAAGAGAGTTGCAATAGCCCAGGCAGGACATTACCAATGTTTGGACCAGAGGCTGGGTTGAGTAAGAGGTAAGAAAGGGGTGGATTCTCTCAATGTTGTACAGAAAGAATCTGCAAACTTGGGACACCGTTGAAATGTTCTCGGAGACGGACAATCTTTCATCCGTGACCATTCAGAGATTCCTCACACGGGGTGACGAGGGCAAAGATGTGTCCCCAGTGGAGACTGTGAAGTCTTCAATGGGAGAGGTAGGAACAGGGAAAAATATTACCTCCATCTTACGGGGGTTGAGCTAACGGTGGTGTTTGATCATCTAGGTCTGGATGTCCTTCAGACAAGCAGAGACGCAGACAGAGACTTGTGTGGCTGACGTTAAAAAGGAAAGGAAAAGTTGAGTTCTGTTCTCTGAACAGTGGAAGGATCTAGCGTGAGCCCATGGGACGCCTGTGGTAAGGACATGAGGTCCCGATGCAGCACCAGCCCAGGCAGCCTGAAGTAGGATCTGATGCAGTCCAAGGCTGTGCTAAAGATGCCCATAGCTGTCAAGCTGCTTGGAGGATGTGATCAAGCCAGAGGCGGACTACATGCTAGTGAATTACTTCAAAATACTTACTTCCTTTTTCATTATGTTACTGTTTAGGGCTTATGTACATGAGACAATAAAGCCCAGACCGTGGCTTACTTTGGTACTTACATAATGGGCCGGTTTCACAGACACAGATTAAGGTTATTCCTGGACTAAATTAAATTTTCAATAGAAAATCTCCATACAAAACTCTGTTTAGTCCAGGACTACGCTTAAGCCATGTCTGTGAAACTGGCCCAATAGATTTTTACTTGCACTCAATCTGGTTCATTTTGGCCCCAGTCTATCAAAAAAAACATACCCAATGCTACACACTAAAAAAGTACAAGCAACATAACAGATCTGGGACAGAATGTAGCCATTAATCTTAACTGCAGCTCTGTAAAGTGAGTGTAAAAGGCAGAGCTTATCTCACTTTTCTTGCTAACCGTAAAAACTTGTCATCAAATGTAAAACTTCCTGCAGGGCATTGACTGAAACTGCTCCATCATTTCAAGTCAATTTAACAGATAAAACCTAATCCTCAGCTGAAAGAACTGTGTCCCTTATAAAAAAAAGTATACTTGAAGTTAATTTTATGAAGTAAACTTCAAGTATATTTGCCAAATATACTTGTAGGTTACTTGTTAGTGTCCTACTTCAACACTTCTTGGGATTAAATTGGCCAACTTTTAAGTCGACAAATGCGTAGTTTTCGTATACTTTAAAAATAAGAGCAGTAAACTCTGATTACCCTACTACTTTACATGTACTTAGTTTTAGTACATGAAAGTACCGCATATTTTGAAGTATACTGCAAGTGAGACATTTTCTTCATGAAAAATTAGAATATAATTAATGACACTTTCAGCCCAGTATTTATGACTATATCACATCCACTGTACTCTCCTAAACACACATAGGAATTAAGTCATGTACTATTTACTGTGATCCTCACAAAAATGGATGACTCCTTATGGAAAGACCTTAAGCTGATTCTACCCCTGTACTTCTGGCTGTAAAGCGACAGCTTTACCCTCTGCACCATAGTACTAGTTGAGGATTCTAACTCTTATTTATTATGAGTAAGCGTCTTAATGAATGAAAGCATGTCCCGAGAACCAGTTCCCGCGTCCAGGGATTGGGTCGCCGGGGCCCCCGCCCATGACTGCCACCCAAAGCACAAATCATCCGCCCCTTTTGAACCCTCCCGCAGGTGATCGGAGCGGAGCCAAAAAGCAAAGCTCTCAATTTACCAGTCAGTCTACGTTCATACCCTCACCTATGGTCAGTAACTTAGGGTCATGGCCGAAAGATCAAGGTCTCGGGTACAAGCGGCTGAAATGGGTTTCCTCCGCAGGGTGGCGGGGTGCTCCCTTAGAGTTAGGGCGAGGAGCTCTGTCACCCGGGAGGAGCTCAGAGTCGAGCCGCTGCTCCTCCACGTCGAGAGGGGCCAGCTGGGGTGGCTCGGGCATCTATATAGGATGCCCCCTGGACGCCTTCCTGGGAGGGTGTTCCGGGCATGCCCCACCGGGAGGAGGCCCCGGGGAAGACCCAGGACACGCTTGAGGGACTATGTCTCTCGGCTGGCCTGGGAAAGCCTCGGGATACCGCCGGGAGAACTGGAGGAAGTGTCCAGGGAGAGGGAAGTCTGGGCATCTTTGCTTAGGCTGCTGCCCCCGCGACCCGGCCCCGGATAACCAGAAGAAGATGAGATGAGATGTATGAAAGCACACATTATACTTCAGTATACTTTTAGTTTACTTTTATGTGCTTATCCGAGATACATTTCACAATGTTACTAGACAGTATGCTTGGCTTATACTGAAAGTATACAGAAAAGTTTAGTTATATTTGGCTCATGCTTGTACTTAGTCTTCTTTTCAAGATACGCTCAAGACAGGCGCACTAATGGTACTCCTAGGGGAAAATTTGCAGAAATGTACCATTCAGCACTGCATCCATGAAGCAGACTGCACTATGGACCAGGGAGGCTAAATGACCAAAACGTCCAGTAATTCCGCTTTTTTCACTGAGCTGGAGCTCAACTGAAATGGACTGATGCGCGGCTGAAACATGCTGATCTCAGACCTGTGGGTAACATGTGTAACTCCAGAGTCTCAGTGTATTTTTCTGCATTAGTGGTGCCTTTACTGAAGTGCAACTTACCCCTGCCGAGGGCACAAAACCCCACAGCATGATGACCATGATGGAGCGGAGATTAGGGACTTGTCGCTGGTAACAGTCTGGATGGTTGGTTTCTTTTTTTGTCCAGAGCACAGCATTAATTTCTTCCAAAAAAAAGAAATATTGAATGGTGTGACCTTTGTGAACATTTCCACTGTGTGACAGTCCATCTCAGATGCCTCTGAGCCCAGGGATCTTGATGGTGGTTCTGGACACTTAACATTAGGCTTCCTTCTTCTTTGGAGCCTTCACACCAAGTATGATTGTTCTGTACCGTGACACAATAGGATTGTCCCCCCTCCCCTCTCCCCTCGCTGGTCAGCTTTCATACCCGAGTACATTTTGACATGCCAAAATTCCAATACAGTATTTTTATTTAACCTTTATTTAACCAGGAAAATCCCTTAACATTCAAAATCTCTTTTTCGAGGGAGACCTGACCAAGACGGCACCATTTCACTTAAAATTACAAAGTGTGTACAAAACAGGAGTGACAAAATGCAACAAGTGTTAACAAAATACAAACCTAAAGACAACAACTGCACACCTCATTTATATACAAATCTAAGTCTTTGCTTAAACACACCCAATGAGACTAAATTGTTCAACTGTAGAGTATTTTGGAGGTTATTCCAAGACCAAGGTGTTGGGTTTTACAAAATGAACCAATAGCAAAAACCAGTAGAAAACAAAAAGGAGGCTTTATTTCTGAAGGGGGAAACCCCCCAACAGAGCTGGCAACAGTACAAAGTCCGCAATCCAAAATCAGAGTCCAATGGGCAAAATCCAGAGTCATACACAGGGCACCAATCACAAAATCGTAGTCAGACAAAAGAGGTCAAAAAACACTAATGCAGCAAAAGTACAGGGAATAGGCAAAACTCGGTGTCTAGGGCGGTCCAGTCAGAAAGATAAATCACAATGAAACAAGGCGAAAGAAGCGTAGCACAGGTAACACGGAAGAACGACAAGGAAGTGAATCAAACAGGCATCTAATATACATATCCGGGTGAGCACATGACCAGGGAGAACAGGTGCAATCAATGGAACAATAATTAAGGAGTGACACATTAGGAATAAACTAATCACATGAATTTGGCCGAAGCCAAAATGCAGACAGGGATAACAAGACACACCTAAGGACAGACAAACAGCTCCAGTCACAGAGTACTAAAGTGCATAGTTAAGAGAAAAGAAAAGCACAAAGTATTTGTGGAGACCCACAGAAAATCACAGCAGAAATAATAGGGAAAGACAAGGAGGCGGAGACTAGAATAGGGCGACTGCTGAGAGATCGTTAGTCAATTAGTAAGTGCAGCTATACAATCCCGAGTGCTTGTTAGTAAGTTAGTCTAAATATACAGGGTTAGTGTTGGTTAGTAATTAGCGAAAATAATAAACTGTTAGTATGTGTTAGTAAGACAGTAAAAGAGAGAGGAAGGAAGAACACGAAATAATGAAAGAAGATTGAAACCCAGAAACCAATAAATCACCCGAATGAGGGGCACGCAAGACAAGGGACTGTGAGCAAAGATAAATACATGACAAGACTGGGGAGACGAAGTGCAAGGCATGGAAAAATAAACATGACGTGGAAACCATAAAACATGGCTATGAACTGAAAACATGGCTAGGAGACTATGAAACTAAAACATGAAAAATTATAAAACATGAATCTAATTACCAATATTACAATACATGATCAAGGGTTGGTCAGACGAAGCAGTGGTCACTAAAACACGAGGCAATCTAAACATGGCGCAATACCAGGCACAGAACTTGAAGCATGGGGCATGGGACATGGGCAAAGACAGAAGATGCAGGATCACAACACAAGGAGCAAAACAGGAAAAGGAACTTTTTCTAAGTTCTGAGGAAATCCGAGGTACCTGGTAAAGTAACCTTTTTGTGGAATGAAGCTGATAATGGTTGCTGAGTGGGGTCAAAAGGCTACTGAGGAAAGGAGGTAATTTACCCAATATGGCCTTATATATAAAAATAAACCAATGATGTCGTCTCCTTAAGCTTAAAGAAGGCCATGAAACAAGATTATAGAGTTTACAGTTGTGTGTGCGGTATTGTGAGTTTATGAAGCACAGTGCACTATGATACATACAATCCAGACTGCGTAAAGAAAGGGAGGGTGCGTTCATGTAAATAATGTCACTGTAATCAACAACATTAAGGAAGGTGGCTTGTACAATTCTTTTCCGAGCCTCAAAGTCAAAGCAAGCTTTGTTACAATAATCAAAACCTAATCGAACTTTTAGTTTCTTTACAAGGCTGACGATGTGTTCTTTAAATGAAAGCTTTTCATCAATCCAAATACCTATGTACTTGTAGGATGATACTCTTTCAATAATATCCCCATACATTTAGTTTTTTTGGCATTCAAGATGAGCTCCAAGTCATGCAATGAGTCCTGCACCTGAATGAAGCTGAGTCACTGCCTGCCTTAATGAGGAGACAGATGAATAGAGTACAGTATCATCTGCATAGAGGTATACTTTACAGTCATTTAAATTTTTACAGATATCATTAATAAAAACTGAAAATAAAATAGGGGCTAAAATTGAGCCTTGAGGGACACCTTTTGTGACCTCCATAAGGCTTGATAAGAGACCATGTGCAGAAACACATTGGGTCCTATTCATTAGGTAATTCCTGAACGAATTTATGGCTGTTTCATCAACACCAATACAACTAAGGCGGTTTAGCAAAAGTTGGTGGTCAACAGAGTCAAATGCACTACTCAAGTCAATAAAGAGGGCAGGACAAGCCTGTTTTTGTCCAGAGCATTGTAACATCATTTATAAACAACATGGCTGTTGTGATGGAGTATAAATCATATAAAAAAGCTAGCTCTTCAAAACGTTGAAAATATCTTTTAAAAATATACCGCGATTTAACCTTAGGGGCTTTAGAATCCTTTATACAGGCAATAGCACAGTGGTCACTAACATCATTGCAGAATACTGCTGTTGATGAAAACTTAAAAGGCGTGTTCGTCATAATAAGATCTAATAATGTAGATTTGTCTGGCTCTTTTTGGTTGAGTCTGGTGGGCAAATTAATAATCTGAGTAAACTTGAAAGCCTCACACAGGTCTTTGATAGGCCCATTATTAGAACTAGAAAGCCAATCCCAATTCAAATCCCCCATTAGAATTATTTCAGTATCCTTAATATTACAGAGGACATCAAAAAGTGAGGAAAGTGCTTCCTTCGTCGCTGAGGAGGTCGGTAACAGCCTATCGCAGTAAACTGGATGTTCTTCGACACTTTTACCGTTACAGCCAGAAATTCAAACTGTTTGGCTGTTGTTGTAGACTGAAGCACGGAAGAGCAGAATTTAGATTTAATATAAATAGCAACACCACCCCCTTGCCAACACGATCAGTTTTGAAAACCGTATATCCATCAATAGCAACCATATTGTCAGTTATGGATTTTTTTTAACCACGTCTCTGATAAAACCAAGACAGCCGTATTCGTGGCTTCAATCAGTAGGTGGCAGATTGCACCTTAGTGGTTTTAAATAAGGAAATATACTTAAAGAGGAAGAATCATACCTTGCTCGATGGTGCTGTACATGGTGTGATGGGTTGCGATTCAGTAACAGTTGGGTCACTCTTTGGTTTTTGGCCGATTGTGCTGTTCACCGCCTCATGTCACAGAAATTTATCTTTTTCATCACTTGAGCTGCCAGACTTTTTGCATCATGTCCCGCACTTGAGAAATTACATTTAATGTACAGTGTTAGTTTGTTAGAACAAAAAAGTCAAATAGTTAAGACATCAGGCAACAGCTCACCTCCGTGCTCAAGTGCAGTTGCTATCACATCTGGCACGAGTACTGATGAACCGTGCCTGAAACGACCTCTGCCAAGCGGACTCCTATACCAGAACACTTGTCTTCACACCCAGAAAATGAACTGGATTTTGGGGTCAAGTGTACTCGGATCCGTGACCGAGTCCTTAGTGTGACAGTACCCTTAAATGACATTTGTGAATGGAACTACATACTGTAGCAGTTGACAAAGGTGGGAAAGTAATCTAGAGCCAATGTGGTTATATTACATATAAGGGAAAGACGGTTCTCCATGCAGTGGTATCTGAGTGATAAGAGATCGCAGGTGTTCAGTTTAGGCTGAATAGACTGTGAAATATCAAAATTCCTCAATATCTTTCTTTGAGGATCATTGTTTTGGAACTTTTCAATGATTTTCTAATGCACTTGTGGGTAAATTGGCAACTCTCAGCTCATATTTGTTCCTAAAGGACTATGCTGTTCCTAGATGCTAATTTTGAACTAAATCATGATCATAAATCAGCTGTTCAAATGTTTTTCCGCGTCACTCGTTCTAAACTGCTCCCACCCAACTTTTTTGAAGTGCATCTCAGGCCTAAATTGCAGGAATGGATGGATTTTACAAATAAAATGAAGTCGACCAGGAAAAAAAGAACATTAACTATCTTGTTTTTGTATTGTCTGCAATTACATGCACGCTTATTTAAACTTAGAATTCACTGCTTTCCATTTTTATGAGCATTTTCTGTATCGTTCTAACTTTTCCCAAGTTGGGGTTGTAAATAATATCTCTTCAGGGAAGCCCTTGTGTATTTGCACATGACAACAGAATGCCACATTCTGCACATTACTGCAACGTGGCTTCCAAGCTTATGCTGGACTTGTGAGGTTTTACGAAATGAGCCAAGAGCGAAAACCAGATAAATGCAAAATGGAGGCTTTATTTCTGAAGGGGGAAACCCCCCAACAGAGCTGGCAACAGTACAATGTCCACAATCCACAAACAGAATCCACAGGGCAAAGTCCAAAACTGTAACCAGGGCACCAATAACAAAACTCAAGGTCAGGCAAAAATGGTTCGGTACACAGGCGTGGGTTTGGTGGAGAGACAAACTCATAAGCCGTAAACAGTCCGAATCCAAATACCAGGGCAGCAAAGACAATAGACGTGGTCGGGCAAAAATAGGTCAAAACTCACGAAGGCAATCAGATCCAAAAGGGCAAACCAAAAAACAAGTGTCGGGCAATCCAGTCAGAAATAAAATATCACGATGAGCAAGGCGAGGAACGTAGCACAAGACAAAGGAGTAAAGACGATCTGACAAGGAACTAAAAGTGTAGACACCTTATATACATATCCGGGTTAAACACATGACTAGGGTAAACAGGTGTAGTCAATGACATGGGAGTGACACATGAGGAAAACTAATTACATGAATTTGGCGAATGCCGAAACGCAGACAGGGATAACGAGACATTCCTATGAACGAATAACAGCTCCGGTTAAGGAGTACTAAAGTGTATAGTCTAAAGAAAAGAGAAAGCCTGAGATATAAATGGAAACTGCAGTAGAGATAATTAGTGATAGGCAAGGAGGGCGGAGATACAGATTGGGCGAATGCTGAGAGATCGTTAGTCTATTAGTATGTGCAGCTATACAATCCCGAGTGCAAGTTAGTCAGTTAGTATGAATATACAATGTTAATCGGGGTTAGTAATTATCGAAAACAATAAACTGTTAGTAGGGTTAGTAGATAGCATAAAGAGAGAGGAAGGAAGAAAACGAGATATGAAGAAAGATTGAAATCCCAGAAACCAGGAAATCACCCGAATGAGTGGCACGTCAGACAAGGGACCGTGGGCAAAGACCTACACCAGACAAGACAGGGGAAAACGAAGTGCAGGACTAGAACCAAAAACAAGACTATGAAACATGGCAAGGCTATGAAACATGGCAAAGACGTAAATAATAACAAAACAAGAAAAATAATAAGACATGAAATCAAACAACCAAAACACAATACATAATCCTAGGGATGGTCAGAGGCAGGCAGTGGTCACTAAAACACAAAAGGCATACATGGCAAGCCAGGCACAGAACTTAAACATGGGGCTAGACAAAAGACATGGCTGAAATGCAGAATCACAACAGAACCCCCCCCCCAACGAACGCCTCCTGGCGTTCAATTCGAAGAGCGTGATGCAGCATGATAGTCTCTTATTAAAGTCTTATCCAGAATGTGTCGGGCAGGAACCCAACTGCGGTGTTCTGGTCCGTAACCCTCCCAGTCGACGAGGTACTGTAGACCTCTGCCTCGTCGACGAGAGTCCAGGAGGGCACGGACCGTGTAGGCTTCGCCTCCGTCGATGATCCGGGCGGGTGGAGGGGGATCAGGTCCAGAGGACAGGTGGTGGGTTACAGCAGGTTTTACTTGTGACACATGGAAAGTTGGGTGTATACGTCGCATGGATAGGGGGAGACGGAGGCGAATGGCAGTGGGACTAAGGACCCTCTCGATAGTGAAAGGGCCCAGGTATTTGGGGAAAAGCTTACCCCCGTTACCTCTGAGGGGGATGTCCCTAGAAGACAGCCAGACCCGTTGCCCAGGTCGGTACGCCGGAGCCGCTGTGCGTTTCTTGTCGGCCAGTTCCTTCATCCGGGCGACCGATCTGAGCAGGACCTGGCGGGTGGTGACCCAGGTGCGTCTGCACCTACGGACGAACTCGCTGGCAGATGGAACAGCTACCTCCTCCTCCTGGGACGGGAACAACGGAGGCTGGTAGCCCAGGCAGGCCTTGAAGGGGGAGACGCCGGAGGCAGCAGAGGTGTGGCTGTTCAAGGCGTACTCTACCCATGGCAACTGATAACTCCAGGAGGAGGGGTTCCTAATGCAGAGACAACGCAGAACACTTTCCACACATTGGTTAGCTCGCTCGGTCTGGCCATTGGTCTGGGGATGGAAACCTGAGGATAAACTGACTGACGTGCCTAGGGCTTTAAAAAACGCTTTCCAAAAAAGTGCTGTGAACTGGGGACCACGATCAGAAGTGATGTCGGTGGGTATGCCATGAAGCCTAATGACATGTTGAATGACCAGATTGGTGGTGTCTTGAGCGGAGGGAAGTTTAGTGAGGGGAACTAAGTGAACGGCTTTGGAAAATCTGTCAACAATAGTGAGAATGGTGGTGTGGTGGTTGGATGGGGGAAGACCTGTGATGAAGTCTAGTGCAATGTGGGACCAGGGACGATGTGGTGTCGGAAGGGGCTGGAGTAAACCTTGTGGTGGTTGGTGAGAGGACTTAGCCTGGGCACAGACCGAGCAAGCTGTAACGAAACCCTGGACATCTTGGCTAAGTTCTGGCCACCAAAACCTCTGGAGGATGAAGCTCTTAGTGCGGCGAATCCCAGGGTGGCAGGACAGTCTAGATGCGTGTCCCCATTCCAGGACCTTGGGGCGCAGGGCAGCTGGAACAAATAAGCAGTTAGTGGGACACGCACTAGGGGTAGCAGCATTGGTCTGGGCATTCTTAACCTCTCTCTCTATGTCAAAACATATGGCATTGAAAAACGCTTCCTTAGGGAGGATAGTATCCTTGTTAAGTTCCTCCTCCTGGATCTCAAAACATCGGGATAGGGCATCAGGCTTCACATTCTTACTTCCAGGCCGGTAGGCAATGTGGAAGTTAAAGCGGGAGAAGAATAACGCCCACCTGGCTTGCCGCGGATTGAGTCTTTTGGCTGTCTGCAGGTACTCCAAATTCTTGTGGTCAGTCCAGACAATAAAGGGAACCTTGGATCCTTCCAGCCATTGCCTCCATTCTTCCAAGGCCAACTTCACCGCCAACAGCTCCCGGTTGCCGATGTCGTAATTTCTCTCCGCTGAGCTGAGGCGGCGAGAGAAGAAGGCACATGGATGGATTTTCCCATCCTCCGTGGACCTCTGAGACAGAATGGCTCCAGCTCCAATATTGGAGGCGTCCACCTCGACGATGAACTGGAGCTCTGGGTTGGGAATAGTGAGGATGGGTGCAGATGTGAATCTGGTCTTTAATTCTTTAAAGGCGTCCTCTGCTTTCTCCGACCAACGAAACTTGAATTTGGAGGAGGTGAGAGCAGTAAGAGGAGCCGCAACAGAACTATAGTTCCTGATGAACCGCCGGTAGAAGTTGGCAAATCCTAGGAAACGTTGGAGTGACTTACGGTCCTCTGGTCGGGGCCACTTGGTAACTGCCTCCACCTTTACTGGGTCCATGCGAATGGTGCCAGGAGAAATAATGTAACCCAAAAAGGTGGTGGTTTCAACAAAAAACTCACACTTCTCGGCCTTTACGAAAAGGCGGTTCTCCAAGAGGCGACGGAGCACTTGACGAACATGCTGAACATGGTCCTCCTGGGATTCAGAAAAAATCAGAATATCGTCAAGATAGACAAAAACAAACTTGTTTAACATGTCTCTTAAGACGTCATTGACGAGGTTTTGAAACACTGCTGGAGCGTTGGTAAGCCCGAAAGGAAGAACCAAATATTCCCAGTGCCCCGTGGGAGTGTTAAAGGCGGTCTTCCATTCGTCCCCCTCTCTGATTCGCACTAAGTGGTATGCATTCCGGAGGTCGAGCTTAGTGAAGATCTTGGCTCCTTGCAGGAGATCAAAAGCGGTGTTCATGAGGGGAAGTGGGTAGCGGTTCTTAATAGTTATCTCGTTGAGGCCCCGGTAATCAATACAGGGTCTTAATGATCCATCCTTCTTGGCTACGAAGAAAAAACCCGCACCAGCAGGGGATGATGACGGGCGTATAAGGCCAGCAGCGAGAGACTCTGAGAGATACTTCTCCATAGCTTGGTTTTCTGGTCTGGAGAGTGAGTAGAGTCGGCCTCTAGGGGGCATAGTACCTGGCTTCAGGTTTATGGTGCAGTCATAGGGTCGGTGAGGTGGTAAGCTGGTGGCCCGAGACTTTGAGAAAACCTCCTTGAGGTCATGGAATTCAAGAGGAACCTTTTCCAGGTCTGGAATCTCCGGAGGAGATGGGTTGTGTAGAGGGTCGAGGGCGTTGCGGAGGCATGTCAGGGAGCAGTTGGAGCTCCATCCCTTAATTTCATTCTTGCGCCAGTCGATCTCTGGTAGGTGTTTGGCCATCCATGGATGGCCCAGGACGATAGGAGCATGGGGAGAGTGTAACAGGAGGAACTGAATGGTTTCGTGGTGGTTTCCTGACACCTTGAGTTTGACGGGGCTGGTCGTATGGGTTATTTGGCCGATCCTCTGGCCGCTGAGCGAATTGGCCACTCGATCAGGGAAGATCTTCTCTGTGGGAACGCCCCATTTCCGGGCCAGCTCCACATCAATTAAGTTTTCCTCCGCTCCGGTGTCCACGAGAGCCTCGGTGGATCTGCTCTCGCCCCCCCATTCCAAAGTTACAGGAACACATGTGCGATTGTTAGTTTCCTGTCCCGGCGTCACCCCTATTACTGTCGCTATGCGGGCACCAGGAGGACCTCTTCTCTTCTTTTTTCTTTCCCTGTTAGGGCACTGAGCGATAAGGTGTCCTCCCTTGCCACAGTAAAAGCAGGCCCCATCACGGCGGCGGCGATCCCTCTCCTCCACAGGAATGCGCGTACGTCCCAATTGCATGGGTTCAGGCTCAGGGGAGCGGCTGCCAGTAGGGGGTGATCGAGGCGGAGTACTCTGGGGAGCTGGATATGGTCGTCTGCGGGAAGCGAGGCGTCGGCGCTCCTCCAATCGCGAATCCACGCGAATAGCCAGGTCGACAAGGTCGTCCAAGTTCTCCGGTAAATCCCGCGACACTAGCTCATCCTTAAGTGCTTCCGATAATCCGTCGAAGAAGGCATCGTACAGAGCTCTCTGTCCCCATCTGCTGTTGGTGGCCAACGTCTGAAAATCAATGGCGTAGTCGGCTACGGGACGCCCACCTTGTCGCATGTGCAGGATCTCTCGTCCTGCCTCGTGACCCAACTTGGTGCGATCAAAGATCCGCCTCATCTCTTCACCCAGTAGACGAAAAGTCTGTACACAGGGGAGATCAGCTTCCCAAGCCGCTGTAGCCCACTGCTTAGCTCTTCCCGTCAGTTGCGTGATAATGAAAGCAACTCGCGCTCTTTCGGTGGGGAAGGACGAAGGCTGCAGGCTGAAGATGAGCTCGCACTGGGTGAGAAACGCCCGACATGCTCCCGGGTTCCCGTCGTACCTCTCCGGCGGTGGTAGACGTGGTTCGCAGCTGGGTAGGGGCGGAGCGGAAGCGGGAGCAGGAGGAGTATAGGCGGTAGGCTGGGGTGACTGTAGTTGCTGCGCCTCCTGTACTGAGCGAGTGAGGTCCGCCATCTGGAGGCTCATGGTTTGCATGTGCTGCATCAGAGCACGGAGCTGACGTTCCTGAAACTCCAACTGAGTGCCCTGCTGGTGCACTGCCTCCTGCAGAGACTGGTCTGACGCTGGCTCCGTCATGGTCAGATCGTAATGTGAGGTTTTACGAAATGAGCCAAGAGCGAAAACCAGATAAATGCAAAATGGAGGCTTTATTTCTGAAGGGGGAAACCCCCCAACAGAGCTGGCAACAGTACAATGTCCACAATCCACAAACAGAATCCACAGGGCAAAGTCCAAAACTGTAACCAGGGCACCAATAACAAAACTCAAGGTCAGGCAAAAATGGTTCGGTACACAGGCGTGGGTTTGGTGGAGAGACAAACTCATAAGCCGTAAACAGTCCGAATCCAAATACCAGGGCAGCAAAGACAATAGACGTGGTCGGGCAAAAATAGGTCAAAACTCACGAAGGCAATCAGATCCAAAAGGGCAAACCAAAAAACAAGTGTCGGGCAATCCAGTCAGAAAGAAAATATCACGATGAGCAAGGCGAGGAACGTAGCACAAGACAAAGGAGTAAAGACGATCTGACAAGGAACTAAAAGTGTAGACACCTTATATACATATCCGGGTTAAACACATGACTAGGGTAAACAGGTGTAGTCAATGACATGGGAGTGACACATGAGGAAAACTAATTACATGAATTTGGCGAATGCCGAAACGCAGACAGGGATAACGAGACATTCCTATGAACGAATAACAGCTCCGGTTAAGGAGTACTAAAGTGTATAGTCTAAAGAAAAGAGAAAGCCTGAGATATAAATGGAAACTGCAGTAGAGATAATTAGTGATAGGCAAGGAGGGCGGAGATACAGATTGGGCGAATGCTGAGAGATCGTTAGTCTATTAGTATGTGCAGCTATACAATCCCGAGTGCAAGTTAGTCAGTTAGTATGAATATACAATGTTAATCGGGGTTAGTAATTATCGAAAACAATAAACTGTTAGTAGGGTTAGTAGATAGCATAAAGAGAGAGGAAGGAAGAAAACGAGATATGAAGAAAGATTGAAATCCCAGAAACCAGGAAATCACCCGAATGAGTGGCACGTCAGACAAGGGACCGTGGGCAAAGACCTACACCAGACAAGACAGGGGAAAACGAAGTGCAGGACAAGAACCAAAAACAAGACTATGAAACATGGCAAGGCTATGAAACATGGCAAAGACGTAAATAATAACAAAACAAGAAAAATAATAAGACATGAAATCAAACAACCAAAACACAATACATAATCCTAGGGATGGTCAGAGGCAGGCAGTGGTCACTAAAACACAAAAGGCATACATGGCAAGCCAGGCACAGAACTTAAACATGGGGCTAGACAAAAGACATGGCTGAAATGCAGAATCACAACAGGACTAACCAACCAACAGTCCATACCTACCTGCAAATTATGACGATGAAGAACCCAGATGTTTGAGCCGCTGAAGTTCAGTCGCAAATAAGAATGGGAAAAAATACCTGGAAACCTGTAAAACTGGTGTCCTCAGTTCCCCATGCAATTACTTGGAGGCAGTCAAAGGAAAGGTGAGGTAGTGTAGTGGTGAGCAGTCCTGTCCCAACTTTTCTGGATAAGTTTGCTGACATTATATTTGGAATGAGATTTCATTAACAAAAAACAGTAAAGTAGAAAAGGAAAAACATAAAATATCTTGTCGGTGGGCAATTTTCAATTTAATGTAGGATCAGGATTATTATAAATCACTAATTTCTTTTTTTTTGTACATTTTTCATATTGTCCCAACTTTTTTTGATCATGGTCGAATGGGGTTGTAATGCCACCGAAGCAGGAGTTTTGGTTCGCTGGATAGAGCCTGAATATAATGTCTGAGTTGTGGAACGCTGGGTACCATCAGCACTTGAGTTTGTTTAGCCAAACATTTGTGTGTGTGTGTGTGTGTGTGTGTGTGTGTGTGTGTGTGTGTGTGTATATATATATTTATATATATATATACAGTGCTGTGAATAATTGTTTGCCTCCTTCCTGATTTCTTTTTTTTTTTTGCATATTTGTCACCCCTAAATATTTCAGATCATCAAGCAAATTATAATATTAGACAAAGATAACTCAAGTTAATACAAAATGCAGTTTTTAAATGATGATTTCATTTATTGAAAGAAAAAGGTATCCAAATCTCGCTGGCCCTATGAGAGATAGTAATTGCCCCCAAAACCTAATGACAGGTTGCGCCATACTTGGTGACAACAACTGCAATCAAGCTTTTGCAATAACTGGCAATGAGTCTTTCACATCGCTGAGGAAGAATTTTGGCCCACTCTTCTTTGCAGAATTGTTTTAATTCGGCCATTCAGAGGTGGACTTGCTGGTGTGTTTCGGATCATTGTCCTGCTGCATAATCCAAGTGCACTTGAGCTTGAGGTCACCAACGGATGGTCAGATATTCTCCTTCAAAATTTTCTGGTAGAGAGTAGAATTTATGGTCCCATCAATTACGGCAACTCATCCAGGTCTTGAAGCAACAAAGCAGCCCCAGACCATCACACTACCACCACCATGTTAGACTGTTGGTATGATGTTCTTTTTATGAAATGCTGTGTTGGTTTTACGCCAGATGTAACGGGACTCCCACCTTCCAAAAAGTTCAACTTCTGTCTCATCAGTCCACAGAATATATTCATAAAAGTCTTGGGGATCATAAAGATGTTTTTTGGCAAATGTGAGTTGAGCCTTTGTGTTCATTTTGGTCAGCAGTGGTTTTCGCCTCAGAACTCTCCCACAGATGCCATTTTTGCCCAGTCTCTTTCTTATTGTTGAATCATGAACACTGACTTTAACTGAGGCAAGTGAGGCCTGCAGTTCTTAAGATGTTGTTCTAGATTCTTTTGTTCCCTCCTGGATGAGTCATCGATGCTCTCTTGGAGTAATTTTGGTAGGCCGGCCACTCCTGGGCAGGTTCACCACTGTACCAAGTTTTCACCGTTTGTGGATAATGGCTCTCGCCGTGGTTCGCTGGAGTCCCAAAGCCTTAGAAATGGCTTTGTAACCCTTTCCAGACCGGTAGATGTCGATTACTTGTTTCTCATCTGCTCTTGAATTTCTTTAGATTGTGACATAATGTGTTGCTTTTCCAGATCCTATAGCCTACTTCACTTTGTCAGACAGGTTCTATTTAAGTGATTTCTTGATTCAACAGGTGTGGCAGTAATTAGGCCTGGGAATGGCTAGTAAAACTGAACTAAAAAAATGGTTAATCACAGTTAATTCATGATTTAACAGGGGGGGGGGGCAATTACTTTTTCACATAGGGCCCGGTAGGTTTGTATAGCTTCTTTTTCTCTTAAAAAATGAACTCATCATTTAAAAACTGCATTTTGTATTTACATGGGTTATCTATGTCTAATATTAAAATTTGTTTGATGATTTGAAACATTTAAGTGTGACAAATATGCAAAAAAAATAAATAATCAGGAAGGGCGCAAATACTTTGTCACAGCACTATATATTGCATTGACTTAAATTCATACTTCACTTTACAATTTGGCTTTATTAATTTAATTTTATGGGCAAGCTAGTTCACAAATGACAATTAGCTAGCGACATTTTTTACTTAGAAATCAGTAGTTTACAATGAGAAGCAATTGTTTCACAACTTAATTAACATTACGTTTGCGAATAGTCATTATTCAGTTAGGTAAATGGCTTTGACCTACCTCTGGCCATATGATTAAATTGGCCATCTACGTAATTTGGTCATTTACTAGATTATGTCAACTAAGTAAAACATTCAGTAGCTAACTAATTAGCCACCCACATCATTGGGCAGTCTCTAGTTTTTTTAAGTCTTGCTCGATAGCTAAAGGCTATTCAGGACGGCAAGCAGCTTGCGTCTTTCTAATGAAAATTCCTCTACTGCTTCAGGAACCATCAGGTGGATCATGACACGTGTAGTTTCCAGACTAGTAAGGTGGTTAACATGCCAGCAAAAAAAGTTAACAGTTCAGCAAATTATTGTTGACTGCTGTTGAGAAAAACAGCTGCTGTAGTTACTTGGAACTCTTGCAATCGATTGAGGATCAAAAATAATGGGAGGTACTTCAGAAGTGAATTCTTAAAAAAGTCTATGGGTAAAATGAATTGGCAATTTCATTTTTGACACCAGTGTGATGTAGTCACCTCAATACTCCATTACCGTTATTATAATGAGTATGTTTCTCCTATTATAGGAGAATATATATGGCTATTTACACACTGCAGCCTGGTCAGCCAAGTAATTTTTGTTTTAGCTTATGTGGTTCGGCCCACGCTATCAACAAGTGTTTGTTTTTGTAGTGTTTTAAAAAAAATCGACAATTGTGTTTGTATGGTTGTATTAGCAGAACATTTGTTGTATTGACGAATACAGTTCTTAACTGAATGTTAAATTGCTGATGTGCTCGGCTGTTGAGTGTCAGAACACGCACGGAAAGCCAACACTTCGGGTCTTCAATGAGAGCCTTTATCTTTCTTTTCTTCATCTTGCTGTTAAAGAGCTATAGGACATTTGACATCAATAACGCTTGGTGTTAACGTGAAAATGGCAGATTCCATGGGGGTATTTCAATCCGAATGTCTAAGTATTTATCATTTAGTGCTGCTTTGGCATAAATCCCCCCCGCCCCCAAAAAAAGTGACATTTAAGGAGCAGGTCTTTCATTAGTAGATTGGTTAAACTGTCTTTCAATTTAAGTGATTGCAAAGGTACAAAAATATTATAAACTAAAACGTAAGAAAGAAGAACTGTTATCAAGATTAAAGTTTCAGTACTCTGCCCTGAAGAATGGAATGTTTTTGTTAAGTAAAAGGAATTCTGTTGAATTTGAGGTATTTTGAGTAAAAAAAAAAAAGAAGTGCTATTGAATGTACTGTTTGTTTAATGTACTGCACAAAATAGGATGAAGGGAGGGCAAGCCTGTAAAGAAATTTTGGACAGATTGGATCGGGATTTGATCCGAGGGAATTGGGGACAGAGGGGAGTCAGGGAGTCACTGATTTCAGGTTTGCTGAAGGATCAGAATTGAACAAGTTGGCCACAAGGCCCACAGTCTCCCGTTGCCAAAATAAATATGTACCCTGTGACCTTAAAGGAGGTCAATTCTGTTCAATCTGAAAGTGGATAATTTGTAAATGATGGCAAGGAACTGGATCCATCAAATTTGACCCTCAGGTTAAAGAGAATGCCGCAAAACACCACAGTGAACAATTTTGAGCTTGTAAATCAAGTTTAAAAAAAAAAATAGGTGAAAAAAAAAAAGGTGAAGTACCAATATTTGACCTGCTAACTGCAAGGTCAAACAATACTGTAGGTCAAGGTCACTGACATTAAGAAACTGGTTCATAATCTAATACTCTTATATGCAGAGCATGGGGTCTGTATTCCATTTTCTTGTTGAGTTATTGCAGAGGCGGTGTTAGACCTGAAAATTCCGGGGCTAATATCCCTCCCTTTATTGACAACAATTTGTCCTGGGTAATTCTAGATGGTTTTCTTTCATGAACACGTTTTCCAATTCAAGAATAATCAAGAGGCAATTGAAGACACGGCTTCTCTCCCCCATGCGATCTAAAAGCGACAAAATAATGGGCTGCATTCAGTACAGAAAAATAATTTAATTATGTGCCTTCAGCAATGCAGACACATATTAAAATCCTGCATACTTCTTTATTATTATTATTATTATTATTATTATTATTATTATTATTATTATTATTATTATTCCAATTTCTTCCGTAATCGCACGGTTCGCCACTTCTCCCACAATTTTCACCCGATCCCCACACATTACACGTCAAAACGTGCGGTTCGCTTGTGAGGAGTGTTATTGACTTTACTCAGCAATCTGACTCACAGATTTCCCACAATTCCCAAAAAACATGGACCTCTGAAACCTCGTTATAATGGAAGTCAATGAGAAAATCAGTCTTCCGTAATCGCACGGTTTGGTACTTCTCCCACAATTTTAACCCGATCCCCACACATTACACGTCAAAACGTGCGGCTCGCTTGTGAGGAGTGTGCGATGACTTTACTCAGCGATCTGACTTACAGATTTCCCACAATTCCCAAAAAAAATGGACCTCTGAAACCTCGTTATAATGGAAGTCAATGAGAAAATCGCTCTCATTTTCACCCTCTCGCCTTGAACTCATACACTCACATAGAAACTCTTTGCCAACTCTGAAACAAAGACAAGCAATGCCCAAGCAACCATTAGGAACACCATAGCAACCACCCAGAATGCCCTAGCAACCACCAAGAATGCCCTAGCAACCACCCAGAAGGCCCTAGCAACCACCCAGAACACCATAGCAACTGCCTAGCAAGGCCCTAGCAACCACCCAGAACACTACAGCAACTGCCTAGCAACGCCCTACCAACCACCCGGAACACCATAGCAACCGCCTAGCAACGCCCTAGTAACCACCCAGAACACCATAGCAACTGCCTAGCAACGCCCGAGCAGCAACCCAGAACACCATAGCAACTGCCTAGCAACACCCTAGCAACTGCCCAGAACACCATAGCAACTGCCTTGCAACGCTCTAGCAACCACCCAGAACACCATAGCAACTGCCTGGCAACGCCCTAGCAACCACCCAGAACACCATAGCAACCGCCTAGCAAGGCCTTAGCAACCACCCAGAACACCATAGCAACCGCCTAGCAACGCCCTAGCAACCACCCAGAACACCATAGCAACTGCCTAGCAACGCCCTAGCAACCACCCAGAACACCATAGCAACCACCTGGCAACCACCCAGAAAACCATAGCAACCGCTTAGCAACGCCCTAGCAACCACCCAGAACACCATAGCAACCGCCTAACAACGCCATAGCAACCACCCAAAACACCATAGCAACTGCCAAGCAACGCCCTTGCAACCACCCAGAACACCATATCAACCGCCTAGCAATGCCCTAGCAACCACCCAGAATACCATAGCAACTGCCTAGCAATGCTCAAGCAACGACCCAGAACACCATAGCAACTGCCTAACAACGCCCTAGCAACCACCCAGAACACCATAGCAACCGCCTAGCAACGCCCTAGCAACCACCCAAAACACCATAGCAACTGCCTAGCAATGCCCTAGCAACCACCAAGAACACCATAGCAACTGCCTAGCAACACCCTAGCAACCAACCAGAACACCATAGCAACTGCCTAGCAACGCCCTACATCCACCCAGAACACCATAGCAACTGCCTAGCAACGCCCAAGCAACCACTCAGAACACCATAGCAATGCCCTAGCAACCACCCAGAACACCATAGCAACTGCCTAGCAACGCCTTCGCAACCACTCAGAATACCATAGCAACGCCCTAGCAACCACCCTGAACATGATATCTACTGAACGCTGGCAATCACCACCAACACTGTACTTGTAGAGCAGCAGGCACTTTCAAAATTTCTGCTGGAATTTTCTAGTTATAATTAGATCTATGCACCCACACTCGGCGACGGCATTTCAGAACTCTTCAGCGAATGAAGGTAATTTCGTCGACAAGTACGCACGCCTGTTTTTGCAGCACGGTCACGCAACTCGCAGTAAAAAATAGACAGCTGTCTGATTGAAAAATGTAAACGGACGAAACCACCTACAAGTGACCAGAATTACCGTCATTCGCTGAAGAGTTCTGAAACAACGCCGAGTGCCGGTCCAAAGACCTAATTACAATTAAATTATTTCTCTGTACTGAAGCCCAGTACAGATCGCATGGGGGAGAGAAGCCGTGTCTTCAATTGCCACTTGATTATTCTTGAAATGGAAAACGTTAATAAAGGAAAACCATCTAGAATTAGCCAGGACTAATTGTTAATAAAGGGAGGGATATTTGCCCAGGTCTAACCTCGCCGCTGAGTTATCGTGTTAACGCCACTTTTCGGACGGACGGACACACGCAGGCACGCACGCACGGAGTGCTTTCCTTTGTCTCCCTTTCGCCAGAGGCGACAGGAGACAAAAATAAAATCCGAATGGCACTAACATGTCGATTCACACTCCAATGCAGTAGGTGGCGGAATGCACCGCGTAAATGGACCGTATACACAAGAGAAGAAGTCCGTCAACTCCAGAAAGCCAGAGCTCATCTTGTGCCAAAATTGAATAGTTCGCTTGAGAGAGATTTTCCAGGACATACGGCGAGATTATGTCTATCAAATGTGAATTGATAAAGAACAACAACTGCAGTGTTCATGAGTCGAGTCTGGAAAACTCGAATATTGTCACCCATAACCGAAAATCAATGGAGGAAGCGCTTAATGTAATTCCAGTGGGCAGGCACCTACCTCGAACTCCATTGCGGGGAGAGTTACTTGCAGAAAGGGGTTCTGGGATCGATAAAAACGATTATATGGCCAGTAAGCGTGGAATGAATGATGAGGTACCTAAATGCGAAAAATGCTGCAAGTCAGCGAGCATATTCTCAGCTGCTTGAGAATTTATTTATAAAAATACCTGCTTAAGTTAAGCTTAACGTTTTGCTTCCTACAGAATGCTCCGAAATCAGAATGTTTTCCCTCCGATATTTGCAGCAGTGTTGTGAGTGATAGTTGCGGTAACGGCAAAGTATTTGACAGCGAAGCAGATGATGCACTTCAAAGGAACCGGCGACCCAGCGTCATATTGTTTACACGTGAGTGCGGGCGCGGGTTCGTTCGGCAGCTTGTCCGACACAGAACACTGATGGTGCAGCACAATGAACTGCAAACAGGCAAAGCTTTACTGAAGTTGTATGTTATATAACTACAGCATGCAAGCACAAACGTTTTGAAATTGCTTAAAGGGCTGCCTTGACGCGGCATGCTCTTGCACTGTTAGAATGTGGGAGCCTTATGTTCTTGTGTTAAATGCGTCTTGTCCCTAATTCAGCGAAGACAGAGGAAATTAATTCGGACTGTTTCGTCAAGGGGATGGTGGGGTATCAGTGGACACAGGAAGATCTTGATTTTGTGGAGAGCAACAAATGCAAGAAACTGATCCAGGAACTTAAGGTGTGTATTGGTTAGTATTTGCCAAATTAGAAATTAATTAGTTATTCTCTATTTTTAAGTATTAATTCGCCTCACGGCAGTTTATCATTAAAACCCAGTCTGTATTGTTGCACTGAATTTGTCAGCTTAATTGTGGATGTTGATTTTTTTCCACTGTGAAGTCCTTTTCTTAGGTAGAGCCTACACAAGTGTTCATGTCCACGGTTGTGATTTATTGTTGCATGACAGTTGCCCCCTGAAAATTGACATTTTCATTTTCGCACATAACCACTATTTTGGAGGCCAATACCTCAAAAACTAGAGGAGGCAGGACTTTTCTGACAGATCCTGAAAGCCTGGGTGCTAATTACATTCTATACCACTTTTCAAGCGCACAACTCATTTCATTCCCAAGATATTGGCATCAAAATATGGCTGTTCTTAAACATGTGAGATTGGCAAGGGTCAAAAATGGGGTATATCACCCTATTTTGAAGAGTCACAGCACAAAAACCCTTTAGAATTTTGACAAAATATATTGCACATGTTCATCATATATCTTAAGGTACCAGTACAAATTTTTTTTTTGCCAAATCCGAGTCTGTCATTATGGGACCTCTGGTTGAGTTCATATAGAATGACCCTCAAAGCATGGCTGTGTGTTACAGGCATGTGTTTAAAGCACGGCTGTGTGTTACAGGCGCGTGTTTAAAGCACGGCTGTGTGTTACAGGCGCGTGTTTAAAGCACGGCTGTGTGTTACAGGCCCGTGTTTAAAGCACGGCTGTGTGTTACAGGCCCGTGTTTAAAGCGCGGCTGTGTGTTACAGGCGTGTGTTTAAAGCACGGCTGTGTGTTACAGGCGCATCTTTAAAGCACGGCTGTGTGTCTCAGGTGTGTGTTTGAAGCATGGCTGTGTGTTTCAGGCGTGTGTTAAAAGCACGGTTGTGTGTCTCAGGCGTGTGTTTAAACCGTGGCTATGTGTTTCCGGCCCGTGTTTAAACTTTGGCTGTGTGTTTCCGGCCCGTGTTTAAACTTTGGCTGTGTGTTTCCGGCCCGTGTTTAAACTTTGGCTGTGTGTTTCCGTCGCGTGTTTAAAGCATGGCTGTGTGTTTCCGGCCCGTGTTTAAACTTTGGCTGTGTGTTTCCGTCGCGTGTTTAAAGCATGGCTGTGTGTTTCCGGCCCGTGTTTAAACTTTGGCTGTGTGTTTCCGTCGCGTGTTTAAAGCATGGCTGTGTGTTTCCGTCGCGTGTTTAAAGCATGGCTGTGAGTTTCAGGCTCGTGTTTAAAGCACGGCTGTGTGTTTCAGGAGGAGCTGAGTGTGCTGTTAAAGCAGCTGGGAGAGGAGCAGCAGAAGAGTCAGCTCACAGCATCCTGCAGAGAGGAGCTGTACGGCAGAAGCACTGAGGCGAGCGCCTGTGTCTTTGGGGAAATGTTTTTATCTCTGTCCAGATTTTAAAGGAATATGTTATTCTGGGACTGATGTGGCTTCCTGCCTCATGAACTTTACAGCTACATTCACATGCAGACAACATTACCTGGGGCCTTATTTATCAAAATTTGTGTGGATTTCATACCAAAATTATAGGTACGCGCAAAAAAATAAAAATAACATTTTGTGGAAAATAACCTAATTTATAAACCTATGGGTAAAATAATCTGCATGGAATTTTCATTTATTGAATGAGGTTGGACTTGGAATTTATTGACGTTGTGCTTAATCTTAATAATATCCCTTTTTTTAATGTCAAGTTTGTTTTTATAAATCAGATCTGCAAAGAAAGTGACCTTCATATCTTTTTTTTATGCCAACGCACCATTTATAAATCAATCAGTAACTTTTATTGCTGGGAAGTCACACTGAGACAGAGGTCTCTCTTCCAAGGGAGCCCTGATTACAATAAAACAATTAAAGGGGACCTATTATGCTGACCCTTCTTTTAATACATATAGGTAATGCTATAATGTGGGTTGTCCATGCTCAACCTCTGAAAAGTTTCTTAACATAAAATACAGTGGTTTTGCCGTAATCCAAGAATGTGATTTCAAGAACATAATTTCCTCTCTGAACAGCTGCTTCCAAGATCTTTGCGAGATCTGGGCAAAACCTGACGTCAGGTCATGCCGTCCAATTAGCACAGGCCTAGCCAGAGCCAATCATGGCGCTGGACCTGCCCACACCGGAAACTATTCTAGCAGACATGAACAACCGCGGATCATACTATGCCTTAGTAGCATCTACACTTCCAGAAATACAGAAGAAGAACCGCAGATCATTTGAGGTGCAGTTTTGTCAGTATCTCTCCCAAAGCTGCTCGTCCGTTTACTTTTGGACGCGAAGAAAAGCACCTATTTCTCTCCCAAAAGACGATGCCTCCAGAAATCAGTGGGTAGCTTTTTACCCTCAGCCTGACTTCAGGCCGAAGGGTATTGTCATCAGTTCGTCGTCTGTCTGTCTGTCCATGTGTGCACCGTCAGGCCCGAGGGTGTTCAAACCGGGGCATTTCTGGTTTGTTTGCTGGCAGCAAACAGCCACGGCCGAAGGGAACGTTAGCTGCTTGTGCTCAGCATTTCACCAAAGACAGCTTTGTCAATAAAGGATAATTTGACGCAGGATAAGCGTTTCAGCTGCTTCTCAAACCAGAAGCAGCTGCATCAATGAAGTGTTCTTGGCCAATAACTGTAAGCAACAGCAAATAATGTAAGTGCTAGCAGGACTGCAAACGATAGCACTAACAACTGGCTCAAACACAGGCTTTGTAAAATATCTGAAGATAAAGCCGGTATCGGTCGCGACTGTCCGCGACTCACAAGCTATGTTTCCATCCACTTGTCAATTGAATTATCTGAAGTTCGCCAAAAATATTAATGTGAATATAGCTGGTGAAAATACATTTCCAGCTAACGACATCAAAGCGAATAAAAAGTAGAGCGTAATGACGCCACATGCTGTTATGCGATCAAATTGGTGTATCGAATACATTTCTGACATTTTAAGCTGTTTCCATTTATTTTTCGCACTGAATTTCAGAACCTTCAAGTGAACAAAAGTAGTTTGTTAGCCAATTATTTTAGTTGGTCAGCCAAAATGGATTGCGTTTACCAACAAATGACTATAATTGCACAAGTTGTAGTAGTGCTTAGGTGCCAGCTATTAACAGTATTGTAGACCATTATCAGAAGGAAATAACAGGATCAAAACACTATCAAGATGCAGTAGCAGATTTATTCGGCAAATAACGTGTCCAACAGCATTTATCGCATAAGCCTTTTACCGATCAAGCGAAAATCCGATGAGATGGACCGTACAAACTGTGAGTCGATAGTCGTTAAAAGAAGTCTAATTTCACAGTCTCCGTGAGGCATTTTTAATTTGATATTACTTACTTCGTACAAGAACGTCTGTATGGAAACATGGCTACAGACGCGGAAGCAGTTGCTTCACAGCATAAGCCTACCCAACTGATGGCCTGATGAATGTGACTGTTGCACTGCGGCTAACGTAGCCAAGTTATTATTGCTAATGTTTGTGTCAGAAGGTGTGTGTGAACATAAAAAGTTCGCTTCAAATTAGGTTTATACTTGTTTGTAATTTGGATGCTTGGTACAACTGCCCCCCGGTAACGGAATTTACTGTCTGTAAAACCTGTATTGCAGGGTATCGTTTGTCTCTAGTTGTTATGACCACTCGGTTATCAGCTACTACATGTTAGTTTGCATGTTGTGCAAATTAAAATGCTCCTGGTAACTTATATGCAGTAATGCTGATCGGCATGCTTGTGTTACTTCGGGAAGCATCAATGTGGCAGTTCCATCATAACATTGCCTGATTGTAGCCACTACAGTTGAAGCTAACCGGAGAGGCGCTGTATGTGTCTGCGAAGTTGAGCTGCAGTTAGACCAGATGTAGATTTTCCAGAGCTTGGGGCGCGTTTTTGGGTGCTTGTGAAACGATCGCTTTACTTATCCATGACCGGGGTCTGCCTGATACATCTGCAATGTCTGGGTAAGCTCTCTGATACTACCAGTGAAAGCAATAGGGAAGCACACAGGCTATATCGTGTTCGGTATAACAAACGATTTCTCTGCATTGCTGTCGATTGAATATTGAATATTAAATTCTTTCCTGTAAAAGTTATCGATTCGCTAGCTCCACATAGGCAACGGAACTCACAGGCTGTAAAACCTGTATTATGCTCATAACATAACCGAAGCTCTATCTAGCTCTCGCGCACAATCAATAACGCGCCCATTTTGCGCGAGGAAACGCTGGTCATTCCTACACAATAAGTAAACCATTACCATGGGCAATTTCCGAAAAGACCGTTTAGCCTGGAGATTTTGCCGCTCCACCATATACCAGCGCATAAGCTGTTCGTTACTCCACGCTAACGACATACCACAGTTATGCACACAAACCAGCAGGTCCTTATAACACACACCAAAGCAGTCCATAAGCTGTTGGTCCACTTTTAGCCTCTCCTCACTGTGTCCATGTTTCCCTCTAAACTCAAACCACCGGATTTCTACGGTCTCCGGTCTACACCTGGGTATGTCGACCCGTTCTACAAATGTGTCTGCATGTCATGGATTCTAGCTTTCCCTGAGTCCTAGCTATAGAGTAGAAAAACCGCTGTACTCACCACTGTGGCCGATAGCAAATTCAAACTTGAGCTGCCAGATTTTCACACTGCGTCCTCCACTTTTGCCGCTGCGTTTATTAGAAAAAGTTCATTTCAATAGATCTATATTCAAATATAGCGTTAGATTTCAGAATTTCCCCTCCGATTCCTTATCAGATGGCAGCCCTGTCTTACGTTTCACTCTGACCCGGAAAAAAACTGCGTTCTGCAGCCTCGTCCCGCCCAACTCCACCCTCCACAGAGCGGCCAGTCAGAAGAAAGGGGGCACATGGGAAGTGGGGTCCATAGTGGTAGAGCCGCCCTAATGAGGCGTTTCAGGCAGAGACTACAAATGGGGTTTTTTGAGGATGGCAGTATTAGCGAAATAAGGACCCTGTTTTGGACTTTGAACGATCAGGAGTACTCAGGGAGTCCAAGATCAAATTACAACCTAGGAAATATAGCAAAATGGGTCACCTTTAATAAATGAGACCCCTTAACATTATCTGTGAGCAGCTTTCTACTCAACCTCTGGCCGTCCTTCTTAACCCTTTCCATCATGATGACACAAGTTTAAGGATTCGATAAGGGTGCAGTAAACCTGAGGACCTCTTAGGCTGATGGTTTTAGCACATTTGTGTTCAGCACTGTCATTTGACCGTGTCGTATGTTCCGATTTAATACATTTCCTGTAAGTGAGCTGCTGGTCTGAGATCAGACAGCTTGTTTTTTACTTCACTGTGGACCTCTCATTGCAGGTAGAAAGTTCGACCATCCGACCTTTCGTGCTTGACTCATTTGTATCCTCGGCCTTTGATTGGGTGATTTCAGATGGAAGCCTTTGATTTGACGATGTGCTTGGCCCGAGGCTTCCTCTCTCGAAGGTGTGAGGCAGAGGAGGAACAGGCTCTCGACCCAGAGTCTCTCCTGGAAAAGCTCCAGGTCGCAGACGTCCAGCAGGCTCTGCAGCATGAGACCGCAGCACTGGCACAGCTGGAGAGAAGATGGACGGCTGCTGAAAAACTGCGGTACAGTGAGCAGGGTTTCCGCTACATGTAATTGATCGTGGGGCACCACCACGCCTATGTAAAATGACTTTACATAAACTCCAAAAATCCTAAGGACAATCGGGTGTCGCCGGTTCTCCTTGTTAAGTTAAAATGAGCGCTAATAATTCTTGATTATTCTTCTGCTTCTTTTGCTTGATGAACACGTTTTCCACTGAATAAAAATAATTTAATTCCAATTCCGGAGTCGTCATCGGTTTTCACATTATATGTAAAATCCATCGTCACGCGTGTGAAACTGATAAACCTCCGAGCACATAGACTTCAATTATTACATAGCCTGTGTGCTGATTAATGAAAACTGGCCGCACCTGATGATGCTGAGTTTTGACCCGACACTGAAGCCTCTGTCACAGTTTCAAAAACCCCTGGAGGAAACTCTGGTGAGGCCCACGGTCTCTGTGCTGCTGGGACCCGTCTCTGGTTTTGTGCAGAAACCTGTGCTGGGAAACTAAAACTTCAGCTGGGCACTGGAAGACCTAAGGACTGCGTTTGGGACCCCAGGGCCGATATCTTGGGCCCTTTTGCTCTTTCCCTTTTGGCCTCACCTGAAAGGACTGATCATGACATGCGTGTGAGCGCTGATCAGTGTTAACGCTGCCATTCCTGACGTGATCTCATTTTCTTACTTTTTCCATCTTTCTTTATTCATGTGCAAAGCAGCCCGTCTGAATTGAATCGTCTTGTATCCTGAGATTTTTTTTTTGTGGCCTGTTTTTGTCTCCAGGAAACTTCAGGAAAAACAGAGCAGGGAGGCGGGACTTCTGGAGGATGAGACGCTCCTGAAACAGGTCAATGTCCCCTTCTGGAATGGGAAGGTCAAAAAGCCTCTTTAAATTACTGCCTTCCTGGGATCTTCTAAAATGCCTCAGGTTCTCATTTTGGAAATTTATGGAAAGTCATGAAATGCTCTCATAATGCCAGGTAAAAATGCCTTGCTCTAACAAATCTTGTCAGTGAATTAAAATATCACTTTTTCACGTGCTTTTGTTTTTTTGGACGATAAAGCCAAGTGTGCTGATTGGAGGACTCGCTTGTTAGCATAGAATTTTCAGCAACATCCATCGGTCCCTCATCAGTGACCTGGTCATGTCCTCTTAAGTAGCCCTTACTTGGAAATGCAACATCTGCCGTCATTAGAACGGGTAAATAAATGTGATTTGTGAACATAAATCCTCTACTGACAGCTGTGCTTTCTGTCTTCTCCAAGGCAAAGGTGGATGGACTGACCAGCGAATTGTCTGAGCTGAAGTCCAGGCTGATGCAAGCAAGGGTTAGTGCTTCTCTTCGGCCACGACTGCAGTCTCTACTTGGATCGTCAGATTAGCCTTGTTTCTCCGCATTCTGTCATTTTGGATAAAACATGACTGTAGTGATGTGAGCTGCTGTTGATGCTGCTGTTCTCAGCTGATGGTTTTCAGTATTTTAATTCTTATTGCTGTTATTCACTTTGCTGAAACCTTTGACTTCCCCAGAATTCCCAGCAAACCGCACAGAAGCAGAAGAGTGTTCAGAAGGTCGTTAATCCTGCAGTCGATGAGGGCGAAATGGGCCAAGGCCTTCGGCGGTCCAAGAGGATTGCAAACAGGAAGCAGAATCTCTAGGCGACGAAGGACTTTCCAGGAAAACGTGACATTTTCAATGACTGTCAGCGCTAACGGCGTCTATATTGTGTCGGTCTCTCTATACAATATTAATATGAAAATAAACATGATTTTATATTCAGTAGCTACTGTTATCATTAAAAATGCTGTTCTGACATTTAGCTTTTTAACCCGTAAACGGTAGGTCTTGACCCTCGGTCGAGACAATGGGTGCGTTCGAGCGTGTCTGCAAGTAAGCCGGCTGCGCAGATTCCCGAAAAATTACGCAAGAATCTTGCCGAAGTTGCGCAATAAGCCCTCGAAACCCTGCGATAGCTGCAAGATCCTGCAGTTATCGCATGGTTTGGAGGGCTTATCACGCAACTTCAGCAAGATTCTCGCGTAATTTTTCGGGAATCTCGGGCAGCCGGCTTACTCGCAGACACGCTCGAACGCACCCAATACTAATGCATCGAAATTCAGTGATTTCTCTATGCCTGTGGCGCGCAAAGCCTTCGTTTGCTTCTCTAATGATAGACGGCGCTCAGAGCAATCGTTTAGTACCACATGCATATGGTGTTCCAACAGAAATTTACCACGCTATTTTAGCTTGAAAAGTGCAGATTTTTTTTATTTATTTTATTTTTTGTGAATTCAGGATGAATGTGGACCAAATACTTGACGAATTATTTGCCGATTAGGACTCGGGATGAAGATTTCAGCTCTGAACCGAGTGTTAATGAAAATAACGATAATTGTGGCAATTGATCGCGATAATAAGCTCAACCCAGGTGAAAAAATACTATACTTGAATTATACTTTTACAGACTGTATTAAGTATGGTGTATGTTTTTTTCGCCCCCTTTATGTGTAATTAAGTATGCTCAAGTAGTCATTGAATACTACTTGTGTACTACTTCAGTACACTTAAAGTGTACACTTTCTAAAAGTATATATTAAATATATTACTTTTTGTGCTTAATTTGCAAAAGTATATTTGTAATAACTTTTTTATGCAACAAATATACTTTTAATATAATTAAGTGTAATACTTTTTCGCCTGGGTGTCTCTATGGGGCAGACAGACAAACTTGATTATTGCCTTTTAGCATAATTAGGTTACCTTAAATCAATTCCTGTATACTTTGCTTAACTTGCAACCAAGCCATTTATTAAGCCAACTGACCAAGCAAAACCAAAATCTGGCCAATAATGATTAAGAAGAGATCATAAGAAGTAGACCGACCGAACCAAGCAGCCGTTTTAGATTGAAAGAATGTCAGTAATCTGAATAAATAGCAGACCTCTGAATTCCGCCTCTCATCCTGAAACTTTTATGTATTTTTAAAAAAGATTTCTTAAAAATAAAATCATGTTAAGATGGCCCTTGTTTTAAGCATTTAAAAATATACGCGAAGTGGAAAACATTGGGTTGCACCGAAGACTTGGCAAGCACGTTCAGGCAAATCTGTGCCGCAAATTTTTTGCATTTTTATACGCCCGTCGTAAGACAGACGGGATGTATTATGGAATCATGATTTCTGTCTGTCTGGACGTCTGTCTGTCTGTCCGTTGCTTGTGTTCACAATAACTCCGCCAATTCTCAATCGATTTCATCCAAATTCACACAGCATGACCATATCTGGTGGAAATTTGATGAGTACAGAAATCAGTCTGATTGGATCACCCTTTTTCTCAAAATTAACCCTTTTATGCAAACTGTTGCGTGACGGGCATATATTGCTGTCTCTGACTGCTCTTGTTTATTTAATAATTGAACGAGATTAATTTGAAAAAGTCTTTCATAGCTCTTGATTTTAGTTACTTTTGAGCATCTAAATAGCTTACAGTGAAGGTGGAAATCATTTTGCTTAAATGTATCGAAAGTGATGTAAATTGTTATCGCATTTGCACACAACGGCCAAATGTAAAAATCTAGCAAACGCATTCCGGAAAATTGAGTGCTGAACCAAACAACATTAAGGTCTTCAAAATCCTCATCCTCAACTCGACAATTGCTTTCACCCCCTTCCCATTTGCTTTGTTCAATTTGCTATCAAACGGTTGATTCGCTCAATTAACAATTTAAATTGGTCGGCAGACGGCAGTCTAATGTATTTCGATGTCATTTTTCATTTTTCGTCGCATTTTGAAATTTAAATGGCCTTGAGACATGACAGAGTAGCCTCAATTCATTTGGTAGCGGTACATTATTTCTAGTTATTTGGCCTCTGTGTGCGAATGTGTTAACAATTTACGTCACGTTCAATAGGCTTTAACAAAATATTTTCGACTTTCACTGTAGGCTATTTAGACGCTCAAAAGTAACCAAAATCAAGAGCTATAAATAACTCTACCTCAAATTAGTCCCGTTCAATTGTTAATTAGGTGCATTTGCCTTTTGTGTGCAGTGCAAAAATAATTTCTCACATTCACGTTTGACATGCTTCACAAAATGTTTTACACTTCATGTATATTTTTAAATGCTTAAAAACCAGGACCA
Source organism: Gymnothorax reevesii (assembly GCA_029721435.1). Classification (NCBI taxonomy): domain Eukaryota; kingdom Metazoa; phylum Chordata; class Actinopteri; order Anguilliformes; family Muraenidae; genus Gymnothorax; species Gymnothorax reevesii. The sequence goes on along the minus strand of CM056587.1, from coordinate 69,783,667 downwards.
TCTTAAAATTATTTTATTTTCTGAAATTTTTTTAATAAAACGTAAAAATGCAATGATGAGAGGTGGTGGAAATTCAGAGGTCTGCTATTTATTCAGATTATTTGCATTTTTTCAGTCTAACACGGCAGCCTGGTTAGGTCTGTCTGCTTCTCATTATCTCTATCATTATTGGCCTCATTTTAGTTTTGATTGGTCAGTTGGCTGAATAAATGGCTTGATTGCAAGTTAGGCAAAGAACACGGGAATCGATTTAAGGTAACCTAATTATGCCAAGGAAAAGGAAGCTGTCCAACCTGGCTGTTAATTAACGGACTTCAAATCGCACTTCCCTTCCCGGAAACATTTCAAATGACCTCTGATGTTTGCTCCACGCGGCATTAGGTACAGAAAAGGTAATGAACAGCCTCGTACTTTTATTGCGCTTAAAATTATCGGGATACATTTATCGCCCAGCCCTAGGGGGTTCTGTTGCGTTTTGTACACATTTTCATGCTTTTTACCCTAAAACGGCAGGTAGCAAACCAACATATACTCAGCAACAAAAGTTTCTGTGACACCAATATTGTTAATTATTTTTCATAACGCAATTATGAAATTGTCATACATGGTGATATCAGACTGAAACAGTACACGTTAACACAACATTGAAATGGAAATCATGAAAATGCGAGAAAATGACTTTGCACGTGAAAATGTGCGTAAATCATGCTTGTGGATGGCAATAAAAGAGGAGAATTTTTGGAATGTTCACATTGTGCCTGATGAACGACGGAAGCATCACTTATCGAAAACACAGCCATTTCGGATCAGGAACTCTACCCTCTAAATGCCAAGACTGTCTGAAAATGATCGGTGGAGGGCCATTGGGATGATTGAATCCGGAACCTCGCAGAGGGAAGTTGCTCATCGCCTGAATGTCCACCGAAACACCATTTGGAACTTATGGCAGCGTCATCAGCAGACAAGACATGTCAGAGACCGTCCTCGCAGCGGCCGTCCACGAGTAACCACTCCCAGACAGGACAACTGGATTCGAACAACCCATCTCCGAAATCGATTCCAACCTGCAACCATAACTGCAAGAACTATACCTGGTTTGAGGCGACTGTCTGCACAGACAATCCGTCGCCGTCTCCGTCATTTTGGCATTGTCCCACGTCGGCCAGCAAGACGTCCAATACTCACAGTACAACACCGACGACTGCGTCTACAGTGGGCACAACAACATCGACGGTGGATCCAACGTCAGTGGGATCTTGTACTCTTCACTGATGAATCTAGATTCATGCTTAACCGATGTGATGGTCGTTTACGTGTATACCGTCGACGTGGAGAACGTTATGCCAACAACTGTGTTCAGGAATTTGATCGTTTTGGAGGTGGTAATGTCATGATTTGGGGAGGGATCACGGCTAGAAACAGAACAGATTTGCTTGTTATTGATGGAAATCTGACAGGTCAAAGATATCGCGATGAAGTGCTACGGCCATTGGTGGTACCATTTTTGATGCAACATGGTCCCGGAATAACGCTGCAACATGATAACGCCAGACCACACGTTGCAAGGATTGTACAGCAGTATCTGATGCAACAACATGTCAATGTCCTGCCATGGCCAGCCAGATCCCCAGACATGTCCCCAATCGAGCATCTTTGGGACGAGATGGATCGACGTTTGCAGCGGTTGGATAACCCGCCAGCTGCACTCCAGGAATTGCGACAACGTCTACGTCAGATTTGGAATGACATCCCACAGCAATTTCTGGCACATCTGATTCGGTCCATGCGCCGGAGATGCGTTGCTTGCATCATGGCACGAGGAAGTCACACCCGGTATTGAAGTGTGAAGGTCACAATTGGTTAGACGTCAGACAAGTGCTTCATGACGCATGAAAATGACATTTTTCGTTTTGAGTAACGTTGGCACTGAAAAGTCAGTGTTTCTCCTGTTAAATAAACATATTGATTGCATTGAGATCTTTGTGTGTCATTTATAACATACACATAAATGGTGTCACAGAAACTTTTGTTGCTGAGTATAATTGGTACCATCTGATACTATGGACAATTCCCTTCAAACTTTTCAATTACTGTAATATGATTGGACTTACAGTTTCAGAGCTACAGGGCTTCAAAAATGAGGTGCATAAAATTGCGAAATTACCTAAAACATGCTTGAATTCTTACGGTACCACTATGTAAAACATGCTTGAATTCTTAAAAGTACTGTTATGTAAAACATGCTTGAATGCCAAAGGGTTAAGATGCCCAGGGCTTTGAGCAAAGGCTGAAATGCATTATTGAAATCTTTTTATTTATTTTTCTTATTTGGCATCTCCAATCTCACCTGAATCTGGAATGTCAAATTGGGGAACTATGTATAAGCCTTTCGCACATGTGGCCCCCTATTGCCAACTCAGGAGAGTGAGACAGCTCACGGCTCTCCTTCGAAGCACACGCCCGTCGCCACCGCTTCTTATACAGTCATTGGTTGAAACCTTGCAAGCTCAGAACGAGAGCGGAGGATACCCGAACATGAACGAGCTTAGAATCTTCCTAAAGAGCACCCGTCTGGCCAACAGGAGGCGCCTCAGAACTTATTTCCAATACTGTATCCCAGCAGACCCTTCCCAGTTTTCATCCCTGTAGAGCAGTGGCCAATTGTGCGCTACGCTGAAAAGAGCTGCCGATCTCTGTCGGTTGGTACGAGGTGGGGATCGAACCTGCGCCGTAATAGTCACTTCTGCTTCGCAACGCGATGCATTATTGAAATCTTAATGGCATTAGAGCATACTCAGAAAGTGTTCAGATGAGGCTGTTGTGTATTTTGTAGAGAGATTGTGTACTTTCTTTGAATTCTTGCAAGGTGCTTTGCAGTGTGCAGTATAAAATGCTACCAAGATGGGGATTAAATGAATTATACAGCATCTTCTGCCTCTGCTTTTACTCAGAACTGATTTTACCAGTAGAGGGCAGTATTGGCATAAATTATTAAAAGATGCATTCAGTAACAAGTGCCATATTTGGCAAAATTCTTCTTCAAACAGGAAATTTGAAGGAGCAAAAGTTTATCAGTTCAATCCTGTGGACTCTTTGTTATGCAGACTTTGTCAAAGTAGACAGATATGAGGCCAGTCTTGTTCCAGGCAGGGGTTCTGTCATCATAATGCTCAGCCCAGGCTCAGTTCATGCTGCTCGTATTACTGCACTATTAACCAGCACAGGGCTGATGCGTCTTCAGCATTCAGCGGCCTCCATTAATATTGGCTCCCCAGGTTAATATTAGTCCGAAAGATATGAAATTATTTCCATTAATCTACCTAATTTTTGCTAAATATCACCTTTAAAGGCAAGAATTCTATTAGAAAATAAAATATAACACTCACAAAAACATGTGCCACAATCATTGGCACGAAAACCTCACAAATGTACTTGAAGTTTATTCCTATTCATATTTAAGTTTTAGAAGTGTGTTGTTGTACACAGGCTTATTTTCCTTGGCAGGGAAATGCAACCGTCAGCAGGAAGAAATAAAATTGCAGCAATAATGTGTGAGTAAGTTTTTTTGAGCCTGATGAATGCGGGAACGGCTGTAACAGGGTGCGAGTGGCGAAGCAGATGCCAGGATGGCAAATGGGGAATTAAAGACCTCCTCTTAGAGTCTGCTAAACTACACAACTATCACCTCAATTCCAGAATTGGCACAATGCTTAAAATGTAAATTAATGATGGCAAACAGCGAGTTGCACATCCCGTGTAACCTGTATTGAGTAATGTACAAAAATGAAATGAGTAATGTTTTAATTCAACAACTTTATTATTTTTAAATAATACCAACTTCACTATGTGATGTTAACAACACGTTTCGATGGAATTGGGACAGGTACATTTTCAACACTGTGACATCACCTCTTCATCACTCAGAAGTCATTTTAGAACTGACGACTGTCAATCTAGGCATTTCAAATTTGTTCCCATGCTTGCCTGACATTCAGATGGTTGACAGTTTGGAGATTCTGTTATCATATTTTGTTCTTCATAATATGCAACGCATTTTAATTGAGAAACAGGTTTGGGCTGAAGGCAGGATCCGCACTCCGTCAAAGCCATGCTGTTGTCATACGTGTAGAGTGTGACTTGGCATTTTTCTGCTGGAAAAAGTAGAGACCTTCCTGAAAAAGTGGACATCTTGATGGCACATCTGTTGTTCCAAAATGTATGTGGACCCTTTTGCCTCATTTATTTCCCGCACAGGTGTTGCCCATGGTAAACGCGTTGATGTAGCCCTTGACCATGATGGGTTTCATGATAGGTTTTGCCTGGTTTCTGAGCTTATTCGTGATGACAGTCAGGATGGTCCCGTCTTTGGCCCTGAAAAGACAACCTCCATTATTTCCAGAAACGGCTTGAAAGTTGTATTTTTCAGATCAAAACACTCCTCTCCACTTCCCCTTCAGTCCAATTCAGATGAGTTCAAGCCCAGGGGAGATGGTGATGCTTTTAGATGGTGTTTATATGGCTTCTTCTTTGAGTTGTAGAATCCTAACTTGCATTTGATGATGATGAATTTGGTCTTAAGCATTTACTCGCCCATGTGGTTGCGATCATCACAGGAGCATGTCGGTGCTTTTAATACTGTGCCGTCTGAGGGCTCCACGGTCACAGGCATCCAGTATTGGCATTCGGCCTCATCTCTTATGCACTGAGATCTCTAGATTCTTGTCATGCAGTCCCTATATTGTGTACTGCTGATGGCGAAATCCCAAAATTCCAAGCAATCATGCATTGAGAAACACTGTAAACTGTTTGACCATTTGCTCATGCGGCTTTTGGCTCAAACCATTGTGCCGGTAAATGATGGTGCCGTCATATCCAATCCTAAATGAATCACCCGATTCCCATTTCACCTGTTTGCCTGTTATTTTTCTGAAGATTCTACAACTTCTTTTTCTTAGCCCTGTCCCAATCGTTTTGTAAGCTTCAGTTATTGGAATTACTGAATATTTATGAAAATCGATGCAGTAGATAAGGTCAAACTCATTTTTTCTTTTTGCTGTTTTTGACTGAGTGTTGGCAAATTCAAAATTTTATTTATTTTTATTTGAACTTTATAGGGTTGTGAGAAATTATTTGCCTACTCCAAATTTTATTCTATTTTTGCTTATTTGCTGTATGTAAATGTTTCAGATTATCCATCTAATTTTATAGTAAGACGAAACAAAGCAAGTAATCACAAAAGGATGCTTTTAAATAGTCAATTCATGTACTGAAGGTAAAGAGTTATTCAAAACCTATATCACCCATGTGAAAATTTTTTTTTTTGAGCTTTAGGTCACAAACTAATGGCTGGACATTTTCCTTTTCTGATAAAGAGCAGAATTCATGGTTCCATCTATTACGGTATGTTGCTCATGTCCTGAAGCAGCAAAGCGGCCAAATGATGGCATTACCATCACTGTTTGACTAAATGCATGATGTTCTTTCGGAGGAATGCCATGTTCGCTTTAAGCCAGATGTGACGGGACCCATGTGTTCTAAAAGGTTCCACTTTTGCCTCATCAGTCAATAGAATATTATCACAAAAGTCTTGGGGGTCTTCAAGATGTTTATTGGCTAATGTGAGATGAGCCTTTGTGTTCTTGTTAGTTAGCAGTGGTTTTCACCTTGAAGCTCTCCAGTGGATGCCATTTTTGCCCTGTCTGTTTCCTGTTGTGGAGCACTAGCCTGAACTGTAGCAGGTAAGTCCTGCCGTTCTTTAGATGTACTGCCTGGGTTCTTTAGTGACCACCTGGATGGGTTGCCGATGCACTCTTGGAGGAATTTTCCGGATGGTAGACCAGTCTTTTGAAGTTTCACCACTGTTCAAAGTCTTCTTCACGCGTGGATGACTCTCACCATGGTTTGCTGGAGTCCCAGAGCCTTAGAAGTGGTTTTTTTATTTCTGTCCAAACTGATTAATGTCAACGAGTGTTTCTGTTCTTGAATTTCTCTGGATCGTGGCATTATTTGCCAGTTTTTGCCTTCTTTGCATGTCTAGACAGGTTCTATTTAAGTGACTTTCAGATTCAACAGGGCTGGCAGTAATCATACCTGGGTGTGTCCAGTGAAATTGAAAACAATTATCAATTAAATTAGTTTAATTGGCTGATTTTATTCACTACAGGGGCAATGACTTTTTTTTTTTTTTTTTTACATTGGGCTGGGTCGGGTTAGGTAGCTTTTTCCCCCTCATTTAGTGGAAATAATTTATTTATAACCACATTTTGTGTTTGCTCATGTTATATTTGTCTACTATTAAATGTTTCAGCTCATCTAAGTAATTTTTAGTTGGACAAATATGAAAAAATCAAAGAAATCGGGAGGGAGACGAATACTTTTTCACAGCAGTGTGCATACTGTCCTAATTCCATTTCTTGCAAATTTTCTTTGCTAATTAAAGTCCAATTTATCAGAATCACGCAATCATAATCAAGCTGCAAAGCAAATCTGCCCCCTAGTGGTAATGTTACTCCAGTACAAACTCTCAGTGTGGCTGATTCATATCACACATCAATCACCTATGAGGAAAACGTGAGCACTAGGCTGCTATCTCATGAATTTTTTTTTGTCGATTTTTTTTAAATTTATTTTTTGTGTGTGGGTCATTGAGTAAAACAGATTGAAATGTCTGTTCACAACTCCACTGACATCATCAAAAATGCAAAACAATCATGCAGCATGCCTGTCAATTTCCCCTGCATGTGGCAAAGCGGAAAACCAAAGTAAAACAAAGTGGCCTCGATTAAATAAAGCTGAGAGGGTCTGTTTATCCAGAGAAATGCAGAGAAAAAACGGGATGAGATATTTATAATTTTCCGTCTCCTGTATTCAGTGCCTCTCTGAGTCGGGTTCCGCATCGTTCACCCCCCATCTGCACTGGCTCACACTGGAGCACCGGTGTTGGCCAGATGCGGAACGTGTTGCTGCGCCCCCCCCCCCCCCCCCCTCTATTTTGCTCCATTAGCAGTGCGGCATGACTGGATCCCTCCCTATGCGTGGGGATCTTTGGGTTCTCATTGTCTCGCTATGCACTCATCGCACTCAGAACCACAGAAACAGATCTCACGCCGCAGCCCTGCACTCTCCAAACCCTGCATACACTTGGGTCTAGAAACATGCAGACACTCAGTAAACCCTGATGGGCGTCTCTTCAAAAACAGTGTTGCTCACAAGACTGGCATATTTCAGTGACTTCAGAAATGGCTCATGTAAGCTAAGTTTTCACATAACTGTACAAACTTCATTCCAAAAGAATTGGGATGTGTAAAATGTAAATAAAAGGCACTAGCGGTAATTTTCAAATCCCTTTCAATCTGTAGTTGAATTTAAAAAGTTCAAAAAGGACAAAACTACAGATTTTACACATCAACTTTATTTTCATGTGAAAATAACAGATATTTTGAGGTATAATGTCAGCAACATATTCTCATGAAGTTGGTACTGGTGCATTTTCACCATTATGTAGTATCTACTCTCTTTAATAACACTCAAATAGTCATTTTGGAGCAGGGGACATTAATGGTTGAAGTTTGTTCTATTCTGGCCTGGGATAGGACTACAGTTGGTCAACAGTCCAGGGTCTCCATTGATGTATTTTACACTTCATAATATGCCACTAGTTTTCAATGGGAGACAGGTCTGGGCTGCAGACCGGCCAGTATAGCACCCACACTCTGTGATTACGAAGCTATGCTGTTGAAATACTGCCGCCTGTGGCTTGGCATTACCCTGCTAGAACCAACAGAGGCCTCTCGGAAAAAGATGATATCTGGAAGGCCATATTTTAGTCCCAAAAATGTGTGTGTACCCTTCTGTGTCAATTGTGCCTTCACAGATGTGCAAGTTGCTCTTGCCGAGATAAAAAATGCAGCCGCAGTCCATGTGAAAACTTTTTACCATGTTGCTGATAACAGTTGGGTTTTTAACTCCTTTTTACATCACATCAGTCCATTTCAGATTAACATGAGCCCAAAGAAATCAGCGGTGCTTTCGGATAGTGTAGATTAGGACTTTCTCTTTGCATGGGAGCATCTTAACTTGCTTTTGATGATGCCATGACAAAATGAGTTCTGTCAGGATCCTGCTAGGGACTTTTATTCTGAATTTTTTGCTGGTCTTTTTTACTTTTATTTTGACTCTGTTTCCCCCTGTGGCTGAGTATTCATTTCCTGTCCTTGTCTCTTCCCTGCCATCTTTAGCTCACACCTGTTTTCTATTCCCTCATTAGACCTGCCTCTTTAGCTCCTTTGTCTAGTTTCACTCTGTCAGATTGTTGCACCCTTTGTTTGGAGTATTTTGTGCTAAACTACTGTGTTCGTTCTTTTTTTTTTTTTTTTTTTTTTTGCAGTCTGGAATTTCGTAGTTTGGTTCTACTTATTTCTCTGTTGGCTTCCAGTGTTTTGCCTTGAACCTTTGGAAGACCTTCGTTTTTTGCTGGTGAGGATTTTGCATTAAATACAGCGCCCTCCATAATTATTGGTACCCCTGGTTAAGATGTGTTCTTTAGCTTCTAATAAATTCAGTTTATTTTAATAAATAATATAGGACCACAATGAAAAAAAGAGGAAAATCCAACCTTTAATGCAAGTGCATTTATTCAGTGGGGGGAAAAAAAATCCCACATCAAGAAATAATTATTTTACATCAGATCATGTGTGCCACATATATATTATCACCCCTGATGCTAATACTTTGTACAACCCCCTTTTGCCAACAAAACGGCACCTAATCCTTTCCTATAATGTTTCACAAGATGGGAGAATACAGAAAGAGGGATCTTCGACCATTCCTCTTTGCACAATCTCTCTAAATCATCCAGCGACCTGGGTCCTCTCCTCTACACTCTCCTCTTCAGCTCACTCCACAGGTTTTCAATGGGGTTGAGGTCTGGGACTTAGATGGCCATGGGAGGAGCTTGATTCTGTGTCTGGTGAATCATTTCTGTGTAGTTTTGGCCACGTTAGGGTTATTTTCTTGCTGAAAGCTCCAGTTACGACCCATCTTCAGCTTTCGGGCAGAAGTCACCAGATTTTGATTTAAAATGTCCTGGAATTTCAAAGTGTTCATGATGCCATGCACCCTAACAAGGTTCCCAGGGCCTCTGGAAGAGAAACAGACTCACAGCATCACCGATCCTCCCCCATACTTCACAGTGGGCATGAGGTGCTTTTCTGAATACTCATCTTTTGTGTTCCGCCAGACCCACTTAGAGTGTTTCTTGCCAAAACGCTCTATCTTGGTCTCATCTGACCAAAGCACATGGTCCCAGTTGAAGTCCCAGTATCCCAGTAGTGAACTCCAGACGTTTGCGTTTATGATTGTGAGTGAGAAAAGGTTTTTTCCTTGCATGCCTCCCAAACAGCTTGTTGGCATGTAGATAGAACCTGATGGTTGTTTTGGAGACTTTGTGACCCCAAGATGCTACCATTTGCTGCAATTCCTTAACAGTGAGCTTTTGAGAACTTTATTTCTCTTACCATCCTCCTCACTGTGCGTGGTGGCAAAATAACCTTGCGTACTCATCCAGGCTTGTTTACCACTGTTCCAGTTGTTTTAAACTCCTTAATGATTCCTCTGTCAGTAGATATGGGCAGGTGCAGGCGAGTGGCTATTTTCTTGTAGCCATTGCCTGACTTGTGAAGGTCAACACGCATCTGCCTTACTTGAATGATGTTCCTTTGTCTTTCCCATGTTGAAGAGTGGATAAGAGAAATGGCCTCTGTGTCACGTCATATTTATATCCCAGGGAAACAGAAAGTGATGATTTACTAATTAAATGTTCCTAGATACTCTGATCAACTTTGTAAACTACTGTAGAAATGACGGAAATATTTCAATTACATTTATTTCCTAGGAATTGTTAGGGGTGCCAATAATTGTGGAAGAGGTGATTTTATGAAAAATAATTATTTCTTAGTCAGGGATTTTTTTTCCCCTTAAAATTCACTTGAGATGAAGGTTACATTTTTCTACAATTTTCAGTGTGAGAGTATGCTTCTGGAATAAAAATTGAATTTATTTTAAGGCTTTAAACACATCTTAACCACGGGTGCCAATAATTATGGAGGGCGCTGTACCTCTTTTTCTGCATTTGGGTCCAACTCTTATTCTGATCTCTGACAGAGTTTACCGACCGAGACCTTGAGTATTAAACAGCCCATGCATTAAAAGTCCATCACAGAAGCATGTTGGTTCTTAATCCAGTGCTGTCTGAGGGCTCAAAGTTCAAGCACATCCGATATTAGTGTGCAGTCTTGTCTTTTACTCTGGGAAATTACGTATGATTCCCTAGACTCTTGGACTCTTTTCACTTTCACTTGGTCAATGATGCTAAAATCCATAAAATCTGTGCAAATGTACAATAGGAAACTGTTCTTAAACTGTTTGACTATCTATCTACATGGATTTGTCAAAGTGGCAAAACTTGAGCCATCTTTCTTGTAAATGAGCCAATCAATGTACCCAATCAGAATTGACTTGCTGAGCTGCCGGATAGCTCACTCGGTTAAGGCACTGCGCTGCAATGCAAAAGTGTCTATCACGTCGCGGGTTCGAGCCCCGGCGTACCCACCGGCAGGGGTAGGCAGCTTTTTCAGAGTAGCGCACAATTGGCGATCGCGCTACAGGGTTTCAAATTGGGAAGGGACTGTCGGATTTGGGTTAAGAATAACGGCTTTGTTCGTTGCTCCAGCGCCTCCTGTTGGCCAGACGGGCGCTCGTCAGGAAGACTCTGGGTTTGTTCACGTTCGGGTATCCCCCGCCCTCTTTCGGAACTTACGAGGATTCGACCAATGAGTGAATAAGAATCAGTGGCTGACGGACATGTGCTTCGGAGGAAAGCCGTGAGCTGTCTTCACTATCCTGAGTTGGCAGCAAGGGGTCGCATACGAGCAAGCTTTGTACATAGTTCACTAATTGGGCATTCCAGATTCGGGTGGGATTGGAGATGCCAAATTTTTAAAAATAAAAAAAATAAAAAAAAAGAATTGAATTGCTTGTTGCTTATTCACCCATTTACCTGTGTAATGTTCCAATTTGTGTTTTTTTTTTTCTGAAAATTTTACTTATTCTCCAGTAATTCCATTCTGTGGTGACAAATATTTTGACATGTGTTAAATAAATTTGTGATTATTTACACACAAAAAAAAAAATCAATACAGGTGATAAAGTTAAGTGTATTCATTTGCCAATTTTCATGATTACATCCTGGACAGTTCAGCAATACATTTTTGCAAGATTTCTGATTTCAAAATACAACATACTTTGAAACTCTGACCTTTTATTTTCATTAAATAAGATCACAAGTACGCAATTGAAATATTTATCCCGGGTTTGCGCACTGAGTAAAGGCACTGTTTTAGAGTGCTGAGTGACTGCCATGGCGACAGATCGAGTCCTGGCCAGCAGCCTCGCGCTGCTCAGGCAAGTGGGAGGGATGCAGTGGGTTTGGGTTAGTAATGTTTGTTGCTCAAGCGCCTCATGTTGGCCACTCAGGAGCTTGTCATTTTAATTCAGGGCTGACACATGCTTGCGTTTCCCCCACCTGCAGTCTCTGTGTGTGGGGTTTGGATCCGTCAGTGAAAGGCCGTGGCGGCTGACAGGTGTGTGGGGTTTGGATCCGTCAGTGAAAGGCCGTGGCGGCTGACAGGTGTGTGTGGTTTGGATCCGTCAGTGAAAGGCCGTGGCGGCTGACAGGTGTGTGGGGTTTGGATCCGTCAGTGAAAGGCCGTGGCGGCTGACAGGTGTGTGGGGTTTGGATCCGTCAGTGAAAGGCCGTGGCGGCTGACAGGTGTGTGGGGTTTGGATCCGTCAGTGAAAGGCCGTGGCGGCTGACAGGTGTGTGTGTGTTTTGGATTCGTCAGTGAAAGACCGTGACGGCTGACAGGTGTGTGGGGTTTGGATCCGTCAGTGAAAGGCCGTGGCGGCTGACAGGTGTGTGGGGTTTGGATCCGTCAGTGAAAGGCCGTGGCGGCTGACAGGTGTGTGGGGTTTGGATCCGTCAGTGAAAGGCCGTGGCGGCTGACAGGTGTGTGGGGTTTGGATCCGTCAGTGAAAGGCCGTGGCGGCTGACAGGTGTGTGTGTGTTTTGGATCCGTCAGTGAAAGGCCGTGGCGGCTGACAGGTGTGTGTCTCGCTCTCTTGAGTCGGCTGCTTGAATCACATGTGATTTTGCTTGTACATGATTCACTGATTGGACTTTTTAACATTTGGTGGGAAAGTAGATGCCAAAAAGAATATAATTAATTTTTTTAATGTGTTTTTTTTTTCTAAGTTTCTTGGACATTTAATGTATTTAATATCAGGAAAATGTATTTCTTCTCAGTCATGTTAACCAAAATGAAATTTTAGAGATGCCTGAGTATTTGACAGTATTGAGGACAAAGAGAGAAATCCTGTACAGCGCGTGCTGTTCTTAGTATGACGGATGTGATTACTTTTGCAAATACTGGTGGAGGGCGCTGTGTATTACTGCCTTGGTGAAATAAGATATCAGTTCTATTCAGAAACATCAAAATCTCCAAACTTGTGTACAGGACTGTATTTTAATCAGGCGTCAAGCAACAGGGCGAAGAAGCAGCCAAACTTGCCAAACGGTAATGAGTCCTGCTAATGCAGCTAATGCTTGCAGATTTATGCTTTATTCACTCACCATTATTGTGTTACTGTATTGATTGTTTTTTTTTTTCTTTCTCAACTGGCCATGAAAAAAATATTTTTCAAAGATAATCCCCTTTGGTGGGGGATCTAGTTCTATTTTCTTGTGTTTTTAAAAAGTCACCGAACATCCTAACAGAACACCCTCGCCTGGTAAAATTTTTCAGTTCCGTGTTTAAATACACTTTGTAGCTCTAGCAAATGAATCTCAGGAGGAATGAAAGAAAAAGATGCCAAACTTGTATTAATCAGGGACAAAAGCAGCTGGTTTACTTGGCTAAGCTTTAAAGTGAGGTAACACTCTCATTTTTAACACACAACTCCACCCATCATCATTGTGTGTGACCCAGTTACACCACGTCTATGGAAAACTACTGCCTACATCTGTACAGGTGATGGTTCTGTAATGTCTGTGCTGAAAATTCCACCCTGTCACTTCTGCTGTGCGCCGACATGCGAATTGACGTCTTTCCCAAATCAACATTTGCCGTGCCTGTTGTGATGCGATGCGATTGTACCTGACACGAGTGAGAAGCATGCCTGACCGATGTCCTTTTCCTCTCTGTGAATCTCTGCTGTTGATAAATGGCTGAGGCGAAGGTCCAAAAACAAAGCTTTAAAATGGGGACGGACGAACAATCACAGGACCAACAGGTTTATTTGAACTTCCTCTCAGGACGGATTCCATGTAAAATTCCAGCCCTGCGTTCCTGGAGGCCTCAGAAAACTGGCCACATGGTAACTGGGATGCCGATGAGTTCTTGTTTATTTTCAAACCTTTATTTAACCAGGTGAAGAGTGGCTCTCTCTGGCACCAATAATTACCTTGCAAAGCTTATCTCCTCTTTACTAGTATGATCAACCCCTGAAGCACAGACACAGGCGCTTAATGCAACATCTCCAATGCATCGCAAACACAAACACACACTCCTGTCGCAAACACACACTCCTGTCTGGAGGCGGGGCTGATTTTGGCAAGAGTAAGAGAGACTGGAGCAATAAGCCAAAACATAGTTGAACAGGAACACAATAAATTGATAAACCCGTCCACCAGGCACATTAGACTGTCAAAATTTACTGAGAGTTCTGCTCCATGGCCGCTCCTTTCCAAGATGTTCATCACTCTATAATAAAATAATATATATGTTTTCATTTCCCTTCTCAGGGGGTGATGCTCAGGTGGATAATGTTCACAGTTAGTGGAGCATTCAGGCCTCATTAAAACTGAGAAGGGGATTTTCGAAAACCATCTTTTTTTTGTTGTTTCTAAAAAAAATCTCCCGTCTACACGGCATTGTATCTAAAAATAGCTGCATGCGCACGGTGACGTCAAAAACAACTCAAAACACGGTAGTAAATATTCCAGGCCTGTGTGTCGCTGTATGGCGCAGTAGCGTTTCTACGGAAGTAGAGCAAAAGCGGAGAGGGCGACGAGCAGGCGCTTGGGCTTATGGTGAGTTTAGGGTGAAGCTGTGATGGAGAACACTGGGGTGGCGTTTTTAGATTTTCTGACACTGCAACCTCTTTTCAAAAAATACAGTTTTCAGGCTGCGTTTTCACCACCTCAGTGTGGACAAATGGTCGAAACAATAAAAAATGTATGCATTATCAAAATCGTTCTGGCGTGGACGGGCCCTCAGGGGGCTGCAGGGGCGCTGCCAGTCGAGGGGGCAGAGGATACCGGCCAGACCGCCTGTTTGCTTTAACACTGGAGCAGTGTTATGTGGCAGGTGAAGATTATCACGGCTCTGGTGCAGTCAAGCGCTTTCACAAAAAAATAATTTCCAAGTCTTGGGGTATTCATTTCATTACAGTTCATACCATCCAAATGAAAACCTTGCTGTGGAAACCAGGATGGACCTTATCAAGTCCAGTACAATTCCTGAAGTAACATTTCATTCTGATCCTTTCGCTGAGATCACACTGCCGTGCTGTTTTTATATGCTGCGTGAATATTGACATTGGCAGCGGCTTTTATCAGGACTGGCTTGTCTGTATGCCCTGTACCACATAGAACCTGGTAAAACCACACTGCTGACCTACTGTGTGCAAACTGAGCCCCAGATATCAGCGCTGGCGCCAGGCTGTGCTCGTGAAAAGTGGCAGGAGTCGTTCGGTCGGTGCCTAGAGTACAAACACAGAGTACACACCTCCCAGTGAGATGGGATATGAAAACAACCAGCACCCCCCCAAATAAATATAAATAACAAAATTAGCAAGACATCGATCCCTAAAATATCAATATGAGGTTCCTCGCTGAATTCCACTGTATTTTATGTATGTAGGCAGGCATGATTTATTGTGTGTCGTATCCTGCCGAACAATTTGAGTGCAGAGTTTATTCACAGATCCAAGGAAAGTCTGCCTTCATCCTAGATTCAGATCAAATGTTGCCAGATGTGTTCCATAAACATATCTTGTTCATGCAAAAATATAAAATGCAACTCCGATGCAATTTCCCAAGTAATCAGAATGTTCTGGAAAAACATGGGTCATCTGACAACCTATACTTTGCAACGTTTTAGCATGCCAGGAACAGATTATTACCCGAGGCCAAAGTATGGTCATGGGGTATCGCGAAGACCTTGTGTCTGTCTGCCTGTCCGTCTGTGTAGACAATAACTCCTTCCCTATTAATTTAGGGTAATGAAATTCTCAGGGACTGTTCTTGGGACAAATAGCTTGGACAAGTTCAAAGATGGGTAACCTTGACCTACTTTAAGGGGTCAAAAGGTCACATTCTTTGTAAACACGGTTTCCTTGATTACATCTACTGTTTTTGTTGCAGCCGTGTAAAATTTACAGCGTGTATGTTCTGGATAATCTGCTTGCAGAACATGAAAGGTGGGTGACCTTCACCTGGTTAATGGGGTCAAAAGGTCACGTTGTTTCTGAACAGTGTTACTTTCATTACGCCTTTGCACTACCATGACATTGCTGTAGTAATGTTAAATTCATAAGGTGTCCTCACTGGATAAGCTACATGACCTTCAGCTACTTTAAATACCTTCTAATAACAATTTCATGTAGCAACATTATAAACCAAACTGTTCAGTCACCTTCAACACAACATCGAGTTTTGATGACTGTGCATCATGTCAGACTCATATCTGAATGCCGAACGATCTTAAGTTCCAGCTGTCCTGTTCCACACTTCCCATATAACCTGCTAGGTCCTAGATGGACAATTACCTCTGTCTTCCTGTTCACTCTGGAAACTTCTCTCAAGCCCGAAAGTATTAAACACATTGTGTTACACCGGCATACATTAAAAACCCATTATATGTTGTCATTCCTTGTCTTGTGCCCATACGGCCGAGGGTACTTTACCGTTGCGTTCTATGTTTTTAATTTATTTTTAACTTGCCATTATTAGCCAGGATTGGTCCCCTTGAGTGTTTAATATCTCTTTATGCACAGGTGTCCCGGCCAACACTGGCAGCAGCAGAAATTAAGTTACTAAAAATAGACACAAAACAAAAGGAAAAGAATTGCAAATATAAGACATACAAAAAGTACAGTACAGTACTGGCCTTGTATCCTAAAAGTACATAAATATACCGATAAACACATCAATCATTCACTCCAGGGCTTTGAAAATTTATTTTATAAGCTTTTAAGGAAATTTTGATTAATTTCATTTAGAATTTTCATCTCTAAAGTTCATATTGAATTGCCCACAGCCACTCGGCTTTGTCGACAGGTGCATTTGCTGCAACAACTCTCTGCACAGATGTCTGCCTGGCACCTGACACCACATCAAGAACGGAGTACAACCGCCAGCTGTCAGGACAGGCAATTTCGACATTCAGCGGTGTTTCATTTGTCATATTACATCCGCCAAGGCAACTCTCCCTGTCTTTGCTGTCTTTTTTGTGGATGAGTTTGAAACAGATTAAATTCTGATGATTTTCCGAGCACAACGCTCTAGATTGACCATATTTTTCTGAAGGGTTTGGGGTTTCGTGCTGTTCTGATAAGAGCAAATCCACATGACCAGCCAGGCAGCCACTGTTGCCTCTGTGGAACTGCACTCCACGGTGCGACTAACATCATCTCCAGAGAGAATCCAGAGACACATGTGACCAGACATCTGAGACAGTCCGACAACTTGGCTCACAGCCATTTACTGGTTGGCACTGTGAAGTAGCAACATCTCAATGTCAATACTAAGCCATCTGAAGTTTCCTATGTCAGCCATACAAGCCAACTGACACCACCATACATGGGACGGTTCAAAGGTCAACTTCACAAAGGTTTCATTTTCAGGATGTACCAGAGCTGTTGTGTAGAAAGCAAGAAAGCAAATAGTTAGCTCCATAATATTCTTGACACTTTAGAAATAATTTATTTACAACACTGGATAAAAAAACACATCCAAGACTCTGGTTTTCATCAAAACATCACAATGAATGCACCAGGATGTAAGTCTGGCAAATAATTGATGCCTTCAGCTGATATAGTCGACTCCAGATGGCTCAGCATCTTTGTTGGGTTGTGGGTAAATTACGGTGAAAGATGGGAAATGGTGCTACGCTGAATTGTCTGAAGGGCTCAGACATCTGATTCCTACATGAAGAGAATTGAAGCACCCATTAAAAACCCCATACGTCACACTTGACTTGACTTGTGGGGTTTTTGTAATCAGTGCTTCCATTGCAGTAGTCTAGAACAGAGGAGACACATGCATGAAATACAGTCTCCCAATCTTTAATGAACACGTATGATTACAAATTTGCTAGAGATCTAAAATGACGAAAGCCTGTGCTAACAACTGAATAAATTTTTTTTTAATCAAATTTTAAACCAGAATTAAAGACAACATTGAGATATCTAGCATGAGATTTTACATTTAACGACAGTGCCCTGGATACATTGATTATAAATGTTATGTTATTAGCAAAGCTGAAGATTAGGACCTAAGTTTTATTCTGGTTTTGCCAAAGGAAATGTTTTGCATTCAAGGATTTTGCATTCTCAATGCAATGAGATTGTATCTTCTGAAATTTAACCTTAACGCTGGCAAATAAAGGGAAAATGGAATTGGGCCTAATATGGAACCTTGTGGTACTTCTCAGGAGAGGAGGAGGATTCTGACTGACACTGACCGGTCTTGGACTTTGGAGGCAAACCTCAGAAGGGTTTGATTTCATTGTTGCCACCGGACGAAGTCGGGTGACTACTATAGATTCATGCTTGTCATCGCCGCCGCTGCCGCTGCATCCGCATCTGCATCCGTAGACACTTCCTTGTGGATGTTGTACTGGCTGCAATTTTTTAACAAATTCCTTTCATGTATGGCATGGATACATGTTAAACTCAACTTATGACCCTAATCGATTTTGGTTGCCGTGGCGACAGTGTTGAGCAAATTTGTGCTAAAACATAGAGATTTCCTTGTGGATGCAGTACAGGCTGCAATTTTTTGACCAATTACTTTCCTTTTTGATTTTGATATGTCTTATACTTCACTTATGACACCTATCGACAGTATTGGCTGAATAATGTGCATATACTGTGTGTGTTGAAACATATTGTACATACAACATACTTGTACTGATCTTCTGGATAAGAGCGTCTGCTAAGGACCTGTAATGTAATGCAACAGACATTTCCTTGTGGATGCTGCACAGGCCACAAGTTTTGACTGATTACTTTCATATTTGGTGGAGACATGTTTTATACTTCACTTATGACACTTATTGATTTTGGTTGCCCTGGTGACAATATTGGCTGAATAATGCACAAATTTCTGCAAATTTATTTCAAATAAATGTTTTTTGACAGCAGGAAGTCAAATTGTCTAATGCTGAATTTGCATTTCTACCGTTGATGAATTTGAAAACGAATGTTGATTTTCGTGAAGGAACAGAATTGACTGACTTATTTAATCGACAGCACACTGGTACCTGATGACATATAAGACTTGTAATCATTTCTGCATTGACAACACTGAAGTTATACAGTTTTATTGTGTTCATGGAATTTTACTTTAATTTTTATTTCATATGGTCTCCTGGAATTCAGATGAATAAATAGAGTTGAATCTGTTGAATTGGGCTCACTGAAGAAAACAAAAAATAATAATTCTACATCCATGCCCTGTTGATCATTCCTGCAGTTGCACATAATAAAATTAAAAATAACTAATTTTGTGCGATGTTTAGTGACTTCTTTCACCAGGCTTACTGTAAAGATCAATACTCAGCCCTAGACCTCTAGTCAATATACCAAGAATAAATCAAATGAACACTGGTTGGAAAATCATATGGAAGAAATCTGTATGGGGAAGATAAATTAGATTTTTAAGAAGCAGATGGTTCCTGGAGAAGATTTACTCTGCAAAAACAAACAGCTTCTCAGCTGATTCATCATTTTTTCTCTGGGGTGTTCTGTTGGGTACTGGAAGTCTCTGTGCGTTGATGTGCGGAGGAGCGTCACGTCACGGAAGGGCTGCATCTTTGTGGGTGAGCAGGAGACAGCAGATTTACAAGCCAAATTGAAAAAAAAAAATAGGAAAAAAGCCAAGGGCTGTATTTGACGTCTCGATGAGAGTTCATCTGCGTCAGACAACAGGCAAGATAAATGATTCTTTCCGCGTTGAAATATTTTAATACACAGATATAAAGATATAGAGTCAAAGTTCCAAGCACAGCTAACTTGCCTTCCCTATAACCTGTGGTTTCTCCTCTCCAGAGGCCTTTTCTCTCGGCAGGGTGGGGGGCTGTTTGAGGAATATATGCAGAATCTTTGCCCAAATAAACATGGGCCCATTGAGTGCAACTTGAAACAAAGCCACCCAGGAACATGTCGCTTCACTGACCGCTGGTCTAGCCTAAACACGGGACAGAAAGCATCTATTTGGAGCACTGAAATGTGGTTCTCCCACAAGGATTCCTCCATGGCCTAAAATGATTTTAAATATAGATATTTGCCTTGGAGTTTACTCTGCTCAAAGCAGGTGAGCAAAGGCCCAATTATTTATTTATAATTAAACTTATATGCAGCCTAATTTTATAGAATGAAATCAATCACTTTATAGCAGTGATTAGAATGGTTGTTTTTGCAATTCCATTTGCAAGGTGTGGATGGCACTGAAAGAACTGTTCCAAAGGCTGTTAGTTTTCAAATGATGAGGAAAAGCGATTGGCAGTTTGAAACACAGCTTCCCTCTCAATGCAACATCGCAGCAATTATATGAAAATTATAATTTATTCAATTTGCATACATAGATAAATTACAATGTGAACTTTCATCTTTGTTTCAAACATATCCTGCACTATCTAACCAAATCAAAGAAAATGAAGGTTTGCAGCAAGTATCACAACTGAAAAAACTTTGACTGAAACACAATTTTGTGTCTAAATGACATTTTATTCCCCCTGCTTTATTTCTTTTCTGTTTTATTTATCCTGTTTTGCAGTTGTTGAAACATTGGAGAGCCTGAACTCAACTTTTCTCTTGAAGGACTAGTGGCCTTAATTTGAATGCCTAAATGCAGTCAGCAAATGCAAATACTACCTGTATCCTAGATCAAAACTGGGTGTGTCTAACTCCAGTCCAGCCATTTGTGACAGGAACCAATAATGTAACTGTGGCACTGTGGTCAAAAGGGATGGTCTAAAGCAAATTAATTACCTGTGGGTGTGGAGGCAGTTTGTTTCCATTGAAGGAAAAGTTCATCCAAAAGTGGAAATTCAGGTATCTTCTCACTTCAATGGCAGTTGAAACACGGATGAAGTTTGTTAATCCGTATAACAAATTTGGGGTATACCAGCATAACTCTGAGTTTATTTATTTGTATTTTCACCCCACACAAAGAAAACATTCTCATATAAAAATATACTTTCTTCCTCCCCTTCCCATCCGACCACAGCACCATTTCACCCGCATTATTTATATGGTGGCCTACATATCTGGGGGAAGTGAAAATGAATTTGGCGGCCGAAGGAGGGCCCGGGCAGGGAATCGAATCCCAGAATCTCGGGTAAGAGTCAAACACGCTGACCACATCACCAAAGAGCCAGGCTTGTTGGTAAGGTAGCCAGGGCGTGTACTTATCAGGGTTGCACAAAATTCGGAATTGAATTAGAATGACCCCCAAATTCCAATTCAGTTCTTGAATTTGCACTAAATTTAAATTGAGGTCAGACACAGGATGTAGAATTACAATTTGAATTTGAATTAAAGGAAGTAGAATTGAAATTCAATGAAATTCAAATAAATTTATAAACATAATTGAAGAGTAGTGTTTCACAATGAAGCTTTACAGTAAATGTCAGATATGACAACAAAATATATTTTATAAAAGATATTAGTTTGAACTACAAAAACTTTGATACTACATGTACACATTCAATTCTATTAACAGGAAATGTTTCCGCCAGCAATGAATTTTCAAAGCACTTTTCATAGAACAAATAATAAAACCTATAGTGTGTAACTTCTGTTGCACCTGTTATGAACCAACTGCTCTCCAGGCTCCTAAATACTAAATATGGAGCGGAGGGTAGTAACAAAAAAAAAACAAAATAGCGGTGTGTATATGTGCGTGTGTGTAGGGGAGTGAATACACGGAGTGAGAAGAGAAAACAGCACAATTTAAACATTCACTGGCTCCTGATAAACCCCCTGAGAGGCGAGGCTTCCCTTTTCTACCCAGAAAAAAAGGCTGTCTTCTGAGGAGATGTCGTTCCAGCTGCAAACCGCCTGCGCGGTGAAATTCCCTTCTTGGTCTTGAGGTTGTTCACTTTTGATTGATTAATCTTTTATTCATATTCCCCTTTCTTCTAAAAACAATCCATCGGCTAATGTGATAAACTTGGTCCCGAAAAGTGATTTGTGCGGATGAGAGATGAGACGGCTCAGTCGCTTCTCCCGTCATGGTTTACAGGTGGCCAGGTGGCAAACAAATGAAAAACAACCCCACTTGTTGTGGAGCCGCCCTGACTTCCCTCCCTCTAGGGGATAACACTAAACTCCTCCCCAGAGCTCGCCCCCAACACTGCCTTGAACTGCTCGCTACGGTACACAGAGTCACACTCGCTACACACCGTGTACTGCTCGCTACGGTACACAGAGTAACACTCGCTACACACCGTGTACTGCTCGCTACGGTACACAGAGTCACACTCGCTACACACCGTGTACTGCTCGCTACGATACACAGAGTAACACTCGCTACACACCGTGTTCTGCTCGCTACGGTACACAGAGTCACACTCGCTACACACCGTGTACTGCTCGCTACGGTACACAGAGTCACACTCGCTACACACCGTGTACTGCTCGCTACGGTACACAGAGTCACACTCGCTACACACCGTGAACTGCTCGCTACGGTACACAGAGTAACACTCGCTACACACCGTGTACTGCTCGCTACGGTACACAGAGTAACACTCGCTACACACCGTGTACTGCTCGCTACGGTACACAGAGTAACACTCGCTACACACCGTGTACTGCTCGCTACGGTACACAGAGTAACACTCGCTACACACCGTGTACTGCTCGCTACGGTACACAGAGTAACACTCGCTACACACCGTGAACTGCTCGCTACGGTACACAGAGTAACGCTCGCTACACACCGTGTAATGTTCGCTACGGTACACAGAGTAACACTCGCTACACACCGTGTACTGTTCGCTACGGTACACAGAGTAACACTCGCTACACACCGTGTACTGCTCGCTGCAATACACAGCGTAACACTCGCTACACACCGTGTACTGCTCGCTACGGTACACAGAGTAACACTCGCTACACAAAGTGTACTGCTCACTGCAATATACAGAGTAACACTCGCCACACACAATGTACTGTTCACTACGGTACACAGAGTAACACTCGCTACACACCGTGTACTGCTCGCTGCAATACACAGAGTAACACTCGCTACACACCGTGAACTGCTCGCTACGGTACACAGAGTAACGCTCGCTACACACCGTGTAATGTTCGCTACGGTACACAGAGTAACACTCGCTACACACCGTGTACTGTTCGCTACGGTACACAGAGTAACACTCGCTACACACCGTGTACTGCTCGCTGCAATACACAGAGTAACACTCGCTACACACCGTGTACTGCTCGCTACGGTACACAGAGTAACGCTTGCTACACACCGTGAACTGCTCGACATGATACACAGAGTAACACTTGCAACACACCGTGTACTGCTCGCTACGGTTTCCATAAAAAAATCACGTGACCAACCCAATTCATCACTGGAGTGAAGACTCAGTATCTGCGTCTGTTTTTTGGGATTCATTCATTTGGAATTCATTGTTCACTTTGTCCGTGTGTGTGTGTGTGTGTGTGTCGCATTTGTGTGTGTGTGTGTGCGCGTTTGTGTGTGTGTGTGTGTGTGTGTGTGTGTGTGCGCGCACGTGTGTAGCCGTGCCCACATATTTAGTCACGTGACTGAGTCACTCCAGTGAAGACTCAGCAGATGCTGAGCACACCCACGGTCACGTAACAGCCACCTTGGTGTTTATGGAAACACCATAGCAACGTGATGACATCATAATGGTGCATCGTTCACTCTAGATGTCCTGCATGCCATTAATCTCATAAAGAGAGACATCACAGATGCCGCTGAAATCATGGGTGGAAAAATCTTCCTGTTTGGAGGAGACTTCTGCTGAGCCCTACCCGTCTTACCCAAAGCATCAGCAGCTGGCATTACAGAAACCTCCCTGAAGAGCTCACCATTATGGCCACAAATCACGAAGATGAAGCTCAGAAAACATAAAACAATAAAATTTAAACTTGGGCTGAAAATTGGGCCCCATGTGGGATCCCACCGGGCAAAGCACTAGTAGTGACTTAAAATGCAATCTCCATTTGTGTCAACAAAGGATCATTCTGCGTTCTGACGAAAACATATAGTGAATGAAAAAGATAATTCTCCATTATTTAGTTGTTTTTCTTTGCTGACTTCATGGTACATACCATTATGGTTCTCTACTATATTTGACTGATTACAGATAAAACTCTGGCTGGGGGGAGGGGAGGTTGGAGCACTTTTGGGCTGTAAATTAATCTGTTGAATATGTGGAAACTATAAACTCAGCGGAGGGAGAAGGTCAGCTCTAGGAGAATTGTTGAAAACAGAACATTCATTTTTTGGTCCTTTTTCTAAAAAGGGATAAACCAGTCACCAACACAGAAAGTACCTGAGGCACAGTACAACCAAGGTGGTCCGTCTCTTTAATAGCTCCCCCTGGGGTAACAATGTGCTGACCCTCGAAGCAATGCGCCCTGGAATCTCCCCTTTGAGATGTGCGCTCATGACTGCCAAAGCCCATTCAGGATAATATACAACTGTTGTGATGCAATACGGAAAAAATAGTAAAGAGGTCATCCCTATGTGTTTTATTGATGATATTCCAACTTCAGTGTATCTTAAGATTGGCCAGGACAGTTTTCATTGTGCATCACCCTGCACTGCGATCTCTATGGGCAGCAGTACAGCCTGGTGTCAGTGCAACTAGACAAATCCTGCTGAGCCACCTACTAACCATCCCCAAAACAACCTAATTCTCATCATAAATTAGAACAATGCAACAAAATAGCTCCCACTTGAAATCTGTCCTTTTCTCTATGGTCATATCTTAATGACTCAACGAACCTTCTTTGCTGTTGTTTTTTTTTTGTTATGTTTCTTTGAATTTATTCAGATTATTATTCTTACTATTATTATTAGTTTAGTTTATTATATCCCCGAATGCCGAATGGCGTTTCGGGGATATTATGTTTCTGGTCCGACCGCCGCCACTGCCGCCGCGCCGCCCTACTTGTTAACCCGATAACTTCAGTAATATTTCAATTAGAAATTTCATGTTTTGCATATAAGTAAGTATCATAAAGAGGAAGAACTGATTCGATTTTGGACGATTTACAATTTCTAGATTGGCCACCAGGGGCCAAAAACGGAAAAATCACTGTTTTTATCATATCTCTGGAAATATTTGTTCGATTAACCTCAAATCAAGTGCAAATGTAAGGTCATGACCTGAGGATGTGTCCCATGATGACAATTTACCTGTTTGGTTCAAAATTTTGACACAAGGTGAAGCTTTGTCACATAAAATTCACCATTTTTGCCATATCTTTGGAACCATTTGTCCAATTGACATGAAACTATGTGCAACTGCAAGGCCATGACCTCACAACGTGTCACATGATGACATCATACCTGTATGGTTCAGTATTCTGCAACCAGGTAGCGCTTTGTGATGGAAAATTGCCATTTTGGCCATATCTTCAGAACCATTTGTCCGATTGACCTGAAATTAAGTTCAAATGAAAGTCTATTCAAGGTCTATTCAAGGACTGGGGAATTGGAGGATTGGGGGCGTTCGGGTATATACCCCAAGCCATCGCCTCTGACGGTATAAGCCTAGTTTTGATCATGTGCGCAGTATAATACAATTAGATTAGATAAAGCTAATTGTATCTCTTTACAATACTTGTCCTCTCCTGCTGGGCAAATAAGCATTTTCCAATGTTTCATGATGAATGAATCATAAAATAATGAACATCAATTAATATTTACCGATGAATAAAGCACCTCCCAGAATAATTGGAATAATCATAATGGAAAAATGTGATGAAATCTACATAATTTAACATGCAGTGTTACCACATTAAGTCTCTGTTTTTTCATGATCTGTTATTTGTGTCATGAATGTTGTTGAGACTGCATGATAACTCACCGCAGAAGGACATCGGAGACTCACTGAGCAGAGTGTGTATTAATGGCCTCATTGACACTCGCAGTGAGAGTGATCCAGGAGTGTTTTTGCAGTGGTGATTATGGTAACGGTGGCAGATAAGACAGTGAACATCATTGGGTTGAGTTTATCTCCATCTACAGCATGGTCCATTCTGGGTATTGGGGGCTCAGATGTACTGCAAAATTAAGCAATCTGTTTGTACAAAAACCAAAACCAGTGAAGTTGGCACGTTGTGTAAATCGTAAATAAAAACAGAATACAATGATTTGCAAATCCTTTTCAACCTATATTCAATTGGATACACTGCAAAGACAAGTTACTTAATGTTCGGACAGGTAAACTTTGTAATTTTTTGCAAATATTAGCTCATTTGGAATTTGATGCCTGCAACATGTTTCAAAAAAGCTGGCACAAGTGGCAAAAAAGACTGAGAGAGTTGAGGAATGCTCATCAAACACTTATTTGGAACATCCCACAAGTGAACGGGCTAATTGAGAACAGGTGGGTGCCATGATTGGGTATAAAAGCAGCTTCCCTGAAATGCTCAGTCATTCACAAACAAGGATGGGGCGAGGGTCACCACTTAGTGAACAAATGCGTGAGCTGATTGTCGAACAGTTTAAAAACAACATTCCTCAACGAGCTATTGCAAGAAGTTTAGGGATTTCATCATCTACGGTCCGTAATATCGTCAAAAGGTTCAGAGAATCTGGAGAAATCACTGCACGTAAGCGACAAGGCCGAAAACCAACATTGAATGCCCGTGACCTTCGATCCCTCAGGCTGTACTGCATCAAAAACCGACATCAGTGTGTAAAGGACATCACCACATGGGCTCAGGAACACTTCAGAAAACCACTGTCAGTAACTACAGTTCGTCGCTACATCTGCAAGTGCAAGTTAAAACTCTACAATGCAAAGAGAAAGCCATTTATAAACAGCACCCAGAAACGCTGCTGGCTTCACTGGGCCCTAGCTCATCTAAGATGGACTGATGCAAAGTGGAAAAGTGTTCTGTGGTCTGACGAGTTCACGTTTCAAATTGTTTTTGGAAACTGTGGACGTCGTGTCCTCCAGACCAAAGAGGAAAAGAACCATCCGGACTGTTAAAGGCGGAAAGTTCAAAAGCCAGCATCTGTGATGGTATGGGGGTGTATTAGTGCCCAAGGCATGGGCAACTTACACATATGTGAAGGCACCATTAATGCTGAAAGGTACATACAGGTTTTGGAGCAACATATGTTGCCATCCAAGCAACGGTTTTTTGCAACGTTCTTGGACGCCCCTGCTTATTTCAGCAAGACAATCCCAAGCCACATTCTGCACGTGTTACAACAGCATGGCTCCGTAGTAAAAGAGTGCGGGTACTAGACTGGCCTGCCTGTAGTCCAGACCTGTCTCCCATTGAAAATGTGTGGCGCATTATGAAGCGCAAAATTCGACAACAGAGACCCCGGAACAACTTAAGCTGTACATCAAGCAAGAATGGGAAAGAGTTCCACCTGAAAAGCTTCAAAAATTGGTCTCCTCAGTTCCCAAACGTGTACTGAGTGTCGTTAAAAGGAAAGGCGATGTAACACAGTGGTAAAAAGGCCCCTGTGCCAACTTTTTTGCAATGTGTTGCTGCCTTTAAATTGTAAGTTAATGATTATTTGCAAAAAATAGTTTCTCAGTTTGAACATTAAACATCTTTTCTTTGCAGTGTATTCAATTGAATATAAGTTGAAAAGAATTTGCAAATCATTGTATTCTGTTTTTATCTACGATTTATATAAGGTGCCAACTTCACTGGTTTTGGGTTTGTATATAAAAAGTAACTGTTATGATTAGGGAGGGAAAATACTGGGACAGAGACAAAGGGGAAGAGACGCCAGAAGCGGGGGTCCAAAGGAATTTATTAAATAAACAGAAAACTCGGAAGGGGGGGAAAAAAAACGGGGAACTCTGGCCAACAGAAACACTGTGCAACTGCACTGAAGGGAGGAGAACACAGGAATCCAAAACAACCGGAGACACTAGGGGGCAGACTCGGGAACAAGGGAGCTAGGGGGACACTCGGGAACAAGGGAGCTAGGGGGACACTCGGGAACAGGCAGAGGGCAGGCACAGGACGAGACGACGGGCACAGCTGGTAGGTGGCTGACTCGGAAGGCACAGCTGGCCGGGAGAAGGGTAGGGGAAACATTAGGAGGGGGGCAGACAGGACGGCAGGAGCATCTTGGGCTCAGGAGACGGCAGGAACGCTGGGGCTCAGGAGACGGCAGGAACGCTGGGGCTCAGGAGACGGCAGGAACGCTGGGGCTCAGGAGACGGCAGGAACGCTGGGGCTCAGGAGACGGCAGGAACGCTGGGGCTCAGGAAGACGAAGGCGACTGGCACACTGGGGCACAGAAAGGCGAAGGCGACTGGCACCCTGGGGCACAGGAAGGCGAAGGCGACTGGCACCCTGGGGCACAGGAAGGCGAAGGCGACTGGCACCCTGGGGCACAGGAAGGCGAAGGCGACTGGCACCCTGGGGCTCGGAAAGGCGAAGGCGACTGGCACCCTGGGGCTCGGAAAGGCGACAGGGGGCACCAGGGGCTAGAAGGCGGCAGGTAGGGCAGGCTGGGCTGGGAAATGAGGCTGATGAAACACAGGAGGTAAGGGGACCAGAGGGAAGGCGCACAGGGCAGGGAGTGCAGCGCGAGCGAAGTCAGGTCTGATCTGAAGTGCTGCAGAGCTGGAACAGATATAGGGCAGGGGAGACACAGGTGTTGGAACTTAATTTAATGAACAAGGGGTGGAACATAAGGGAAACCTAATTACATGACACAGATAAACATTAACACACAGACGAGGATCACAAGACAATCCCAAAGACGGGATAAATAAACTGGGTAAATATTTCACAGTGGATAGAGACAGGAAAGATAAAAATATGGAAAATGCAGGAAAACTTAGCAAAGCCAGTGAAAGAAAAGCAAGAGGCTGAGACTAGAACTGGGCGACTGCTGAGAGATCATTAGTCAATTAGTAAGTGCAGCTATACAATCCCGGGTGCTCGTTAGTCGGTTAGTCTAATATACAATGTTAGTTTGGTTAGTAAATTCTAGAAAATAACAAACTGTTAGTAAGGGTTAGTAATATAGAAAAGCAAGGGGAAATTAGTAAACGAGAACGGAAGGAAGGATGAAACCCAGAATCCATTAAATCCCCTGAAATAGTGTCACAATCAATTAAGACAGAAAACTGCTACAAACAATGACGCGACCGGGGAGAAAGCAAAGACAGTACATGGGTAAAACGTGGACTGGACTAACACGGGAGAGGAATAAAATGTGAACACTAAAACATGGACTAAACACCAACATCACAAAAATAATAAACCTAAAATTAACTACCCAAAACACACAGACCCACAGAACACAACAGTAACACATTATCAAACTCTCTGAAAATGTTAGTTTCAACCTGGGCAGAAAAAACAGAAACGAACCAGCTGTGAACGGTCATTACCCACTGAGGTGTCGTTTCTTTTAAAAAATCACCTAATATTGTGATGATGCACCCCTGTCACGTTTAACCACGCTGATATATAAATTATGTTGTATGTGTAATTCAGTGCAAAGCACAACTTTTTTGTTGTTTTTTTAATCCGGCTTCAGAGAGAAACTAAAATGTGGACATGCAGTGAACTTCAGGGGCTGTAGCATCATGTTTCAGGCTGGACCACAGAAATGCACCACATACTGCTGCTATGGGGACAGTCAATGCAGTTTTGAGTTGTGACATTAACATATGAGAATATAAATATATAGTGGATGTTCGCCTGTTTGACTTCATCCCTGCGCCTGTCTCCACTCATGAGAGCCCTCCTCTCATACTGTCTGACATCACTCCATTGAAGCCCTGTTTCTGGGACGGCTGCCACACGGGTGTGAATAAATGAGTGACTGTACCATATCAACAAATTCTTAGAAGCACCTGCCACACTCTCACGTGAAAGCTGCTGTCCGCAGGACGCCTCCACCCCTCTCCAAAACACAAAACTGACTCATCTGAAATGTTTGTCCTCAGTCAACGAGGACCAGGATGAGAATTCCAGGCATATTTTCAAAGAAGTGCAGAATCTCTCTGCCCTGAATCCTCTCTCTCCTGTCTCATCATGAGAACCACAGGCATGCGTGTGGCAATGACATCATCGCAAAGTGTCTCAGTCATAGCCCTGTCCTGGGGATTGTGAGAAGACGCAATTTAATAATAATGTAATGCAAAGACTAGGGATGTATTACAAAGGTTAGAGGTCAATGTAAAATTTGCTGCTTTGTCCCTCAGGAAACCAGGCAGCACAAGTTTGGCCCTCTGAGTCCCTGGGCTTCAGTTTTAAGTCAAACGTGGCCGATCCTCAGTGCTATACCTGTGTTGGATACCAGAAAATATGGATGATTTGATGATCATTTTTTAAAGAAATGATCATTTTGGGTTTTCAGACCATTATGTAATGAGAGGATGTAGCTCTGAGCTTGTACCATGAAGCAACTATAATTTAAGCAAAAAGGAAATTGCGTTTCCTGTGGCTCAAAATGCGTGCGGACATTAGCAGGGGACACTGTGTCCGAGGAATGAGACAATTTAATTATAAAAGTGAGGAAAAAAAAAACTGTTCCAGTCTTTTGTTTTCCAGAGCAGCTGCGAAACTCCATGTGGCAGAGGGGACTTATGAAGTTTTCTTCCGCATCGCCACTATAAATTGTAAGACTCGCGTGAAAAGCAGGAATATGTGACATTTGGCACGCTGAGGATATACATTTCGCTGGTGCCGAGGGCCAGTTCGTCTTTTTGGACAGACCTGGAGAATATTCTTTGCTTTCATAGAACCAGCTGGCAAAAAAACTTTTTTTTAAGACAACAGTAAGCTGGAGCAGCCTGGAAACATACAACACTGGACTAAAAGTGCAATATGCAGTGAAAATTACACTTCAGACTCATTCTAATAGTTGACCGGATTTGATTAAAAAAGGATATTGGCCACTGAGTACAATTGCATTTGCAGATTAACATGTAATTTTTAAAGAAGTATTCTCTGACTCTGCAGTTCAGGACTGGGGGGAAATCTAAACTAACAAACCCCCGAGCCATTACTGTGCTGAAGTCCCTGAGTTTGCTGACCCCTGATTACTGAGCTGAAGTCCCTGAGTTTGCTAACCCCTGATTACTGTGCTGAAGTCCCTGAGTTTCCTGACCCCTGATTACTGTGCTGAAGTCCCTGAGTTTGCTGACCCCTGATTACTGAGCTGAAGTCCCTGAGTTTGCTAACCCCTGATTACTGTGCTGAAGTCCCTGAGTTTGCTGACCCCTGATTCCTGTGCTGAAGTCCCTGAGTTTGCTGACCCCTGATTACTGTGCTGAAGTCCCTGAGTTTCCTGACCCCTGATTACTGAGCTGAAGTCCCTGAGTTTGCTGACCCCTGATTACTGAGCTGAAGTCCCTGAGTTTGCTGACCCCTGATTACTGTGCTGAAGTCCCTGAGTTTGCTGACCCCTGATTACTGAGCTGAAGTCCCTGAGTTTGCTGACCCCTGATTACTGTGCTGAAGTCCCTGAGTTTCCTGACCCCTGATTACTGAGCTGAAGTCCCTGAGTTTCCTGACCCCTAATTACTGTGCTGAAGTCCCTGAGTTTGCTGACCCCTGATTACTGTGCTGAAGTCCCTGAGTTTGCTGACCCCTGATTACTGTGCAGAAGTCCCTGAGTTTGCTGACCCCTGATTACTGTGCTGAAGTCCCTGAGTTTGCTGACCCCTGATTACTGTGCTGAAGTCCCTGAGTTTGCTAACCCCTGATTACTGTGCTGAAGTCCCTGAGTTTGCTGACCCCTGATTACTCTGCTGAAGTCCCTGAGTTTGCTGACCCCTGATTACTGTGCTGAAGTCCCTGAGTTTGCTGACCCCTGATTACTGTGCTGAAGTCCCTGAGTTTGCTGACCCCTGATTACTGTGCTGAAGTCCCTGAGTTTGCTGACCCCTGATTACTGTGCTGAAGTCCCTGAGTTTCCTGACCCCTGATTACTGTGCTGAAGTCCCTGAGTTTGCTGACCCCTGATTACTGTGCTGAAGTCCCTGAGTTTGCTGACCCCTGACCTTAGACTGGCGTGAGGAGGCACAGATTTATCGTTGGCAGCCAGCAGCACAAGCAGGGAAAGACACATAAATACATGATAAAAACACATAAATACATGATAAAAACACATAAATACATGATAAAGACACATAAATACATGATAAAAACACATAAATACATGATAAAGACATAAATACATGATAAAAACACATAAATACATGATATGAACCAAACGTATCTAATCCTGACGGACAGAATGACACTGACACCTGGATCATGCTGCGGGGCTTCAGTGAGTCTGAGGCTTCATTCAAATCACTGCTTAGGAAAATATCCTCATCTCTGCCTCAAGGCCACTGAACGTGGAAGCGAGCCACCAAACTGCAATTAATTTCAAGCTTGTTAAACTTAGACAGGAAAGTTTACCAGCTGCCTAAAGTACATTAACTCAACTAAATTTGAACTGGCTCAACATGAAGATAAGCATTGTTTCAACTCAGAATTTTTGAAGATATCAAATAACTGTATGTTCCACTTCTGAAATCAAATGATTTTGAGTTCAATAACTTGTCCTGGAATCAAAGCTCAATTTCCATTGGGACTGATTCAGAAAAGATATGGAATATCAACGACAGTATGCAGTTCATTCCACGTAACTTACACTGCACACGCACTGGTTATTTGGAGCTGGGTCAGCCTTGAGCTCTCACACTTGTGAGGAGATGATAGAACGCTTTTTATAATAGGAAAAACAAATTGTTGATCTTGAACAATGATCAGCATGACACTTCTAATAGGACCACTGGGACTGATTAAATTTCCCCCATGATTTACAGGGGGAGGAGTTTACAAGCGAGCGGACGCAAGGCAATGAGGATCACCAGAGGGCTCTGCTCAGCAGTGCATTTCTTCGCATCGAGGTGAAAACGAGGTTTTGGAAATGATCCGTAATGGCGGCTCATCAGAACTATTCAAGACCACTCTCTGTGGACTGAAACATCCCAGCAGGCACTGGTACCCATGGTGCTCCTCTCCAAATGGAGCGGGTCAGACCTCCCACACTCTGAGAGGGGAATCCTGTCGGGGCTCAAGTGCATTTTTTTGCCAGAACCTTCCGCACATCACAAGCCAAGAGCAGTGAGAACAATTTGTTGATCATACCGCTGAGAGCTGAAGAATATATAAGTCAAGTACTCTCAGGTAATAAACCCGCAACCATATCTAAGATAGTCCTACCTTATAAAACCATTGTTACGTATAGTTTGCGTCGTCATGTAGCAATAGTTTTATATGGTAGTTAATCTTCAAAATGCTGAACGTAATTGCTATTACTAAATTACTCTTATAATAGCATAACAAGCACAAGAGCAAAGATTGTGACATTTCAAATTACTTCAGCCAGTTTGTTCAATTATACAATTTCCTGAGCAATTGACCCCCTTGTTATGATCCTATTCTGCCTGACCATCTGTTTGTTTCTGCCTGACTCCCATGTTTTCGTTGTGATTCTGCCTTGTTTGCCATGTTTGCCATGTCTGATTATGATTCCGCTTTGCCTGACCATGATTTGTATTGTGATTCGGATTCCATGCCACGTTTTGTTTTTGCCTTGTGTTTGTCTGTTTGCCATATTCCACCATTGCAGTTATATTCCGGTCCATGTTTTGTGTGTTACCATGCATTGCACTTTGGCTCCCTCGTCTTGTCTTTTTTCATGTGACCGCTCACTGCCTCAGTATTGTGTGCTCACTTTCGGGTGATTTCATGGTTTCTGGGATTTCAACCATTCCTTCCAATCTCGTTTAGTTCCTTCACCTTGCTTTTCTATTTTACTAACAATGCTAACAGTTTGTTGTTTTAGTTAAACTCACTAACCAAGACCAATAGTATATAGTTATAGTACTAACTCACTAAGGAGCACTAGTGATTGTATAGCTGCACATTACTAATTGACTAACGAGCTCTCAGCACTCACTCTGCTCTAGTCTCCGCCTCTTGCCTTCACTCAATTTACTTTGCTGTGTTTCAGTAGATTTTCTGCACCTGTCTAATCACTGTTCTGCCTCTCACTCTGTGCTCGGTAAAACTCCCTGACCGGAGCCGTATGTTTGTCAGTAGGCTGTCTGTGATCCCTGTCTGTGGCTTTTTTGGCTTTTGCCAATTGAAGCACCTATTACTAAAACCCCATAAGTCACACTTGACTTGACTTGTGGGGTTTTAGTAATCAGTGCTTCAATTTCTTGTAATCAGGAACTTCCTTAAGTTCATTCCTTTGTAATTAGTCTGATCCAACTCACCTGTGCCCTATCATAGCATGTGACTTCCCCTACGTGTATTTAAGCAGTCATTTCACTCACAGCTCTTGTCAGAATGTTTTCCCTGATTTGCTTGTGTTGAGATTTTGATGCCTTGTACTCTTAGTGTTATACTTCCGACTGGAATGACCCTGATTCTGATTTTGGCTTTTTCTTTGACACTTATCTGTCTGTGTACTGTACCTGTTTTGCCTGACTCTAAGTTTTGTGTTTGCTGCCCGGTTAACGGTTCGGATTACGGCCACTGGATTTCGGCTTTGGACTCTCTGACAAACCCGTGCTTGTGTACTGAACCTGTTTTGCCTGACTCTGAGTTTTTAGTGTTTGCTGCCCTGTGTATAGTTTGGATTACATCCCTGGGATTCAGATTTTTTGATAGGACTTTGTACCGTTGACTCCTGCCCTGTGGGGGTTTACCCCCCAACTTCAATAAAACTCACTTCTGCTGAAACTTCCTGGTGTCGCATTTGGTTCCAGAACCGTACCTCACATCCCTTCCATGTCCTGTCGACCATTCTCTCTTCTCCAGCCATGTTCTGTGTGTGAAGGTGGACCATTCTTTAGATTGCAGCATCATGTGCTGCTTTTTGCTGACTTCATGATGAAAAACAGGTTCTATAGCTATAATCACGCCAAGGTAAATCTGCTCGATTGGTTGATTAAATACCTCAGGAGGCAGAGTTGGGTGTGTTTGTTTTTTTTTTTTTTTTTTTTTTTTTTTTAAAATGTAGTGCCAAGAGGAGTTGGAAACTCTCAGGGACCCTAATTTCATATTTAATAGACATCTTTTACCTTTTCTGTACTGAGATTAACTAGTCTAAAATTTGCCATCTCAAAATCACCATTGGAGTATTAATTTCAGCGGAGTGGTCTGCAGTCCTAAAGATATGATTTGAGTTTGTCATGAACCTTGTTTTTAGAGAATTAATACTTTGTTTTGCTTCTATGACCTCAGTAAACCCATGAGAGGGACCAGGGTCCAATTAGCCTGCTGTTAATGATATTACAAGTTCTTTTTTTTTACCCTTCACAGCCACATTTTACTTATTTAAATAATTTAAATAATTGCAATCAGCGCTGGTTGACATGGGAAAGAGGTAAACAGAAGGGTATGCAGCTGTGGGAGCAGTAATAGCTGCTTGTAAAAAAGGTTTGGCTGTTCTAATGTTTTCAGTACCACAACTGGCTGGAGATTAACCTCACATTCCTGAGGCTGTAAACAGTGAAACAGATGCCGAGGCGGGTGTTTGGGAGACAAACAGAGGAGAATCCAGCCCTCGGACTTTGAATGGGCTCGGCTTGGGCTCTGTTGACTTGCCTTTCAGTTGTCTTTAGTTTAAAGAACAAAAACGTGACATCGCCAATGACAAACTCCAGTGTGTCGTTCTGCAGGGTCAACTGAAATATCTGCTTTCAGTTTTTCAGCGCACAGCATTACTCAACAAAAATAAATAACACTAATTACAAAAAAGATGGAGTTGAGAGAGTGAGTGAGCCTCATAAAAACCTTGGACTACTTCCGGTTACATCCTACCTTTCAGTCATGATTTTGTCAGTGGAAATGACGCAGAATAAAGCTCTTAAAGACAGAAGGGGGCAACACCGCAACGAAATACTGGGTAATGTCTCTGAGGACTTCCATGGAAACGAGGGAAAAACAAGCTTTTTTCATAAATAAGCTTAGTAACAGCTGTCCTGAGAAAAAGTTCCCCTCTTTAGTTTTCATGTCTGAAAGGCCCCTCACTGATATGGATGCACAGGAAAGACACAAATCCATTCCCTTCGCTTTCATAAATGTCAGCCTTCATCACAATAATCGGAGCTATTCTTGTTCTGATAATGAAATATTGGTTGCAAAAATTCAAGAGTTTGTTTATCATATTACTTCCTGATAGGATAAGAATGCATTTATTATCCTAAAAGATGACCATCTTGCAAGCTTTCCAGGTTCCTTCAAGTTACAAACATACTCAGAATGGCAGAGAGAAGCTCATGTCAGGGCTACGAAAGTTAAACAGTTGAGCACCAGTTTGAAACCAAGTCTCGTTCAGTTGGAAGCCCTCGGGGGACTTGCCTAAGTGTGCTGTTCGGCTCTGGGGAGAGAGAGGCGGGCCACAGGAAATGAGACCGTCCCAGTGGAAATGATTCTAATCAATGAAACTAAATTCCCTTAACATTTTCTCATCCATGAAGACTGAAATCACAGAAAAAGTTTAACTCTGTCATGACCCTGTTCTGACCCCCTGACCTTCTCTCCAGCACGAGTGCCCGTCCGAGGCTTCAGAAGGTTGAGACTCACAGGAGCCCCTCAGACAGTCTTCATTGACGTTGAGTCATGGCAGTTGCTCTGGGGTGTTCAGATGGGATCCCGGGGGTCGAAAACTGGCCCACCATAGACGCTGTTCTGAGCTGCTACAATAATAACCATCAAGTCTTCTTTTTTTAAGCGGGGATAAATGGTTTTGACCTATTTTGGGCAATTGCCCACAGTTCTTTCCAGAAGCTGCCCTTGTGTAAATCTTCATTCATCCTACTGAATTTCTTCCATCATCCTCTCAGCTGCCAGATGTTGAGAACTCTTGCCGTTCGAGCTACACGTGACCGGTGTTTGAGGAATAGGCTTTGCGTACAGACACAGGGTAAGGTCAGGGGTCATATTTATAGGCATATAAACACTAAGAGAGTGAAACCCAGGCCTCTGACATGTTACCTGAACTCTGCACCACAGAACAGTACAACTTTATTTCCTATCGTTGCTTCATTTGCTCACTTTGTGAGACAATCAAGACATTATGACATGTACAGTATATACATGAGAATATGTTTTGCTCAACCAATCAGTGACCTTAGAAGATACTGTTGCATTTACAGTGTTCAGTGTTGTTTTTTTTTTTGTCTTAGATTTTTTTTTGTCTTTACTTTGGGGGGCTGAGGAGGTTCTGCATTAGTGTGTCGGAAGAATAGAGAACATTCAGAGAAAAAAAAGGTGAAAAGTTCCAGAGAAAGTATTTTGTAAAGTATTTAGCATTTTGTTGAAATGTCTCCACTGAGTGCTGCAGGGTGGTGCTGGGAGTTTATCCAGAGGCCCTAAAACAAGAGAGACAGTCATTCAATCATTCTGCGCCTGTCCATAGTGCTTTAATTGGATGTGCGCATTTCTCGCCTTTTTAGTCAAACCCATTAAGGGTCCATTAGGAGAGGGGGTGCAGGCAAATGACATTACAGGCACCCCCTCATGGCACGCTAGACAGCTAAACCTCTGACATGACTGATTAAATTCATTCGCTGAAAAGGGTCAGGCTCTAGGACGTACAAAAGCCTACTGGTACTACAAAACTATGGGATGTATATCTTACACTGCGTGGATCAAAGAATGAAAATATGTCATAATTTATGTCGTTTAAAAAAAATGTACTTCTTTGGAAAATTTTGGAAGGTTGAAACATCTTTAAAATGCAGCGTGTCTTTCAAATCTGCTGGAGTGAAGAGGCTTTATTGATTTTCAAAATACACACAAATTTGATCCACAAACGTCAGGTGGGGTGACTGCATCCTTTAGTCAATTTGGAGACGTCTAGAAATAATTTGTAATTATAAGATTTCACACCCTTGTCTGGTTCAACACTGACCGAACATGGTACGAAAAAATATGGTAAATTAATGAAGAAAATAGAAGATCATAAATAGGAGATTCGTTTTGTGACAGAGAGGTAAGACAACAACTTGCACAAAACACACACGAGCAGAACATGTAGGTGTTTTTTTTTAACTAATTATTGTTTTATAGTGCATTGACTCAAGCATTGGAGAAAGCTGCCCCTTAGGACCTGCACATTTTTTAAAATAATAATATAAAACTACATTTGGAGACCCAATGTGAATATGATGTTTTCTCCACAGTGAATAAGCTCTCCTGTAATAATAATAGTAATAATAATAA
This sequence comes from Gymnothorax reevesii, assembly GCA_029721435.1. Lineage (NCBI taxonomy): Eukaryota > Metazoa > Chordata > Actinopteri > Anguilliformes > Muraenidae > Gymnothorax > Gymnothorax reevesii. The sequence goes on along the minus strand of CM056587.1, from coordinate 69,745,873 downwards.
CACTAATAGTAATTAGTCAAAACGGTTTCTCAGAGGAGAATGTCCTCGGTTGTGTGGAGCACGTCCCGCTGCTCACGTTTACTTGCAGAAGATGGAGAAGCGTCACCTGATCTTCACACCCCACTGTGGACCCCAGCGGCCCTCAGTGGGTCCTGGACGGACTGGGCAGATCCTGAGCGCCACCGACACTTTTCATTCCTGCAATTTAGTTCAAATTCAGTATCTACACGCATCACAGTCGATCTACCAATTCCCCTTCCCTGATAAACTCTTTATCCAGTTGATGAAAGTTATTTGCTGTAAGTCATGATTTCAGTTCTCCACTTGTGGAGATTTGAACCAGAAATGTTTCATTTTTGTTCAATTGCAGAGCATTTTGGAATTATCCCTGAACATAATTCACCTACCTCCCAGTTACCAGCTCTAACTACACAAAGGATCACAAAATAATTAATTCATCTCACTGACTAACTAAATTCCACATTTTACCTGTTTGCATTTAGAAATGCTGTTTTATCATCAGCTGTACATTGGCCATATTACAACATGATAATTACTGCAATAGTTATTCCCGATAATTATTACATTGTTTACAGCTTAAATATATGATATTCTGTATCTGTTTGAGTCGATGAATGAAAGCCCTATTAAATGCACCCGCAAGAACAGCAACGATCGAAGCTACAATCCAAGGAAATGTGAGAACATGTGACCAAGGAGGGTCTGAATGCGCTAATGTCTGCAGGAGAGTCACTCAGCTGAGGAATCTACGCTCTGCACAGTTTAGAATTAGATTTATGCAGAAGCGGCAGTTGAAGGTCAGCGCTGAATTGGAACTGGACAGAAATCACCCCTGTCCATCAGTGAGACACAACAGTGCACACACACACACTTACACACACACGCACACACACACACACACACACACACACACGCACGCACACACACACACTCACACAAACACACACGCACTCACAATACAAACACACTCTCTCACACAAGCACACTCACGCACACAAACACTCACACACGCACATACACTCTTACACGCACATACTCACACTCACATACACACATACACACGCACACTCTCAAACACACACACACATGCACACTCTCACACTTGCACACACACGCACACTCTCACACGCTCTCTAATACACATGCACGCTCTCGCGCGCACACACATACACAACCTCTCACACACAGACACTCACACACACAAAGTCATACACACACATGCACGCACACACTCTCTCTCTCTCTCTCTCTCTCATACACACACACTCACTCACTGAGGATTACTTGTCTCCGGAGTGGCTCCATGCTTCTCCCACACTCAGTCTTAAAGGAGAGTTCTGGTGTGAAATTGATTTGGGATGTATTGCAACATGATAACGAGTACTAACCTTTGTTGAATATCCCACCTCCATACGCACGCAACATTTTGAAATATATAACTTTTTAGCCGAAGCTCCCAACAGGCTTACAATGGTAGTGAATTGGGCGTAGCGTTTCCATGCAAAGAAATCGCTATTTTTTTCCATCATTGACAAGGTTTAAATTAGCTCCACACTTCATCGGTAGAATTCCGAGGGCTGACATTTAAAACGAGGAACTGAGAACTTTGAAAATGCACAGGTAGTTTATTAAAAAATACTATTTATGGAAACATTACCTCGATGCAGCTTCCACTCGCCTCCATCTTGAAAGTCACGATAAGTCGATTGACGAGCACAAACAATTAAGAAGGATTGGGGAACAGATTGCAATCTATTCATTCGTGCTTGTCAATCAACTTTTTGTGACTTTCACGATGGAAGCGACTGGCAACTAGCTCAAGGTACTGTTTGCATAAATAGTCTTTTTAAATAAACTACCCGTGCATTTTCAAAGTGCTCAGTGTCTCGTTTTAAATGTCAGCCCTCGGAATTCTACTGATGAAGTGTGGAGCTACTTTGAGCCTTGTTAATGATGAAAAAATAGCGATTTCTTTGCATGGCAACGCTATGCCCGATTCACTACTATTGTAAGCCTGCTGGGAGCTTCAGCTAAAAAGTTATATATTTCAAAATGTTGCAAAATGTATTCGACAAAGGTTAGTACTCGTTATCATGTTTCAATACACCCCAAGTCAATTTCACACCGGAATTCTCCTTTAACTCCTGCGCACACTCACTCTCCTCAATTCCCACCCCCATTACCGCCCACCTCCTCAGAATATTTAAGCCACGCCTCCTGATGTATATATGTTGACTGCACTCTCTCTATTGCTGTGTACAGCTCTGTTCTGGGTTTTTCTTTCCAACAGTGATCGATCCACTTGCTCGGCCTCACATAGGCAAAGGTAAGGCCCTGCCGTCATTACTGCTGCTGCGCTCCAGTCATATTCCTGCGGCTGCTGTGTGTTCATCTGAACTCAGCCTCTTCTACATTACCTGCCTGTGTCTGTGTGTGTGTGTGTGTGTTTGTGTGTGTTTATACGCGCGCGTGAGTGTGTGCGTGCGTGCGTGCGTGTGTGTGTGTGTGTGTGTGCGCATGCGCGTGTGTGAGTGTGTGTGTGTGTCTGTGCGCATGCGTGCTAGTAGGCACGCCCGTGTGTGTGTGCCCGTGTGTGTGTGTGCGCACGTGTGTGTGTGTGTGTGTGTGTGTGTGTGCGCGCGTGTGTGTGTGTATGCTGACACAAAGGAGTATTTATCTAATATTCTCTGCGAGTGATTGGGTGAATCATTAAGGCGACTGGAACTGAAAGACAGAATTGGTGAAAGACAACAGTTCCTGAAAAGACTGAAAATCGTAAAGACTGTGGGTCACTTTTGAACTTCAAGGAATTTGTTGCTAACATGAGGAATCTAAGGATGTTGTGAGCTCTCCACAGTATTGACTCAGAAAAGTTCTGAAGGTTAGAAACTCCATTTTGCGTTTTGCACTTTTGCGTTTAGTACTAGTACATGGTGATTTTTTTGTCTGCGCAATCATCAGGAGGTTTCTTGGAAGGTATCATCTTTATGTCTTTCAGCAATTCTTTGTATGGAGATTAGAAGATGAAAAGACCGATTCTACAGTAATGAACTGCATCACCCGCTGATACTGTGGAAGCTGTGTCATGCTGCTGTTATATATTGTAGATTGCGGCCACTCTAGTTTGTGGTGACATTATGGATGAAGAGAAACTCCTCACTTCTGAAGCTCCTGCCTTCTCTGTGCCATTGTTTTTGCGATACAGGCCTGCACAGAGAAACTGTGTGCTACTGCATGCGAATGGCTTTACATGGGCTCCCTCTGCCTTTGAGTGGGATTGGATTTATATCTGGACTTTGCCAGGATTTGCATAAATTCTCCTCAGTTTAGGTAGCTTATAGAGGAAGCTTATAAAAAGGCGTGGTTTTGACGTGCTTGCTGTGGACTCTTCTTTTATGGTAATTGAGTAATGAGGTTTCCATTCTAGTCCTGTAAATGTTATTTTCCTCCTTTTTCCGCCGAACGTACAAACACCTGTTTGCATGCGCCAAACAGATTATTTCTTGGTTTTCCTGCTCAAGAGACGATATCTTCAATTGTTGATTAATTGTCACATTTAAATGTTTCAGATCATCCAACTAATTTTATCACGAGACAAGGACAACGAGAGTGAACACAAAATGCTGCTTTTAAATGATCATTTATTTTATTGAAGGAAAAGAGTTATTCAAAACGTATATCACCCATATGAAAAAAATAAACCTGATAACTGGTCGTGCCATCCTTTGTGACAGCAACAGCAAACTAAATTTTTTGATGATTTCCACTGAGTTTACATGGTATTTTAGGAATTTTCGACCATGAACTGCCTGTTTCAGGTCGTGTCACAGCATCGCAATCACACTCAAGTCAGGACTTTGACTAAGCCACCCCAAAACCTTTTTTTTTCTTCTTTTTGAGCCATTGAGAAGTGAACTCACTTGTGTTCTTCCGATCATATTCCCGCTGCATAACCCAACTGCTCCTCTGGACTTTCTCCCGCAGGATTTTGTAGTAGAAAACAAGATATATAGTTGCATCAATTATGGTATTTTGCCCAGGTTTTGAAGCAAAAAAGCAGCCCAGACCATCACACTACCATCACAGTCCTTGACTGTCAGTATGATGTTCTTGTTGTGAAATGCGGTGTTTGCTTTACACCGGATGTAACAGAACCCATGTCCTCCAAAAAGTTCCATTTTTCAGTCAACAGAATATTATCTCAAAAGTCTTGGGGGTCATTAAAATGTTTTTTCAGCAAATGCGAGATGAGCCTTTGTGTTCTTTTTGTTCAGAAGTGGTTTCCCACTGCTGCTTTTCCATAGATGCTATTTTTGCCCTGTCTCTTTCTTACTGTGAAATGGTGAACACTGATATCAACTGAGGCAAGTGAGGCCTAAAGTTGTTTTGATGTTAGTCCAGGTTCTTTTGTGAGCTCCTGGATAATTAATCAATGTGCTTTAGACTGAATGTGCTTCAGTCACAGCTTGGAAGGTTTTTTTTTTTTGGTTTATAGATAATGGCTGTGGTTTGGCTGTGGTTTTCTGGAGTCTCAGAGTCTTAGAAATGGCTTTGTAACCCTTTCCAGACCTGAAGATATCAAGGACTTTGTTTCTTACCTGTAGGTGAATTTTTTTTTATTGCGGCATCATGTGCTGCTTATTCCCTAATTCAAATCTGCAGGCGGTTCTGCAGCATCTGTGTTTACATTCTAAAGCACTGGCAGTGATTCATTATGCCTGGGTGTAGAAATAAATTAAATCCACTTAGTAATCAAATGTGTTAAATTTGGTTGATTTAGTAACTAAGGGGGCAATTACTTTTTCACATGGTGCCAGGTAGGGCTGGATTGCTTTTTTCCTTCATAAATAAAATCATCATTAAGTTCAGTTCAGTTCAGTTCAATTCAATTTTATTTATTGTCAATTTCTTCAAATGCACCGGTCATACAAAGGAATTGAAATGACGTTTCTCACTGTTCACACGAAGACAGAGAGAACAGACATTAAAGTGCAAGACAGGGCAAGTGTAATAAATAACATTTAACATTTAAATCAGATCTAGGCTATAGTGTGGCAGTGCAATTAATAACATTTAAGTCTAGGCTATAATAAAAAAAATTTAAAAAAACTGTATTTGTGTTTACTCTGGTTAACCTTATCTAATATTAAAATTTGTTTGATGACCTGAAACACTGAAGTGTGAGAAATATGCAAAAATAAGAGAATACATTGAGGGGCAATTTTTCGCAGCTCAATACAATGGTCTTGTACTATTGTGTACCTGGTGATGTGTGCGTTATAATTACATGAAAGTAATTGAGAAATTACCTTAAGTGACAGGATTTACCTTTTTCCCCCTTGTTAATCTCTTAAATGAATTGGCCAATCCAGAAATTGTGCCATGATTGACGTACTTCCGGACCCCCAAGTCCCTTTATGAAGCCCTTGAGCAAGTTTGATGGGAAGAACATCTCTCCCACCAATTGTGAATTTGAAATTTAAAAAAAAAATGAATAACATTTTAAAGCTAGAATGTCACTTATTTCAATGGCCAGCAGGTCATCCAGATTCTTTGACATTCAGTGTCTCGTTCTTTGGTATTTTTATCTTAAAAACTCTCTTGAGACAAAAAATATGACCTTCATAATTTTTCACGTTTGTCTCATGGGGAATAAAGCGCACAAAGTGTCGATTTGAAGTCGCTTTCCGCATCAGCAGTAAATGAAGATGCGTTACAGATGCACTGTGTAAGTTTACAGAGCAGCGGCTCTGGCCGTGTGTTTCATGATTGTTTATATTGTTTAAATGAAATAAGATCATTGGAATCATGGGAATTGCAAAAAGATGTTTTAAATGATCTTATTTCATTTAAACAATTCAAACGATCATGAAACACGTGCACTGCTTCCAACCCCTGAGAAAAGAAAAGCATGAGAACTTTTTAAAATGTATTTTCATTTATTTATTTATTTAAAAGGGACAGTGCATATTAATGGACATGTCGTTTCCGTACAGGACGCCAAGACACATGCTAGAGTGATGAAGGAGACAGCATAAACACATACTAAAGTAGAAGAAAAAAATGAAAAAAATGAACATCATAACTGGCAAAACACTTACTAAAATAGGAAAACCATCGCAGTACGTTGGAAGATAAGGTGCTGAGTGCAATGTTAAGCACCACAGAAATTATTCTGAGGTGCATTGTGCTAAATTTTAATGGTCTATCATACTGTTTGTACATGTAAAGTGCTTTGTGCTGTTGTTAATTGCACATGAGACCCATGATTTACCATGGATTATAAAGTACTTTGTGTCATTGTTGACTCCGGAGTGATAATCGGTTTCCAGTTACTAGAGGTGAAATCCACCGTGACGCAGTGAAACTGATAAACCTCCAGTGCACAAGAACTTCTATTCCGCGCGAGAATCTCTTACTGATACGTTGATTGAATAATTCCTGACTACAGCCGGTGAACGTAAATATGCCACTAAAACTCACACCAAATGGGTGAGAGTTGACAGGTGTGCGTTATTAATGAAAACTGACCACACCTGGTAATGTTGAGAGTTTTCAGAGTTTCTGTAATGGATATTGAAATAAATGATTGAAAACAGGTTATGACCAATCATTATTTTTAAGGGCTGGGTTTGAACGCTGGATTGATGGTAGTACTGGTAGTTATTATTCTGTTGGTAAAGAGTGTATTTCTGCCCTAAAGGCTGCCCAGTGCTTGCGCTGTCAGAAATATTTAGAGTGGACAACGGTCTAGACAATCAAAACATGCTTCTGCCAAAATTTGTCACAGTGTCTGATTATCTGTTTATATATCTCTGGATCTATTTATTGTCTGAGATGTACTCAGCGTGAATGTGTTTCAGGAAGACGTGTTCCACTGTTTGCAGTTTTGAGTGTTTGGCAGTTTTTACGCTTCTGGCAGAGTATGACTCTGTATTTTTGGAATGGCAACAGCGCAATACACTGTAAATCTCCATCTATTTGTCAAACTGAGATGAGCGCATTTCACGATCATATCCCACCGTATACTTCACTAAATCCTGGGCCTGGAAGGTAAAATAAGCAGCTGACATCTTTCCACTGTACCGTCACCATCATGGCACTTAGCAGGTTCAGTTTAGAACACGAGGAACGGCTGTTACAGTCACTAATTCAGGGCAAACTTCTGTTTGACTCCTGTGAATTCCAAACATTCTTCAGGGTTGAAACAAAAAGGCTCTTATTTGTCTTTCTTGTGTGTTTTTGTGCTCTGACTGTGCAGTGGTTGCACGTAGGATGAGGAATATAAAATACAGGTCTTCTTTCACAGCCAATAGAGGTCGAGCAGGTTTGGGTGTGGACCTGCAGCTGGAGGTAAGGCCGGGTGTCATCCTCAGTAAGCAGAGCAATAGTCCTGTGCGGTTCAGTGCTTCACTTAAAAGCTGGAAGCCAGCGACATTTCTTGACATAGTTTCAGTTCTTCTTGCTTTCCGACCCGGAAGTCAAGGAGGATGCGACCTCAGCCTGGCAAAAACACTATATCAATGCCTGGAATGGTTTTTACCCCCAAGAGCGCATTGGAAGCATTGAGACCGCTCTCGCTGAAGGGACACTAGTGTTCAACAGGTCTAACAGGCTATTAGCGAGCAGGATTGGAGCAAGTCTCTTTATATTCTCCAAGATTTGCACTCTTTTCACAAGCTTCCCTGGATGTGAGGAGTGCGCACTTCTGACTGTCGCACTCAGTAGCAGCCATGTTCTCTGTCCTGCATCCAGTCACTTCAGTGCTACTTTTTACTGAAAGAATTGCAGTTTGTAGAATAGGGATAAAGCCTTCACTAAACAACGCTGCAATGACTGTGAATATGGTGCTGTACATATTACACTCATGAGGCCTCTCTGTTCGCTACTATTACAAGACCGTACTGGTAAGGAACACAATTTTTCGAGATTCTGCAAACTTCTCCTGCACAAAAGGACAACACCTGACCTGAGAGTCGCGGCATGTTGCAGGCTGTCACAGAGGGAGTTTCGGGTACTCATGCCATTTCTCATGCCAAGGTTAAGAAAATAATAGAGTGATAATAGAATAATATCAGTCAATAGCTTTTTATCTGAGCCACAGCAGCCTTATTTCCGAATTGAAAACTGCAGTGGAAGGCTGAGACCCCATTTGATCACAAACGCTGGTCCTGAAGATGAAGGTCATTGTTCCAGCTGAATCCATCCCTGCGCATGTGACCCTTCGGCTAGCGGCTCCAGCTCCTGCCGGTAAAGCTCTGGATGAACTGGGACAACTGCAGGAAGCTGTAAGGAGGTTTCGTTGGTCATTGAAGGCATCCCACACCCTCCTGTTACCTGTCAAACTTGCTCCGGAGGGGCTGAAGACACAGAGCGTAACATATGCACACCTAATAAATTAACAGTGTCTCTCCGGAAAAGTTTTGTCAAAAATATTCAAAATTTTCCTGAAGCTTGACTTTCAGGGAGCTCATAGTTAAGTGTAGATTATGTTCATTGTTCCAACTATAATGTTGGTATCAGACACTCCTTAGTCTCAGGTCAGTTCAGAGGCAGAGAGGATGATGTAGAGAAAATAAACTGGACGGCGGGAAGCCCCCTTTCTGGTGGTGAGTTGGCTTTAACATCTGGTCATGGCAAAACAAAGCATGTAATGCTGTAACTGATTTGGATGAGTGTGATTTATGAGCCTAAATGATTGATTCCTGTGGCCCTGGTGGCTGTGAAAACTGCAGACCCTGCAGAAATATGTATTTTAATGCCCTCTAAAACCAGTATTAATGATATTTACAGATAAATATTTGAGTTTTTGATAATTTGTTACCTTATTTTGATCATAATGGTTATATGCTGAAAACTTTCACTTATGTGTATGTCCTTATTTGAAAAAAAAAACCCTATGGTAACCTTTTTCTTTTTTTTTAAGATTAGTTATTTCTGAACAGGGGTGTTTTCTACGTTTACTATGCTTTTGCCATGACCGGAAGCTAGCGCCGATATTACCGTGGCGAAATGCACCCAGAATAGACAACGCGTAGTCTAGTTTTTTTTTTCCTACGTCATTGACCAGAAACAAGAATATTTTTTCACTTAATGTAATTTTCTTACCAACCACAAGATGGCTCACCACCTCAACAGGAAAAAACTGTGGCTGAAAAATGATAGATCACTGAGGTAAGGAATTGGGCTTTAGGCCATGAAATCAATCTGATATTCATGTTTTAAAAGTCTTAATGGAATAAAAAGCATTCAGACAGAAGCCTACCATAAATATTTACCGAGGCAGGCCTGCATTAAATTAATGAGGGACAGAACAGTCAAGGCACCCAGCAAATTAACTGTTTTCGTGGTCCGGCCGATATTGATTACATTACACAGTGACCCGTCCAAAAGCCATCGTAACCTGTTTCAACTGCATTTCAACTGAGAGTTCAACTGAATTAGACACTGAAGGAATAGTTTCATGTGAAACATTGTTTATTAGATGCAAGAGTGTTAGTATCGCAACTGCTTACCCACACAGCAAATGGAGCATATTAAAACACAAGACATTATCTCATTGGTCCCCTCTCATTCCACTTCTTTTGTTCAAATTACCATACAGTGCGATTTCAGTTTAAATCGGTAAATTTTAGGGGAAAATTATAAGTATGCTTTGCTAATTACATGTCCATGAGATTTGGGTGCCTAGTTCCATAGTTCTGAGGAGTTCTCTGGTTGCCTGCATGAGGGACTGAGAGGGGTTTGTGAGTATTACAGCACTAGCCAATACCCATTCTCCGCCCATGCTAGTGATGTCACAGGCCAGGCAAACTGAGAATGAATATAAAGATTCTGTACTGCTGTAGAAAACTGGAGGAAAAGCATTAAGTCAAATCCAGGGCTCCACTATATGGCTGAGTGCCTTAAGGTCTCCTCTTTCTGAGGTCCAGGAGATGAGAGGTTTAGAAATGAGATGAAGCTCTTTCTCTTTCCTGATGGATTCGCTGGAATTGCTCTTCACTGGGACTGCATATCTAGGTCAATTTTGGAAGCAGCAATTCTTGATCATACAGCAGATTTAGACATGGGAATCTCTGTGTTGCTCTCCACTCAATGTACACTGCAAATAAAAAAATCTTATTATTGAGCATTTTAACCTTGTATTTAGACTCAAAGCGATTGTATATATTGGCGTTTTCTCCGAAAGATTCTGCCACTGATGTAAGATCATTTTGACTCATTCTTCCATGAGACAAGTGAACAAGTGAGTTATTACCCTGTGAACAAACATAGAAATAATTCAGAATTATCTCACATCAGATGCAGAAAAAAAGTAATAAAAATAAGTGTATAAGTCTGACTGCATGATTTGAATACTTGGTAAGATTTTTATTAATTTGTTTGGCGGTGTAAGCTGCCAGTACACTGGCCTTGGTTGTTAGGAAACACAGTTACCCTGTCAGCACAGCGACGAGCCAAAATGAGTTCATGTTAATGCTCTTAGGGCACCAGAGTGAGCTCATGTTATTGATATTAATGCTCTTCGGTGGAGACTCTTCACATCTCTGAGGCAATAAGGCAGCCTGTGCTGCTGACACAAATCAATCAGAACAACTGAAGACCCAGCCCTAAAGGTACTAAAGTCACATTTTCACTCACCGTAAGATAAGGCTGGGAAAATGTCTTTTATCGTCATCTAGATCCACTGCCTCGCTTTTCTCAAAATTGACCTTCTGTGACCTCAGTGTCTTTAGAACTGGGGTTTTCAGTCTTAAGTGGTATCTTAAGTCATAAGCTTCCTTGCCAGTTTATGATGTCATTTCAGAGATGACTGAAGATGTAGAGGAACACTGAAAAGATCGGAGTAGTGAGCACTCATGTAATGCTCTTGCCGATAAAACAGATGTGTTTGTATTCATAAATATGTGGACAGTTAAGTTTTTATTCAGTCACGCAGTAAACAACAAATGTGTTCAGTACAAACACAACATTATAACATGACTGAGAAGGCACAGGCTGAAGTATAATGCTTATATTAAAGCCTGTCCTAATTAACAAATTAAGCTACCCATCAACATATATTTTTCCCAAGTAAAAAAAATAACAGAATTGCATCCAGTAAATTGATAGTCAGCGCAGAGGAATAATGAAGCAAAATCATAAAATAAACACAAAACCTTCACAGATTATGAACACTTGTAGCCCTCAAAAATCGCTTTAGAAACCATCCTTTTGAAAACTAAAAATAAAAAAATTTTAAAATTTATATTAGCATCATTCCTTAATGAAACCCCAACAACAGACATGCAACTCCTTTGCATTTCTTTTTTGGCCTTTGGTACAGTAAATTTGCATATATCTCTTAAATTATACTTTGTTTCTTGATATGAGAAAAACCTTTGTATGCCGACCGGGAGTAACTTTGATTTAGCTCTATACATTATTTGCATTATTTTGTAATTTACCAGATCATCGAATTTATCATGTGATTTCATAAACAGTGGGTGATTATGTGCATAATAATCAGCCTTATTAATAATCTGTATGGCTCGTTTTTGTAGAACTATTGCAGTTGTTTATATGTCAATCCCCAGACTTCCACGAAATATTATATGTAAGGAAGTATAAGTGAGCTGTAAATAACATGTAAGGCCTTATAATTTAATATATTTCTTGATTTGTACAGAATTGCTATTGTCTTAGAAATATTTCCTTTGATATAATAAACATGTGGTTTCCATGTTAATTTGTGGTCAGTAACCACCCCTATAAATTTTATCTCTGTCACCCTTTCAATTTCAACATCACATATTTTTAATTTCATGTCCTTGTCTATTTCTTTTCGATTTCCAAAGACCATGAATTTAGTTTTTTTTTTTATATTGCGTGACAATCTATTAACATCAAACCAGGTTTTGAGAATTTCTGGCTCTCTTTCAATACAAGACAAAGTTCCTGTAAATTATTACCAGAACAGTACATGTTCGTGTCATCTGCATAAATCATAAAATTCAACAGATTGGTCACATTACAAATATCATTAATATAAAACAAAAAAAACGTTTCGTATCAATCACAGATCCCTGGGGGACACCACAGGTTACCTTCCTAAATTGTGAAAATGTATTATTGATTTCTACTCATTGCACATTGCAGTAACTCCTCAGCCAAGAATAAGCTATACCTCTTAATCCATACCTCTCCATTTTTCTCAATAATATGCTGTGATCGATAGTATCGAATGCCTTCTGCAAATCAATATAATTTCCAACAGAATACTCATCATTTTCAGTTGCCTTTGTTATTTCTTCAACCATCTCCATAACTGCATATGCTGTCCCTTTGTTTTCCCCAAACCCACTCTGGTGCTCACTGAGCAAGAATTGAGGAGGAAGGGACACTGGTCTATAGTTATCAATGCAATGTTCACTGAGTAAGTGCTACCGCAAGAGACAAAATAAGGCAGAATAGTTAAAGTGAACCACAAGGCAGAGGATTAAACAGAATGTAAAATAGAGAGGCGTCAGAGGGCATGTAGGCCCTCCCCCTCTGAGGAAACCGCTGAGCCGCTAATATTTTCATTTTGTCCTGCAGTCTCTGCCGCTCCCCCATAAAGCAAATATTCAGAAACAAGACATGAACATCCATCACTGATCCCCTTTATTTGCCATAAATCAAGATATATTTTTAACCATTTTGGCAAAGCTGTGCAATTCTCCATGGAAACATGACCGGATCTTCAAAGGGCGGGAGAGCGCTGAGGTCCGTGGGAGGTTTAGATGGCGAGGAGCTGTGAAAATCGCCAGCACCTAGAGAAAAGTCAGAGCAAACCAGCATATCCCCTCCGCTGTGGCCCGGCAGAGCGGGTCCATTCCCTGAGAAAGATCAAACCAGTGGTGGAGCCAGAACTGAAACCTGAGTGGGCACTGAACATCTCTTTACAACTTTTATTAGTCCTGACTTGTTTGCAGTCAATTTTCCTAATGAACAATACTTTCACACTGTAAACATTCCACACTATCAGGTGTTGCTTGTTCTCCTCGTGAAGGTAAGATGACAATCATTCGTTTGGACTTGCTCTTTTTTTTGCTGCATTACAATCAGCCTTACTGAAAATTGCATAAATGTGTTTCTAATCTTCATCTTCGATTTAATTCCAACAATGTAAGCGATCATAAAGAGGAGGTTTGATCGCCTGATGTGCAAAAAATGTAGTGCAGAAGATCGAGAGCAGTTTCGTTGAGCGTAGGCCTCGGAGTAAATTAGTTTTCTGTACAGATTTTAGCCTATTATTTTGTCACCCTTTGATGGCATTAACAAAGACTCCATGTCTATAATTTAGAATAGTTTACTGTTATAATTGGAAAATGTTTTAATTAAGGAAAATGATTGAGAACAAGTCAGGAGGAATAATTGTTCAAGCACGTCCAAACGAATGGTTCTCATCTTACTTTCCTGAGGAAAACTAGCAACACCTGATAGTGAAGGAATTGTTCATTAGGGAAAATGACACCAGACAAGTCAGGACTAATAAAAGTTGTAAAGGGATGTTCTGTGCCAACTCAATTTTCTGTTCTGGTTACGCCACTGATCCGAATGTGCCTCGAAAAAACCCAAACATCGCCAGAGCAGGTGAAAGTCCATTAGTCAATTAAAATATAGCAAGAATAAGCCATCACATAATATCCTACAAAACCCAAAACCAGTTTAGTTGGCACGTTATGTAAATCGTAGATAAAAACAGAATACAATGATTTGCAAATCCTTTTCAACTTACATTCAATTGAATACACTGCAAAGACAAGATGTTTAATGTTCAAACTGAGAAACTTTTTTTTTTGCAAATAATCATTAACTTAGAATTTAAAGGCAGCAACACATTGCAAAAAAGTTGGCACAGGGGCCTTTTTACCGCTGTGTTACATCGCCTTTCGTTTTAACGACACTCAGTAAACGTTTGGGAACTGAGGAGACCAATTTTTGAAACTTTTCAGGTGGAACTCTTTCCCATTCTTGCTTGATGTACAGCTTAAGTTGTTCAACAGTCCGGGGTCTCCGTTGTCATATTTTACGCTTCATAATGCGCCACACATTTTCAATGGGAGACAGGTCTGGACTACAGGCAGGCCAGTCTAGTACCCGCACTCTTTTACTACGGAGCCATGCTGTTGTAACACGTGCAGAATGTGGCTTGGGATTGTCTTGCTGAAATAAGCAGGGGCGTCCATGAAAAGGACGTTGCTTGGATGGCAACATACGTTGCTCCAAAACCTGTATGTACTTTTCAGCATTAATGGTGCCTTCTCATATGTGTAAGTTGCCCATGCCTGGGGCACCAATCAACCCCCATACCATCACAGATGCTGGCTTTTGAACTTTGCGCCTATAACAGTCCGGATGGTTCTTTTCCTCTTTGGTCCGGAGGACACGACGTCCACAGTTTCCAAAAACTATTTGAAATGTGGACTCGTCAGACCACAGAACACTTTTCCACTTTGTATCAGTCCATCTTAGATGAGCTTGGGCCCAGCAAAGCCGGTGGCGTTTCTGGGTGCTGTTGATAAATGGCTTTCACTTTGCATTGTAGAGTTTTTACTTGTACTTGCAGATGTAGCAACGAACTGTAGTTACTGACAGTGGTTTTCTGAAGTGTTCCTGAGCCCAAGTGGTGATGTTCTTTACACACTGATGTCGGTTTTTGATGCAGTACCGCTTGAGGGATCGAAGGTCACGGGCATTCAATGTTGGTTTTCGACCTTGTTGCTTACGTGCAGTGATTTCTCCAGATTCTCTGAACCTTTTGACGATATTACGGACCGTAGATGATGAAATCCCTAAATTTCTTGCAATAGCTCGTTGAGGAATGTTGTTTTTAAACTGTTCGACAATCAGCTCACGCATTTGTTCACTTAGTGGTGACCCTCGCACCATCCTTGTTTGTGAATGACTGAGCATTTCAGGGAAGCTGCTTTTATACCCAATCATGGCACCCACCTGTTCCCAATTAGCCCGTTCACTTGTGGGATGTTCCAAATAAGTGTTTAATGAGTATTCCTCAACTCTCTCAGTCTTTTTTGCCACTTGTGCCAGCTTTTTTGAAACATGTTGCAGGCATCAAATTCCAAATGAGCTAATATTAGCAAAAAATTACAAAGTTTACCTGTTCGAACATTCAGTAACTTGTCCTTGCAGTGTATTCAATTGAATATAGGTTTAAAAGGATTTGCAAATCATTGTATTCTGTTTTTATTTATGATTTACACAACGTGCCAACTTCACTAGTTTTGGGTTTGTACATAACAGGACAAGGGAGAGGAAAAGTTTTCTTTAGCAAGGCTCTCAAAACATCCTGACATAGTCCAGTGCGCACTGCAGTTAGTAGACCCAATACGCTTCTTATCTGACCTTTGAATAGGTCCCTTTGAGGTTTCAAAGACAGATTGGAATGAGAAATTGAATGTATAGCTCCTACATATAGCAATCAGTCACAGATTTAAAACAATTTGGGTAATATTGCGCACGTCCCCCTCAAGCCTTCAAACCAGCTTCCGTGAAACTACCGTCCATTTTAATTCTGGGACCCAGGGAGTTCCTGCAGAACACGTCCCGGAGCACCACACCCCCTCCATCAGCTTGTCTTCTCCCTGCAGTGCCTTCTGACGCCGCCTCTTTCTCACCTGAATGCTGCTCATGCACTCGGTCAGTGTAAAATAAAGCCAGACTCCCTGGGCCAACGACCTTTTTCAACAGCGAATAGAGAATTCAAATTCTCTGCAACTTGTGTTACAGTCGTCTGTTTGCTGGATCAGATGGGATTGCCCACACTGCCCTTGTGCGTCTATGAGCCTTGGGCGCCTGAAAGCCTTTCGGCGGTTCATCGTTCATCCCACCTTAGAGCACGACCAGCAGGTCCGCATCACTGCTGACTGGGAGCGCTGGAGAAGCCTTGCCTCTCTGGATATGCTCTGACCTCTGACCTCTGACCTACTCCCCTGGCCCTTGTCAGAGTTATTGTTGTCCCATTTTTTTTCCCCACATCTAACATGGAAACTACGAGAACCAATGGTTGGCTTTCCATCCGAGGTCAGCCTACAAACCTTTGGATGTGATATAATCGATGTCATTTTTTCATCTGTGAGTGGTTTTAATGTTACGGCTCATATGACTGGGCATACATTAAGTTCTGAGGTTGAAATTTAAAATTTGATAGATGTCCTGAATATTCACGAAGTGCTCTAACTTACTATAGGTCTTTGTTCTTCAGAAAATGGGTCTGATAAATGTTCAGACTCTGGAAATTTCTTTCGTAAAGGAAGATAAGTGGGCAGAGAGGCAGTGCTCACTATCTGGCAGGTCGACCGAATTTCAGAGATCAGCCACCATTTATGGCCCTGATATTTATAGCACTTGAAGACAGGCAAAAATGAATGAAAAGCTGAAAAGAAAATGACAAAAACGAGTGAAAAGCTGCACTCCATACTCAGGTCGATGAAAAAGAACAGAAAATGCACGTGCCCAAATCAGAAAAGGTTTGCGCGGTGCTTTAAATTATAATTAAAAGTAAAAACAGTGATTTGTAAATTATTTTTCACCAGTGCAATGTTGAAAACATTATGTTGAATTATTTGATGTTTCATCACATGAATTTTATTGATTTTCTAAAAATAAACACATTTCAATTTTGATTCTTACAACATATTTAAAATAATCTGAAACATTAAAACATTTATCATTTTGTAGTGTTGGTATTTCTTCTCACAAAAATTTAATAAACATTAAGGAATTGAGGACATTAAGTAATTAAGTGTTTTCTGTGTAATTGTGTCCCATTCTTTCTGCAAACAAGTTTGAAGGATGCGGTCTTTGGTGTTGCGTCACAGGTTCTCTATAGGAGATAAGTGAGGACTGCAGGCAGGCCAGCTCAGAGCCTGCACCTGCACGTATGCAGCCATGTTTCCGTAATGTGTGCAGAATGTGAATTCCATCGTCTCGTCAAAATAATCAGGGTGTCTGTGGAAAATATGATCTGTCGAAGGCAGCATGAGTTGCTCCAAAATAACACACTTTACACCATTAAAGATGCCTTCGCAAGTTGCAAGTTACCCTTGCCCTGGGCACGGACCCTATACCATGACTGACCGTGGCTTATTGACTTCTTGCTGGTAACAGTCTGGATGGTCCTTATCTAGTTTGGTCCAAAGTATATGGTAGCCATTTTTTTCCAAAAAAAGAACTGAAATTTGTGTAACGGTCAATAACGGTCGATAACAGATGCCACAGAGCCCAAAGAGGTCAACAGCGCTTCTGAACGCTGTGATTATAAGTCTCTCTTTTTGCATGGTAAACTGGCATTTGTGGATGTAAAGACAAAAAAGTTTACATTTTAAGTAGTCTTTAAGTCTAATTCTAAGATGTAACTTCCTGTCAGGGCATCCTGGGGTTTGAACCTGAGTCTCCTGAATAGCAGGCAGATGATTTACCACAAGACCACGGGATGGACTCAATTGCAGAGAGAGGCAGACAAGGCAAGTCAGTTCAGGGGTTTTACTGAGTCAAAAAGAGTTTCAAAAAAAAGGTACAAATCTCAGAAGTTTCAAGTTAGGGTTCTTCATAAAACAAAGTTCTCAAAACAAATCCAAAGTCCATAAACACAAAATCAACGAGTCCAAAAAGTACTAGAAAGAATGCTGGAGAGGCTTAACAAGACGTGCAAACTTAAGGTTGACAATACCAAGACTGAGCACAGGACAATAAACTGAGCAGGCATTTAAAGGGAGTCAAAACGATGGACAGGTGGCTGCAATCAACATCAAATCAAACAAAGCATGACTAAGGTAACATGACTCAGCACACAGAAATGGGCACAATGAGGACATCTGGTGGTGAGAGTTCAGAAAAATGTCCCAAAACCTCACACTTCCTAATATGTCACTATATGTATGAATTTATTTTTACCTCTTAAGCCCAAATGGCCCCGGTATGGGGGGAAATCAATAAACATCATAAATATAGCATATTTCCTAATGGCAACATCGTCGTGCGGCAGATCCATTTAACGGGAAGAAAAGCCAAAACCGAACAGAATTCGAGCACCGAGCAAGTAAAACATAATATAAAATAATATCAGTGCTCGATTGCTAGCGTTTCAACTGAATGTGTGCTATGTATACAAACAATACATCAAATGACATGGGAAAATCCATATAATCCAATGATGTAAGCCTTGTCATTTTAAACCGACACCGCACTCAAAGAACAGCAGGCATACACCTTACATTCTACAGTGATGAGCAGAAATTTTTTCATACCTTTGCTATTTTGAAAAAAAAAAAACTGATCGAGGGTAAATCTGTGCTGGCTATTGTTCGCCCAATGTGTCTGTGTTATATTGAACCTGGATCTGCCAGTCTCCATGCATGTTTGTTTCCGGGGCACTGCTTCCAAAGAGATCAGGCCGTGAGAATTCCGCTTGCACACAACGTATTGTCTACAACCCACGCAGTAGTAATTTCGTCCGGCGCAGCCCGCGCAGTGGTAATTTCGTGAGGTGCAACACCGTGCGCAGACGAACGTGCACCGAGATGGGTGTGGCGGCGTAGTAGGGGGAGGTGTCACTTATTCATCAAGACGCAGTGACAATTTTGTAGATAAGTCTTCACTGCAGTTGCGCAGAAAGCTCGCCAGCTCCAACCTCGTTCACTTTCTGCGCAGTGGTAATTTGGCTGACCGGCGCACACGTTACCGAAACCTCACCGGCAGGTTTCCAGAATGTCAGGCACATTTCAATACAGTAAATTATTGCAGCAACCACTGTTTAATGTAACTCTCTGAATCAGCACATAAATTATAGTATCTATATCGATTGTCCTCATGTCAGATCAAAGGCGGTTGGCAGCGTGATGGAAACTCGACCTGACTTAATCAACGCAACTGAATCAATGATGCAAATTAACGACTTCACGTCTTTCTCAGCCAACCACAGACTGCCTCGGCATCAGGCAGTGCGTATATAGTGCTTGCGTTCCATGCACGGGAAAGCCGCTTGCACACTGGACGCGAAACAAATTCTTCGCACGACTGATTGCAGTCTAAGTAAATTCAAAGAGCTATCGACTTTTCTTGCTCTTTTTATTCGTCTGTTTTCTTCCTTTGAAGATAGACAACAGTCTTTATTCGGTCTTTCTTTTGAAAAGTAGTCAGATGGATCGAACAGATTCACGCTTTATTTCCACAGCAGAGATAAAATAGAGCTTGCAATCAGAGAGCAAATCAACTCCATGACCATTGACAGTGTGAATAAATTATCGCCAGCACGATCAAAACTGCCCGACGCAAAATGCAAAATACTCCATGTCCGGCACCCAGCAAAAAATAAAAGTATTGATATGAGAACAGATTTTTAACGGAATAAAGAATAAAAATACAAATACATCACCAACCAACAGAACATCCAAAAGAGATGACCCGCAAATAAATTAATCGCAGTGTTCGTTGGATGTTCTGTTGTTAAAATGTTTCTTTTTATTATTTATTTCATTATCAATCTGTTCTAATCGTCCTCTTTTTTCCTTTTTTTTTTGTTGGCTGTCAGACACGGGGGCATTGTACATTGTCCCATGCCAGTGTCGACTCGCTTTACTGAGCAGCTTAAACAGAAACATTGATTGAAATCCTCGGTACTCATCTGGAAGAACTGAGCCCTCTTATCAAAACATTCACGTTTAATATCTAAAAGAGTCGGTAGATTTGAAGAAATTAAAAACAATAGTAGACTGTCGGACACGGAGATTTATTAAAACCCTGTCGGACTTTCGGACACAAGACACTGCTGTCAACGCAATCTGTCGAGTGAAAAATTGGTTTCGCGTCCAGTGTGCAAGCGGCTTAATACTAGGCTACTATTATTGTCACTTAGGTTTTATCGTTTTTAGTGGGGGAAAGGAATACAGCCTGATTGCTATGATCTCCTACTGAGTTAAGATCACATATTGAAAATAAATGTGTCACGTATCTTGCATTGTTGTCCATGCATGTTAATCACAAAATTTAAAGCAGCGACAGTTTGTTATAATAGGAACACGCGATCCATCGTTTCTCTTGCCAGTGAGCAAGATTTGACTCGGCTGTGTCGCCTTCTTTGCCAGCTTGCGCTGGAAGGAGGGACAGAGGCGGGAAAGAGGAGTATTTGCGCCAGGCTACGAAATTGCAACATACGCCTGAACGCACCCCTCATTCGCCGCGCCTGCGCCTGGTCTATGAAATTAGAGCCCTTTATCTGCGTACCAGCTGCCAGGTGACATTAAGCACAAAGACTCAAAGAGCGCAGCAATAAGCGAGCAATACAGTCGCTAAACCTGTGTCTTTTTGATATTTTTGCCAAAATTGTCCACTAAATATTCAACAGACGTTTTCAAAGAAGTCTTTCGAAAGAATCCATGCGCCATTACGCACAAGCACTGAAAAAGCGCAGCAGTATAATGCAGCCACTAGGGTGCATGACATGCTTTGCTAATTCACTCATCAAATCTGCAAAATGGGAACTGTCCTGCCAATCTGCTCAGTGGACTGATCTCTTCGCTCGGCAAAGAGAGATCAGGGTTCAAAACTCAGTGGTACAGCAGAATTTTGTGAGAAGCGGAAGCATTGATTTTGTATAAATAATTGCAAGGCTGTTGGTTGTTTTTACTTTTTATTATAAAATTTAGTTTATCATTGAATTTATTATTGTGTTTATTTGCTTGTTTTATTAAAAATAAGTTTGCTCCAGTGGAGTCAAACTTCATCTCCTTTGCGTGTATTTTCTTTGAATGAGAAAATACAAAACTGGTTGCAATAAAAATAAATAAATAAAAATAAATGAATAAATTAAACAAAAATGGTTGTAATCAAATGGAATATATGCCTGTAGTGACATATAAGTGAAATTTAATGAGTTTTAAAGTTGGGTACCTGAGAAATCTCAAATGACACGCAATGCCCAGAAAGATGCCCAAAATTGCCAATTTGAAAAACCACGTAAACATTCCTGAACTAAAGCCTAAGATGTGTCAGACTGCCACTAAGAAATCCCAAAAGGGATATTCTGCCTATTTTGTTAGACAGAAATGCAATCTTTCACTTTTGCTGTGCTCAATCTTCATTTATTCTGACTCAGTGATGTATATACTGATTTTATTCCACAACAAAAATCTCTAGTGTGTTGCCTTTATTATGATACCAAGATTATTCAAACAGACTAAGTAGTTGCAGAGATATTCTCGTTTTATTTTGGGCTTGTCATTTCAAGCATTTTCTGAGCCAGAGGCTCAGGGGGAAGAGGTTAAGTTACCATGTGCTTTACAAGTGAAATATTTTATTCCATTGGCAATTTGATATATGAGGCAAAATGATTAAACCTCAATATCAAATTTTTGTCTTACTGAGAAAAAAGGTAATAGAAACAAATGTTTAAAGTTTTAATACAAGAATAAAAAGCTTAGGAGGATGGACTTGTTTTTCATTTTTTGCAGTGAATGTATTATATTACTTGACAAATGTTAGCCAATGTAATCCTGCGCCGATGTGGTTATGTCACTTATTGATAAATTAATGTATTTAATGCAGTAGCATCTGAATGATCGGAGATCATGGGTATTCAGCTTGGGTTTACGCCCTTCATCTTAATGCACAGAAATTGCTCCCCAGTCCATGAATCCTTTAACTACCTTAAGCCCAACCCCCGCGACTCCGAATGTTGCCTTGACCACAGAGATATAAGAAAACTAGAGTGAACGACGTGTGGGCTGGACCAAAATGGACACGGCAGAATAGCTTCACCATCTTGTGTATGTATAAATGTCCAATGAGGTACATGTAAACAATAGGCTAAACATGGGTGTCGACAAATTAGAGACTTTTTTTCCGTGGTTTTTTATCCTTTCATACTTAAAATGGACACGAATAAGGAATTGTAATCAAACAACAAAATTTATATAAAAAATATGTTTTTTAAATCCAGTAAATTCGATGTTAATTTAATTGGAAGACATCACAGAAAAATCAGAACTTCAGCTGTTGTCCCTTATGAGCGGGTTTTCGCTGTATATGAGCACGGTTTATGCCAGTTATACTGCATTTTCCATTGAATGTCTGCCCCAATATACATACACAAGATGGCGGCGGCGTGCTGCCGCGGAAACGACGAGTCCGCGGAAACGGGATTGTGCACTCTAGTTTTCTTATGTCTCTGTGGCCTTGACGCTTTTAAACGCCGACTGAAAGTGTCAGCCGCATCAACATTGACAGCTGTCAACACGACCGGGAAGCCATGAGTGTCAATCTCAAAATATTAAACAAGACAATGTTTAATTTTGGAAAAAAAAAACCTGCCAATCCAGCTTATTTTAAGTGATGGCAAAGTGCGACGGTCAGGTTACTTTGCACTTTACGTTATATACAGACATAATTTTCCTCCTAAATTTAGCCGTCTTGTAAATTATGATTATGATTCACTTTACTTCACCCAGCAGTGAATTAACTAGCTAGCTAACTTAGCAATGTTGAGTTCTTACCAGTGTACCTGAGTTAGGTTCTGTCTAACTGCAGATCGCTTTATAACTTTAATGCCCGCAAAATAACGGATTTCCTCTCAAAATTGCGACTTGGTTAAAAATCAGGTATCTTGGTTTTGACAACTGCATGTGAGGTTGCTGCTAAATGTGTGCAGCCAACCATAACAAGGCAAAAAGTGAAAATCTGACCCACGTCACACACTGCCAGTGGGCGTCGGGTTTTATGCACCAAAGACGACAAAATATCCAAATTTATTCTTGTCTTCTTCTGTCCATCTTTGCACCTAAAAGACGAGGCCTTTCTGGAACACAGCATTTGTGTTAAATCATGACGACATTCACCTGCCGACATCAACTGTTTCGGCATGATTATTCAAATTTTGTACTTCATTACTAGTCCTAAATTACCATCATCCCAACGTTTGTGAAATGTGTTGTAGGATCAAATCGCAGTAATGGATGTATATTTACGATTAAAATGAAGATGACAGGACAGACATTACTCATATTGTCCTCATGCAGTTTGTAATGTAAATTTATAAATCTTTTTGCTCTCTGTTTCCATGTGCATTTTCCCGACCAACGCAGTTGAGGTTCTACATTCAAAATCTAAACAAGCACTTGTCTGAAATCAAGAGATGATAGATACAGCTGAGCGTATGCAGCTCCGCCCAGGATTAAGGTGATTGTAACACTGAAATATGAAATTTAACATGATCTGAACCCAAGCGGGGTTCTTACTAGATTTCTGTGCTAGTCATGAATTATCCATTACAAACACCATGTTCGAGCACAAGGGTGTTCATTAGAGAACTTCGTACTAGAACATCCCTAGTTAAAGATCGATGATCAATTTTGTAATCATGTCATCAGATCTGCGGCCATATGTCTTGGGTACTCGGGTGAAGTGAGGGGCAGAGTCAGCTGATCACCTCCTGGTGCAGAGCTGGATTAGACGGCGGTGAAGACTGCTGGACAGACCTGATAAACCTGAACGCGTTGTAGAGTTGAGTGGGAACGTTTAGAAAAGGACCCTGTCTGGACGATTTTCATCTCACACCTCCGGAAGAGCTTTTCTGGTATCCCGGCGGAGACTGGGGAAATGGAGTCCAAGTAGATCCTGTTCAGAGTCTCCATTGTGGAAGCGACAGCCATGGGCTGTGGCCTGACGGTTGTAGATGCCAGTCATGGCTGCAACCCAAGGACTCGTTAGTGGACACCAGCGGCGAGGGAGGCCGTAGAGCCGAAGATGGTGGCCTTTTGGGCCTGGTTTGCCCAGGAGACTCCTGGGTCAGCAGACTGGTATTGGCAGGATAGATTGACTGCAGCTGCAGTGGTCACAGAAGCAAAAACTCAAGCGTTGGAGGAGTTTGGTGAGACTATGGAGAGAACTTTCTGGTGGCCTCAAAAAGGTTTGGATAAACTGTCAGACGACTCAGGAAGGGGAGGCAGGGCTTCGCCCAGGCTGTTTTCAGCAGGGTCTGGGAACTGTTGACCTCGACTGAGGATGTTATCTGGCGGTGGAAGGAGCACTCTGAGGAACTCCTGAATCCGGCAAACATGCCGTTTAAGCAGGAAGCAGAGATGGAGAACTCAGGTGAGGCCCGTTTCCTGGTGGACGTCACTGAGGTGGTCAGAAAGCTTTGCAGCAGTAAGTCACCAGGGATGGATGAGATTCACTCTGAGATGTTGTTGTTGGGCTTCCATGATTGACAGGCCTGCTCAACATCGCATGGATGTCGGATACAGCACCATTGGGTTGGCAGACTGGGGTGGTGGTTCCCATTTTTAAAAAGGGGACCGGAGGTTGTGCTCCAACTATAGGGGATCATAATGCTCAGCCTCCCAGGAAATGTCTCTGCCCGGGCGCTGGGAAAGAGGCACGACCCAAACGTCAAACCTCAGATTCCATTTGCAAATGGATCTGTGTCCCTGCAAGCACGTGTAAAACCCACTTAAAAAAACCCCAAGGGTGTAATTTTAATTTAATCTAATTTTAAATTGAATAAACAGATAAATGCAGTGATCAATTCCATCTTTTTCCAGCTGAGGCTCTCATCTGTGGTCAAGTCCTTTTTTGTTATTCAATGATTTTGAAAGAAATATACTGTATACACCTTTATCTCATCCTGACTTGACAATTGCAATGCCCTTTATGGTGGTGTTAACCAGGCCAATCCCTCACACTTGCAGTTGGTCCAGACTGCTGTCACTCATCTTTTAACAGGAAAATGCAAGGAAGACTTTTTATCTTTATTTAACCGAGGAAAGTCCATTGAGAACGTGTTTCTCTTTTTCATGGGAGCCCTGGGAGAAAATTGTGATTGAAAAGTTGCAAGTGAGTGATAAAGAGAAACGGAGGTGAGGCCCCTGGATCAGTATGGGGTTAAGGGCTTTGATCCAGGGCTGAACAGCAGAGATCTTCCCAACTTCAACTCTCCAGATGAAGTCATAATCACAAGACCCACCGCTTGAATCTGCAAATCTTTAGTTACCAGTCAAGCAACGTAACATGAGGCTACATTTGCCCTGTGTCGGCCTCTTTTCACCATTTCACAGTACGTTCTGGGATTGATTTTAAGATTTTATTGTCTGCTAGCTCCAAAATAAGATAGCTCCAACTTCTTTCTGACCTTTTACAACTGTACATTCCATCAAGTCACCAACAGTTGCTTCTGGTTGTCCCATGGTCATGGTTTAAGAACAGGTGCGACAGCGCCTTTGCAGTGCTGGCCCCCAAACTCTGGAACAAGTTGCTTCTACATTTTAGGCCAGCCCGTCTACCGACTGTTTGGAAATTGCATCTTTAAACACATCTTTATTTCTTGGTTTTTGAACCCCATTTGAGAGTTTCTTTTCTTTTTCTTGGGGCCCGATGGCTTTTATTTGTCTTTCCCTACTACGACTGATTCAGGCTGCGTCTGCCTGTCTGCATTTGCCGTCATCCAGATCCATAACTCTGAAACTATATGCTGCAGCCCTTTAATTTTATACTGACTTTCTGACCTTTACCAAAGCTTCATATCTGTCACTTTTTCTGCAACCTCTGACCTTGGACCTCGCTGCAATTACTTCTTTCACTGTGTTTCGTCACTGGGCCTGATCTCTGACACTGTTGACAAGGACCTCTTGAAGTTGGTTGTATATTTTGTTCTTATGCTCTAGCTGTGCTTTTTTAAAGGCTTGTGGACCTATGACCTTTGACCTTTTCCCCCATGACCTTGACCTTTCTTTTCAAATTCCAACTTTCATAAATTAACCCAATCCTTTAATATAGTGTATCAAAAGCAACTGAGTTTATGTCAAGAAAACAAATGCAAGCTTTAAAATTAACCGACAACCTCTACAGAACATTTTATGTGACCTCTGACTTGTGATCTTGACCTCAGATCACTTCCCAATGAATGTCCCACAAAATGCTTGCAGTGCCTTTCAGAATAGCTGTGTCGTGCCCCACCGCTGCTCAGGCCTGCTGGGGGGACGTGACTGTAGGCCGAGTCTGTCCCTCTGAGCATGTGTGTCCTGATCTTTGGCCAGGGACTTTTGCGGTCTTTCAATCTGCTCGTTATGTTGTTGTGCTTGTGTCTTGTAAACTAGTCTTTGTGTTTTTCATGGTTCGAGATTGTTTTAATTGAACAGCTTTTTGGTCCACCAATAGTGTATATACATGTGCTAATAAAAAATTTTGATTGGATTTAAATGCAATATGACTCAGTGATTTGCAATTTGCGAGAAAAATGACCATGGTGTATACCGTTGCATAAATATGTTGACCGGGTATCCAGGTCTATCCAGACCAGGGTACCCAGAAAATATACACCTCTCAGTGTTCTGTGCCAGAGGCTCAAAAGGCCTTTCACTCTCACTGTCCAAAATCTGGAACAAAAGTAAGTGTCTGCTGACACCCTCTGGTCAGGTGTATGTATTACTGCCGGTTCAGTTATCAATCCCCCGTCTCAATAAAGCTGATGGGTCTACGATATTCCTGAGTCTGCAGTGATTCTTTCAGTCCTGCACTTTCATATTCAAAACCCTGACGTGACCATTTATTCTTGCAGTGGTTATTCTTGTAGAGGATGATTTTTGGTAAACACTGAAATTGTGACAAAAGTAGAAAGCGAAGGCTCTTCAAGGCCCAAACGCAAAAGAATACGGAGAGGAACTGCATGGAGAAACTGCTGCACATCACAATCCTTTCCAGGTTTACTTCAAATCAATGAGTCATGATGTGATTGGAACTTTTTGCCTGCTTCTCAGTGTTGACTGCAGCCTTTGCAGGTTGCTAATCAAAGGCTGTTCCATTAAGAAGGCGCTTCTGAACTAAGCCAGGATAACAGATGAAACTGTCAACATGAAAACAAAGAGTAAATAAGAGAATGGGCCAGGAATAATAAAATGGCTCAAGGAGAGGAAGTAAGGGTGTTAAAATCAATCCTTTTAAGAAGAGGAACAGCCTATTATATAAACTAATTGCCTTTATGAGGAAAGCAAGTGGAGGATAATAATATAATGTCCATAGTCACCCCATCAGAATCTTTGTTTTTATTGAATGAATTATAATGAAATATAGTGTAACTGCAGAGAAATTGCAGCACTGAGCCATAAATGACTCCCATTCCATGGGACGATTACAATGTAAACATACAGTGAGACACAATTTTCCTGAGCAGTGAAATATTTATCTTTTGTTTCTGTGCTCTAGAGATCAACCTAGAGATTGAGAGGATATAAATCACAGGGATGTTTAAGTGCAGACTCTCAGTATTAATTTAGGGGTGTTTTCATTCTGATTAGGTGAATCCTCCCCCATTTTCAGGTGCATTAAAAACATTGGATAGTCGACCATAATGTTGAATAAAGTAATCTTTTCTTCAATAACTTGTTGAGTATCCTTCATATGCAGTGAATGCTTTAAGTTTCTGACATACAGTATAAGACATCACCAGATGCCACAAAATAACAGAAAAAAAGTCTCACTCTCCAATGAATTATGGTTTATCACAGATTTATACTCAGATGGATTGACTGGTTTACAACCCTGCAGTCTGTGGCTGATTTCATGGAATTTTATATTTCCATAGCAGACTTCTAAAAGCAGGTTAAAAATGTCTTGCTGTCTGTCTCTGATAGATCATGGTCACGCCCTCTTGCTCTCTCTCTCTGACAGATCATGGTCACGCCCTCTTGCTCTCTGTCTCTGATAGATCATGGTCACGCCCTCTTGCTCTCTGTCTCTGATAGATCATGGTCACGCCCCTTGCTCTCTCTCTCTGATAGATCATGGTCACCCCCTCTTGCTCTCTCTCTCTGATAGATCATGGTCACACCCTCTTGCTCTCTCTTTCTGATAGATCATGGTCACGCCCTCTTGCTCTCTCTCTCTGATAGATCATGGTCACGCCCTCTTGCTCTCTCTCTCTGATAGATCATGGTCACGCCCTCTTGCTCTCTCTCTCTGATAGATCATGGTCACGCCCTCTTGCTCTCTCTCTCTGATAGATCATGGTCACACCCTCTTGCTCTCTCTCTCTGTTAGATCATGGTCACGCCCTCTTGCTCTCTCTCTCTGTTAGATCATGGTCATACCCTCTTGCTCTCTCTCTCTGATAGATCATGGTCACACCCTCTTGGTCTCTCTCTCTCTGATAGATCATGGTCACACCCTCTTGCTCTCTCTTTCTGATAGATCATGGTCACGCCCTCTTGCTCTCTCTCTCTGATAGATCATGGTCACGCCCTCTTGCTCTCTCTCTCTGATAGATCATGGTCACGCCCTCTTGCTCTCTCTCTCTGATAGATCATGGTCACGCCCTCTTGCTCTCTCTCTCTGATGGATCATGGTCACACCCTCTTGCTCTCTCTCTCTCTGATAGATCATGGTCATGCCCTCTTGCTCTCTGTCTCTGATAGGTCATTGACACACCCTCTTGCTCTCTCTCTCTCTCTGATAGATCATGGTCACTCCCCCTTGCTCTCTCTGATAGATCATGGTCACTCCCCCTTGCTCTCTCTGATAGATCATGGTCACGCCTCCTTGTTCTCTCTCTCTGTGATAGATCATGGTCACGCCCTCTTGTTCTCTCTCTGATAGATCATGGTCACACCCTCTTGCTCTCTGTGTCTGATAGATCATGGTCACGCCCTCTTGCTCTCTCTCTCTGATAGATCATGGTCACGCCCCCTTGCTTTCTCTCTCTGATAGATCATGGTCATGCCCTCTTGCTCTCTGTCTCTGATGGGTCATTGACACACCCTCTTGCTCACTCTCTCTCTGATAGATCGTTGTCACGCCCTCTTGCTCTCCCTCTCTGATAGATCATGGTCACGCCCCCTTGCTCTCTCTGATAGATCATGGTCACGCCCCCTTGCTCTCTCTCTGTGATAGATCGTGGTCACGCCCTCTTGCTCTCTCTCTGATAGATCATGGTCACACCCTCTTGCTCTCTCTCTGTGATAGATCATGGTCACGCCCCCTTGCTCTCTCTCTCTCTCTGATAGATCATGGTCACACCCTCTTGCTCTCTCTCTCTGATAGATCATGGTCATGCCCCCTTGCTCTCTCTCTGATAGATCATGGTCACGCCCCCTTGCTCTCTCTCTCTGATATATTTTTGTCACGCCCTCTTGCTCTCTCTCTCTGATAGATCATGGTCACACCCTCTTGCTCTCTCTCTCTGTGATAGATCGTGGTCACGCCCTCTTGCTCTCTCTCTGATAGATCATGGTCACGCCCCTTGCTCTCTCTCTCTGATAGATCATGGTCACGCCCTCTTGCTCTCTCTCTCTGATAGATCATGGTCACACCCTCTTGCTCTCTCTCTCTGTTAGATCATGGTCATACCCTCTTGCTCTCTCTCTCTGATAGATCATGGTCACACCCTCTTGGTCTCTCTCTCTCTGATAGATCATGGTCACACCCTCTTGCTCTCTCTCTCTGATAGATCATGGTCACGCCCTCTTGCTCTCTCTCTCTGATAGATCATGGTCACACCCTCTTGCTCTCTCTCTCTGTTAGATCATGGTCATACCCTCTTGCTCTCTCTCTCTGATAGATCATGGTCACACCCTCTTGGTCTCTCTCTCTCTGATAGATCATGGTCACACCCTCTAGCTCTCTCTTTCTGATAGATCATGGTCACGCCCTCTTGCTCTCTGTCTCTGATAGATCATGGTCACGCCCCTTGCTCTCTCTCTCTGATAGATCATGGTCACGCCCTCTTGCTCTCTATCTCTGATAGATCATGGTCATACCCTCTTGCTCTCTCTCTCTGATAGATCATGGTCACGCCCTCTTGCTCTCTCTCTCTGATAGACCATGGTCATACCCTCTTGCTCTCTCTCTCTGATAGATCATGGTCACACCCTCTTGCTCTCTCTCTCTCTGATAGATCATGGTCACACCCTCTTGCTCTCTCTCTCTGATAGATCATGGTCATGCCCTCTTGCTCTCTGTCTCTGATAGGTCATTGACACACCCTCTTGCTCTCTCTCTCTCTCTGATAGATCATGGTCACTCCCCCTTGCTCTCTCTGATAGATCATGGTCACGCCTCCTTGTTCTCTCTCTCTGTGATAGATCATGGTCACGCCCTCTTGTTCTCTCTCTGATAGATCATGGTCACACCCTCTTGCTCTCTGTGTCTGATAGATCATGGTCACACCCTCTTGCTCTCTCTCTCTGATAGATCATGGTCATGCCCTCTTGCTCTCTGTCTCTGATAGGTCATTGACACACCCTCTTGCTCTCTCTCTCTCTCTGATAGATCATGGTCACTCCCCCTTGCTCTCTCTGATAGATCATGGTCACTCCCCCTTGCTCTCTCTGATAGATCATGGTCACGCCTCCTTGTTCTCTCTCTCTGTGATAGATCATGGTCACGCCCTCTTGTTCTCTCTCTGATAGATCATGGTCACACCCTCTTGCTCTCTGTGTCTGATAGATCATGGTCACGCCCTCTTGCTCTCTCTCTCTCTGATAGATCATGGTCACGCCCCCTTGCTTTCTCTCTCTGATAGATCATGGTCACACCGTCTTGCTCTCTCTCTCTGATAGATCATGGTCATGCCCTCTTGCTCTCTGTCTCTGATAGGTCATTGACACACCCTCTTGCTCTCTCTCTCTCTGATAGATCGTTGTCACGCCCTCTTGCTCTCCCTCTCTGATAGATCATGGTCACGCCCCCTTGCTCTCTCTGATAGATCATGGTCACGCCCTCTTGCTCTCTCTCTCTCTGGTAGATCATGGTCACGCCCCCTTGCTCTCTCTCTGTGATAGATCGTGGTCACGCCCTCTTGCTCTCTCTCTGATAGATCATGGTCACACCCTCTTGCTCTCTCTCTCTGATAGATCATGGTCACGCCCCCTTGCTCTCTCTCTCTCTGATAGATCATGGTCACACCGTCTTGCTCTCTCTCTCTGATAGATCATGGTCACACCGTCTTGCTCTCTCTCTCTGATAGATCATGGTCATGCCCTCTTGCTCTCTGTCTCTGATAGGTCATTGACACACCCTCTTGCTCTCTCTCTCTCTGATAGATCGTTGTCACGCCCTCTTGCTCTCCCTCTCTGATAGATCATGGTCACGCCCCCTTGCTCTCTCTGATAGATCATGGTCACGCCCTCTTGCTCTCTCTCTCTCTGGTAGATCATGGTCACGCCCCCTTGCTCTCTCTCTGTGATAGATCGTGGTCACGCCCTCTTGCTCTCTCTCTGATAGATCATGGTCACACCCTCTTGCTCTCTCTCTCTGATAGATCATGGTCATGCCCCCTTGCTCTCTCTCTGATAGATCATGGTCACACCCTCTTGCTCTCTCTCTCTGATAGATCATGGTCACGCCCCCTTGCTCTCTCTCTGATATATTGTTGTCACGCCCTCTTGCTCTCTCTCTCTGATAGATCATGGTCACACCCTCTTGCTCTCTCTCTCTCTGATAGATCATTGTCACGCCCTTTTGCTCTCTCTCTCTGATAGATCATAGTCACGCCCTCTTGCTCTCTCTCTCTGATAGATCATGGTCACGTCCCCCCCTCCCGGTGTGCTCCTGTTGATGGTGCTGCAGCTGTCCTTCCTGCGGCGGGCCAACGGAGGGGCATATTATGGGCACAAGCCACTGCCCCAGCCGCACCAAACCGTACCGCAGGTACCACACATGCCCCATGGCAAGGACGGCCTGCCCCAACAATACCTGGTCAAGGAACTACCACACTTTCAGTACAGCAAGGAGCTTCCCATGATCCCTCAGTATCGGAAAGACTACCTGCACATTCCCATGCACAAGAGCAAGGAGATGGTGCGCAAGGAGGACAAAGGTCAGACCTGCGGCTGCATATCGGGAAGACATTGACAATTTCATTATGAATCATTCAAACTAAAATATAGCCAGCGACTGTACCTTGCACATAAAATTAGATGATAATCTATATGCTCAATATTTTCACTTAACAAACAAACACAGTAAACTGTGCCCAACCTGCATCATTAACTTTTTGAAGTCTTAGTAAGGAAACCCAAAGTAAAAGGATTTATAATCATGTCTGATCTATTCTCCTCCCTAGGTGAAACAGTTTCCAGAGGTGAGAAGGGTGTCCCAGGAGATGTTGGGCCTCAAGGGCCCCCTGGACCCCCAGGCCCACAAGGTCTGCCTGGAATTGGAATAGCAGGGCCTCCAGGAAAGCCAGGAGCCCCGGGGCCACAGGGATTCCCTGGAATAGGCAAACCAGGAACGCCAGGCGTGGCAGGAAAACCAGGGGGAGTAGGACTCCAAGGACCAAAAGGGGAGCCAGGCGCTAGTGGTGATGTTGGTCCAGTTGGTTTGCCGGGGCCTCCGGGGGTCCCTGGCCCTCCCGGGCTGCCAGGTCTGGGGAAATCGGGGGGCCAGGGGCTGCCAGGTCAGCCAGGACCCCGAGGAGAACCAGGACACAAAGGCCTGCCTGGGCTGCCCGGTCTGCCAGGTCCCAAAGGTGAAAAAGGAAACGGACAGCCTGGGTTACCCGGGCCAAAGGGACCTGCTGGGCCACCAGGCTCCCCAGGACCTGCTGGCCCTCCAGGACATGGAAAAACTGGCAGAAGTGGGGGTCCTGGATTACGAGGGGAGCGGGGAGAACCAGGACCAGCTGGACAACCAGGAATAGTGGGACCACAAGGAGTAGAAGGACCACCAGGCCAACCTGGGTTGCCTGGCAATGGTAAATCAGGCGAAAATGGGTTTCCTGGAGAACCAGGAGTGCCAGGTGACAAAGGAGAACAAGGTCTACCTGGGTTGCCAGGAAGTCCAGGCCTGCCTGGAATAGGCAAGCCAGGACTTCCCGGACCAAAAGGTGACAAAGGTCAGAATGGTTTACCTGGTCCTCCAGGCCCAAATGGTGATAAAGGTCATGGAGGCCCACCTGGGGTAGCTGGACCCCCAGGACCCATGGGACCTGAAGGTTCGTCTGGCCCAGTGGGGCCACCTGGAGGTGCTGGAGTCCCGGGCCTAAAGGGTGAGAGTGGTGCCGTTGGCCCTAAAGGGGTAGAGGGTCCTGCTGGTGAGCCAGGCCCCCCTGGACTTCCTGGCAAATCTGGGCTTCCAGGTGAACTAGGAGAACAAGGTCCACGTGGTCCACCAGGGCCCGTGGGACCAAAAGGTGAAAGTGGCCACAAGGGTTTCCCGGGCGTCCCAGGTGTAGCTGGGTTACCAGGTCCCAAAGGGGAAGCAGGAAATCCAGGTGAGCAAGGTGAGCAAGGCATAAGAGGTATCCCAGGAATTCCGGGTCCTAGCGGACCAATTGGGCCTCCTGGGTTTCCAGGCCTAAAAGGTGACCTAGGAGTACCTGGTGCACCTGGCCCTCCCGGTGAAGGGGCACCAGGTATCCAAGGCCCAGAGGGACCCCCAGGAAAGCCTGGTACCATTGGACCTCCTGGTCAATCTGGTCCACCTGGACTACCAGGACCTCCAGGCCCACCGGGGCCTCCAGGCCCACTTCCAGATATTGGCCAGGTCCTGCCAGAGATGGGCCCAGGTCTTGATGGCATTAAGGCCTCACCGGCTGGTTTCATGAAAGGGAAGTACAGTGGACCGGTAATGGCCGGCAGTGGCTTGGAGATGCCCGCATTCACTGCGCAGCTCACCACCCCATTTCCCCCCGTGGGCAGCCCTGTGGTGTTCGACAAGCTTCTATACAACGGCGGCCAGAGCTACAACCCTAAAACGGGAGTTTTCACCTGTCACATTCCTGGGATTTACTACTTTGCTTATCACATCCACTGCAAAGGCGCTAACGTGTGGGTAGCACTGTTCAGGAACAATGAGCCAGTAATGTACACGTATGATGAGTACAAAAAGAGCTTTTTGGACCAGGCGTCTGGGAGTGCTGTTCTCCCCTTGGAACCCGGGGACACTGTGCACATACAGCTGCCCTCTGACCAGGCAGCAGGACTGTATGCCGGCCAATATGTGCACTCCTCTTTCTCTGGATATTTACTGTATCCAATGTAATGTAGAAAAAAACCAATTTCAAATTCATAGATTTTTCCTGAGCGGATTTATTCATTCATACGGTTGATGTTGACAGTGACAAGGGGGCGGTAGACTTGTTATTGAAGACGGGCAAATAGGATTTTTTTTTTTTTTTTGACGGTGGTTGGATGCAAGATAGTTCTGTGCTGAATGAGAGGCTACAATCGAGGAAAGATGTAAAACTGCTCAGTGCTGCTGTCATATAAACTGTAACATAACTGTACTCATTTTGTTTTAGAGAAATGGGAAACAAATTTCATTATTGCTGAAGCATTTTAGGTCTGTGTTTTTATTCTAGTCCGAAAGAAACCTAAAAACACATTAAAAACACATTGGCGCTCACTAGAAATGCTGACTGGAGGTTCTAGAAATCATGTGGGCTTGATGTGCACAGACATATTTATTGTCTTTAGAGAAACAGGCAGCTGAACAAACACTTTCCAAAGAAGTGATATTTTGAAACCTCCCATTTTAATAGAATTATCCAGTTACCAAGTTTGGGGGAGGGGGCATTAATGAAAAATAAAGTCAAAGTTTTTGTTTTATTTATTTATTGGTTTTTTTTTCTTTCTTTTTTTTTTAGAAGACCAAAGTCTAAAGTAATAAGCCAAATTCAGGTTCAATATGTTTTATGTTTTTGGTGATACAGTATGTTTATAATTGAGACAAATTCTTTGTAGACACACTGTGCCCATTATTGATGAACAGCAATACAGTTTAACTATTTTACAATGAAGAGTCAGGGATAATATGCTCTTCTCTCCCTGTCATGATACACTAGTTGCAATAAAACTACGAGAGTACATCATAAATATGGTGCTTTTAGTTTTGGCACTCATTTAGACAATTAAAACTGAGACCTATTCTCTCCAAAAAAAACATTTGCAGAGAACCGCCATTTCTATTTTTTCTGTTTCATCCACATGATTAATGAAAATATGAATAAATGCATAATGTATTAAGTGGGATCTTGTAAAGTATAAGAACGTAAACATTGAAATGTGCTTCCAACAAACTTCACGGTTGGGATTCAAATGTGAAAGGATTATCTGTCATGTTTCCCTGAAATTCCATCAACAGGCAGATTCGTGTTGTCAAGGGTTTGCAGAAAAACTGCTTAAATGAATTATTCAAATTTGACATAGGGGATTTATTGTTGTATTGGTTTTACAAGTTTGGGAAAGTGTAACACCATTGCTGAATTTGACGTAAAGGTCACATTATTTTGTCAGAATGTATGTTAGGAAATGTTTTATGTGGGCTCATACTGAATGTGGATAGATGTCTTCTGATTGCCCAGCAACATTAATAGTCATAGTTTAAAAATGACATTATTATACCAATACAGTGAAAATATAAAACAAACCATGAAATAAGTGGCGGCTGTTTGGCATGACTTTGTAACTTTTTTCCCCTAATGTATCTGTGCAGTGTCTGTCGGCTGTCGGTCAGAGGAGGGCAGAAAACTGTAGGCAGTGCAGTCAGGACACAGCCGGAGTTATTCGGAGGACATGACACTCAGATAGACCAAGGGTCGGTAAAAATCACTTACACTGGCACCCCTGACAAGCAATACACAAAAATACTTTCAAAAATTCTGAAGCTTTAAATAATAATGTAAAAAATCTGATACGATATTAATGTTCCAGTGGAACCAGCCAAAATTATTTACTAATTTAATTAAAAATCTCCAAATCAAGGTTTCACAATTAATGGCACTCCAAAATATTATTGTAAATAACATCTACCAGAATTAAACCAGGTATTAAATTCCTCTTAAGTTTTATCCAGGTGTTAAGCAACTATATTGAGCCATTACATCAACTGTTTCACTAGGGTATAAGAGAGAGGTAACACACATGCATTATCCCTTTGTCATCCAACGTCATACAGAAAACTAAACAACTGTCAGTTCAAAAGAGGCAGATGGTCATAAACCTTCAGAAATCTGGCCGTGGCAACATGAAGATTCAAAAATGACTAAATATGCCATTGAACACTGTGAGGGCAATTATTTAAAAATTCCAAATGGAAGTGTTGAAAACCTCAAGGCTAGGACGCAACAGCATTTTACCCCACAGGATACTGAGGAGGATGGTGAGAGAAGCAACTAAATCCCCAAGAATCATTGTGAAGGAATTGCAGGCCTTGGTGGCATCTTGTGGTCACCAGATTTCAAAAAGCACCATCAGGTGCCACCTACAACCACGGGCTCCTTGGAAGGGTTGCCTGAGGAAAGCCTTTTCTGATCAGTAAATAGGGCAGCAAGCACTTGAAGTTTGCCAATAGTCATTTAAATTATGATGGGAACAAGGTGCTTTGGCCAAATGAGACCAAAATTGCTTGTTTCGGTCAGTAACAGCATTGGCATGTTTGGCATTGAAACAGAGATGCACATAAGGAGCACTGCATACCCATGGTGAGATCTGATGGTGGGACAGTTATGTTTTGGGGCTGCTTAATTCAAGAGTTCCTGGGGCACTGGTTAAGATTAATGGCTGGGGTTTAGCCAGAGGTTGACTTTGCTAAAAGACAATGAGCCAAAGCATACCTCAGATCCACAGAGAAATGCTTCCATAACAACAAAATCAACGTTCTGCAATGGCCAACTCAGTCGTCAGACCTCAATGCAATTGAAAACTAGGCTTATGCCGTCGGAGGCGATGGCTGGGGGTATATCCCCGAACGCCAAATAGTTCCAAAGATATGGCAAAATTTTTTGTGACAAAGCTCCACCTTGTGTCAAAATTTTGAACCAAACAGGTATAATGTCAGGTATAATCAGGGGACACATCCTCACTTCATGGCCTTTCATTTGCACTTGATTTGAGGTCAATCAGACAAATATTTCCAGAGATATGATAAAACAGTGATTTTTTTCAGTTTTTGTCCCCTGGTGGCCAATATTGAAATCGTAAATTGTCCAAAATCGAATCAGTTCTACCTCTTTATGATACTTACTTATATGCAAAACTTGAAATTTCTAATTGAAATATTACTGAAGTTATCGCGTTAACACGTAGGACGGCGCGGCGGCGGTGGTGGTCGGACCAAAAACATAATATCCCCGGAACGCCATTCAGCGTTCGGGGATATAACTACTGGGCTGAGTGTAAGAGGGCAGTTGATAAATGCAAACCCAAGAACGTGAAGGATCTTGAAAGGATCTGCTCAGAGGAATGGTCCATAATCTCTCTGAATCTGTGCCTTAACCTTGTCAAAAATAATAGGAAAAGACTCCATGCTGTTATCCTTGCCAGAGGTGGTTGCACTAAGTACTAAATGAAGGGTGCCAGTTATTATGAAACCTTGATTTTGTTGAAATTTATTTTGTATTAAATGATTATGATTGGTTGTTTCCATGGAAAAATTAATAAACTATGTCACACATTTTGGTATTGTGATGCCACGCCCCCAGGGCACCGAACCGCCCGCCCGTCCACTCAGCATTCAATTACACGCAGCAGTGCATCATTAAACAATTATCTCATTAAGCCTATTTAAGCCTAAGCTTTGCAACATACTGTTGCACACCCTCGCAAGCCATTGCGTAGAGTTTTGCCAGTTAATACTGTATTCTTATATTTAGCAGACAATTGTTAGTAAGGCTCCTTTTGCACACATTTGGGAAACAGCTGTTTTTCCTGTATTGTACTATTCTCATTTGCTTTTGAAGCTCTGCTTCAAAGGTAATAAAATGCAATTTTTTTTGCACTTGAATCCAGTCACCGTCATTTTTATTTCAGTGCACACCACTTTTCTTTGTATTGCTTGTGTATTGCCAATCAGGGATGTCAATAATTTTGGAGCTTACTATATTATATAGGGAGGGTTCAGTCCAATTCTTCAGTAAATTTTCAAATTTACAATTCATACATTACAGGAAATATAGCTGTTGGCCATCTTATGATTTTAAAAAACATAGTCCCTATTAAGGCAATTTAGTATATGTGACAGAAAATATGAAATATATATTTACCTGGAAAAAGTATCTTGGAAATCAAATGATGACAAACCGAATGTAGGAAAAATAGCATATGACTAAAAATTTGAAGAAATGAGGAACCAAGAAATAGCTGAGAAGGTTGACGTCAAGCTCTGAAGACTGGGGTGACGTGCCAGTGTGAAAAAAATATATCTGGGGCAATTGTTCAGCGAGTGGTGCTCCTTGCCAACTAAATGTATTTAATGGCACCAGATAGACAAGCTTAAAAATTAGAAAAAAAATACATGTTAGTACCTGTCTCTGTAATTTATTTGTTTTGTGACTCATTGTCTGCTTTCCTACATGTACAGGAGAGCACATGAACAGCTGGTCTTTTGGTGGAAAAATGAAGCTTTGATGACCTCCATGTTGATTTTTTTTTTAAATGTGATCTGCTAAATATTATGTAAAATTCTTAGTTATTGTTTTGTTTTTACTATCGTTGTTGTTGTTATCGATGTTTTTCTAAATAAAGATGAATTAATGACAATAATATCTACGATGTGCCATGCTTCATCATTAACTTTTTCCAGGATGATATGTTTATTCTCCCCATATTTTTATTAAGAGCTCTTACTCCGCATTTGAAAAGTGCACATTTGCTTCCAGTCAGTTTGTCCATGTTTGCAATTGGTCATTTGCTTCAAACTCCGCCCCCTTTATGTGAACACACACATTCCTAACTAGCTTCATGGTACCGGTCATCAGGAATGCGGAAGTCTGGTTAACTGAAGCCAGATAACTAACAGAAACCTTGGGTATGTTAATCCAGCTTTATGGTTCAGACCCTAGGTGGCATAATAGGGGACCTTTGTAGAGACTGACTCCTCGAGTAACTGATAGGGCACAGAGAAATTCATAACATTGAACATTATAGGAAGAAAACAATGAACTGTTTCTCTTCCAAAGTTTTTGTATTTGCTCACAAAACTTTTACATCTTTAGACAAAGTAATTGGAATGAAGATGATTGCAATGAAATGCCATTGTCTAGATGAGTCCTGGAAATTGACCACTCAAATACTGATTTAACGCTTACTACAGGGAGCTGTATGCAGTGGATTTTTTACTCATTTTATTTTTTGTGGGGGGTCCCAAAAATCCCTCATCAAGTCCTAAATTTGGAAGGTGAAAAAAAAACAAGGATTCCTTTTGGGTTGGGTATTCCGTTGCATAGCACACATAAAAAAATGTTTTGCCCACAGACCAATTATCATAAATGCAAACACAATTCTTGACTAAGAATATAGAATAGTTTTCATTGCAAATAATCAATGTGTTAAAATATAGCGCCATGGTTAACAGAATGGTCCTGTACAAGATGCTATATAGCCATAACTTAAAACAAGAGCCCGTAAAGCTTCTTTTGAGGTTAGAAATCTTACAGTTCAGCAGAGGCTTCTGAGAGCATTAACCCTCTCCAGCCCAATTTATTATGTTGAGATATGAAAAATCTTTCATTCATGGAGAATAGTTCTCATACACTAGTGGCTGCAGGTGGAACTAATGTTGTATTTTTGCAATACTGAGCTGGAAGAGTAACTTTATCAAACCATTTCCCATGTGGTCTTTATATTTTATCATCAGTCATCAATTAATGTATTGTTGCAAATTCGCAGCATGAGCCTGGAGAGGGTTAAAAACAAACAAACAAACCAACAAACTCATGAACTTCAGCAATGCAGAGATATTTGAGCCGGGAAGTGAAAAGCAGCATAGATTAATCATACGCCCGGACATTATTGAAACCACTCCGTTTCTATGTTGCAATATGATATGAGCCAATATCTCTTCTGTACTGCCCCGCACGAGAGCCCGGACAGGTTCCGCAGGATCCCTACCGGAACCATTATCTCGCGACAGCTTAGTTACCGCCGGATGAATTTATTGTCGCAAAACACGGAAGTATCTGCAATTCTGTCAGGAGCTGGTATGAGCGGTAGTAAGACTAACATTTTCGGCAAGAATAAAGTAACGTGATTCTTATAACTGTATTGTCGGAATGTATCTTCATCTGACGTAATCAAAGCGCTGCTCTGCGCTTAAACTTATTTTACGGTAAGAAATGGAAGTAGTGAATCGGGCATCTGGTGCTGGGGGTTTATTTCATGCCGAAGGTTTGGTTCTCTGGTTTCTGCTTTCACTGACGTTATCTTTTTATTGGAAATATTTGACATATTGTACTGCGTAAATAGTTATAATTACGGGTCACTTTTCTTTTCGTCGACATTTTTATTTTGTTATGCTCTCAGAAGATTATATTATTAATCATTGTCGTTGTATTGCCAAAATTGGTTTAGTTAGGCTACACCCATTCAATGAATGTAAAGAATAACTTCAGATGCCGTTTTTCTGGACGCTTTGTTTTTCTCCTGCAGGTAGATGTATGAACCAAAGTCTGGATGTTTCTGAAAATAAACACAGGAACTTGGAAAGATGGGGCACAGAAGACGAGCTGGTCCTAAAGGCTCTCTCTCTAACAGAGCCCCGAAGGGAACCACAGTCAGGATCCAGGAGTCTCCCAAACACAGTATATGCATGGTGTCTGACTTTTTCTACCCCAACATGGGAGGGGTTGAAAGCCACATTTACCAGCTGTCCCAGTGCTTGATTGAGAGAGGACACAAAGTGGTAATAGTCACTCATGCATATGGAAACAGAAGAGGTGTACGCTATCTCACAAACGGCCTTAAGGTCTACTACTTACCCCTGCAGGTGATGTACAACCAGACCACAGTGACTACCTGTTTCCACAGTTTACCTCTGCTGCGGTGCGTCTTTGTGCGAGAGGGGATCACCGTGCTGCATGCGCACAGCTCTTTTTCAGCCTTGGCGCATGACTCTCTGTTCCACGCCAAAACCATGGGCCTGAACACAGTGTTCACTGACCACTCGCTCTTTGGCTTCGCGGATGTGAGCTCAGTGCTGACCAATAAGCTGCTGACGGTGTCACTGTGCGACACCAGCCACATTATCTGTGTCTCCTACACCAGCAAAGAGAACACAGTCCTGAGGGCTGCCCTGGACCCTGAGATAGTGTCTGTCATCCCCAATGCTGTGGACCCCACCGACTTCACCCCAGACCCCTCCCACAGGGATGACTCCAAGATAACCATCGTTGTGATTAGCCGCTTGGTCTATCGGAAGGGTAAGAGGAGGATTTTTGGCTTGGTTGACTTCTGCAGGCTTGAAATGTGATACTTTTAGTTTGTTCATGTGATTACACTGGATTTTTTTTTTAACTGGGAATCAGATTTATTAAGTCAGCGTGTTTCTGGTTTAATTTCTCCTCAGGAATAGATTTGCTGGGTGGGATAATTCCGGAGCTGTGCCTGAAACACCCTGATCTGCAGTTCATCATCGGCGGGGAGGGGCCCAAGCGTATTGTCCTGGAGGAGGTTCGAGAAAAGTACCAGCTTCATGACAGGTCGGACCACGGCAGGGTTTGCATGTCATTTTCATGTAGGACAGTTTCAGTCTCACAGCCAGCAGGTTTTTGCAGGTCCAGGGCAAATCAGAATTGACACAGCGTTACACGGTTATCATTTTGAGTCGTATAATTTATCCTTCTACCGAGCAATGAAACGCGATCCCAGCCTGGAGTCTGCAACTTCACAGTTCTTTGTCAGGAGTTAAAGTGTTGTGGATTAGCGCGGTGCGGCATGGTGGGGCTTTATCCTCTCATCGTGACTGTTTGAATTTGGCCTGGGGCTTTTCTGTTCAGCATTTGCATGTTCTTTGCCTGGGTCTTCGCACTTAATCAGGATACATGTGTCAGGCTAACTGGGCTTAGTTACTGCCCATTTATGTGTGTGTGCTGGTGAATGATCTTTGATCCCTGCCCTCTGCCCAGTGCTTTCTGGGATTGGCTTCAGCCGCCCACAGAGCAGAATGAGTTAGTGGAGTAATGGGCCTGTACATGTCGCTGCGCAGGGTGCGTCTCCTGGGAGCTTTAGAGCACAAGGATGTGAGAAACGTCCTGATCCAGGGACACATTTTCCTCAACACGTCTCTGACGGAGGCCTTCTGCATGGCCATAGTGGAGGCAGCGAGCTGCGGGCTGCAGGTACCTGTCGTTCCTCATGGGTCATTCCATATGAAATCACCCAAACTCCCATCGTGATGGTCTCAGAAATGCTTCATTTGGTAATATTTTGTTGCCTGTGATGAGCAAATTAAATTGCAGGTGGTTTCAAGTTGAAATCTTGTCCTGTTCTCATAAAATGAATGCAAATATTCTTTATTTAAATACTTTATTCTGCATTGCGTGTGTCAGCTCTTATTCTACAAAGGTGTTTCCATCTCCCATTGAACACATGACCCCTTTTTCAAAAACGGCGAAAACCACCTCAAGCATGTGTGTGTTTGTGTGTGTGTTTGTGTGTGTGTTTGTGTGTTTGTGTTTGTGTGTGTGTGTATGTATGTGTATGTGTATGTGCGTGTGCGTGTGCATGTGCATGTGCGTGTGTGTGTGTTTGTGTGTGTTTGTGTGTGTGTGTGTGTGTTTTTGTGTGTGTGTGTGTGTGTGTGTGTGTTCCTGTGCTGATGTGCAGGTGGTGAGTACACGCGTGGGGGGGATTCCGGAGGTTCTCCCAGGAGAGTTGATCACGCTGTGTGACCCAACGGTGAGCTTGCTGTGCCAGGGGCTGGAGATGGTGATCACCCGCCAGCGCA
This sequence comes from Gymnothorax reevesii, assembly GCA_029721435.1. Classification (NCBI taxonomy): domain Eukaryota; kingdom Metazoa; phylum Chordata; class Actinopteri; order Anguilliformes; family Muraenidae; genus Gymnothorax; species Gymnothorax reevesii. The sequence goes on along the minus strand of CM056587.1, from coordinate 69,703,165 downwards.
CTGGCACCACACTGCCCCCTGCTGCCATCCACCGGCACGTGCAGCAGCTCTACACCTGGAGGAACGTGGCTGAGCGCACTGAGAAGGTGAGTGTCGCTCGCATTAGCACATAAAACAATTCACATTAAGCTTTATGTTGAAACATTGTTAATAATGGAGGCTTTATTTTGCATGTGCAGTGTATTTAAACCACATAAAAATGGGATCAGTTTGTTTCTGTCACCTTACAGGCCACCTGTGCTTCGGTCTGTCTGGTTCGTAAGCTTTTGTCTGCTTGGCAAACCCAATACTTTTGCTGTGTCTTCGGTTGCCGTGGGAACGCAGGTCTATGACAGAGTGTCCAAGATGGCGGTGCTGCCGCTGGACAGCAGGCTGAACAGGCTGCGAGAACACTGCGGCTCTGTGGCGGGATCCATCTTCGCCTTCGTGGCTGTGCTGGACTTCCTGTTCCTCCTCCTGCTGCAGTGGCTCATTCCCGACTCCCTCATCGACATCGCCATCAACGCCACGGGCCCAGGGGGACTGTGGGGACGGTCCGGGACCAAGCGGATGGAACGCAGTCCAAGCTGCCTGAAGGGCTCGGGTACTAGTTAGTTGGTGCACAGCTTGCGACTGTGAGGACTATTTTAGTTTACAATTATTATTTATTTATTTTTTGCCAAGAATTTATTTGCTGCTACATGAGTGGAAAAAGAGTTTTGGAAATGTATGATCCTGTGCAAAATTTCATGGATATTTAGTATTTTTCTACTTATTTTACGTAAGCAAATGATGCTAAAAGTTTGTTGGCTTTGCTAATTTATCATGCAAAAGAAACAGTCGTAGTCCACCGTGTCTTCTGCAGCAGCTGTGCCTGTTCTGCACTGACTGTCGACACGCTGACCGTCGACACACTAACTGTCGACACGCTGACCGTCGACACACTAACTGTCGACACGCTGACCGTCGACACACTAACTGTCGACACGCTGACCGTCGACATCCTGACCGTCGAAACGCTGGCCGTCGACACGCTGGCCGTCGATACGCTGGCCGTCGACATCCTGACCGTCGACATCCTGACTGTCGACACGCTGGCCGTCGACACACTGACCGTCGACACGCTGACCGTTGACACGCTAACTTTCGACACACTGACCGTCGACACGCTGACCGTTGACACGCTGACCGTCGACACACTGGCCATCGACACACTGACTGTCGACACACTGACTGTCGACACACTGACTGTCGACACACTGACTGTCGACACACTGACCGTTGACGCACTGCTTCAGAGGCTTTTTAAAGTAATGCTGCTGTATTCTTTGTTTAGAATTTCACAGAATATTTGTGCCCAGCCTTTAGTGTAAGTGTTCAGGATTCGGCCGCTCACATTCCTCACTGCGCCAAAAGGCGTTCAGTGATTGTTTCGCAGACGGTGAGACTGATTTCATGAGCAGAATTTGAAAATGATATAAACAGCTGGGACTGTTATGCGCTGTAGTGTTTTCACTGTACGGTGAGAGTGTTGTGCCCTGGTTATTGCGCCTGCCCTGTGATGCATTACACAGTCAGTGCGCTTACGTGACGTTCTATTGTGTTAGTCCGACTAAAGCTGGACTTTTAAAATGCATGCAAATATGTCGGTCTGTCTGGAATTGCACTAAATTAAATTCCTCAAAGTCAGACTAACGCACTGATATAATATACAATGGGACACTTGCAGTGCATCTCGGTCTTATATTGTGGAAAACTGGCGTGAGATTTGCACAAAGCATTTATTGTAAAACTCAGGTCGCAGGCTGAAACTGATCATTTACATCCCCAGTCACACTGTCTGCACCCCCACTGCCCAAAAGCGCATGCAGCACTTCACGACTGGGTCTGGTCAGTACAGATGCAGTACGTTGTGGACGGGAGTAAGTGGGGCCCCGTTTAGTCTGCAGGGAGACCGAAGGGTGGAGCAGATGAGCTGCGAATCTCCGTCGATCTGAACCAAACTCGCCAAACCAGTTATGAGTTTATCCTGACTTCAGGCGCCACGGCCTGTGAACGGGGCCTCATTCATGTGCCAGACTATTGCTCAAGACCCTCGATACATAAGCTGCTGGGGCCGTTTGCTTGATGTGCATATTCTGTTGAAACTATACCCTGGAGCCGGTCATCAGAAACGAGGGTTTCTTTACTGGACCTCAGATGCATTTCTGGTGCAGGTACGGTTTGATCAGGACCTGACTTACCAGTTTGTTAAAAATGGCAGAATTAGTTGTTGTTGAGGCCTGTGCACCGAAGAGGCGCCTGTCCCTGTCCTGCAAGCGTTTTGTGCCGCGTGTAATTAAACTGCAGCGTTACTCAGGCCTCCCAGAGATTAATGAACTCGATAATCGTACAGTTTCACAAGATCTTGAGAACTGTAAGTTTTACATCGGCGGAATCGGTAGCACAGATTCTCAGAAACCTTGAGATTCTGGAGTCAAAATGTTTTGTGTGCAGCTGTATAAATATATATCACTGAAAAATCCGAAATTTCAGCTCATTCGGACCAAAAGTGAATTTTTGGTGAATTATTTCCTAAGGGAACTGTCTGTCCGTTTTTTTTGTCAATTGACATTTTTGTGCCCCCGACCACAAAAGAGTCGGTCGGGGGCATTATGTTTTCACCCCTTCTGTCCGTCCGGCCGTCCTGTCGTAAACTTTTCCTTTGTCGTGAACACCGCTTGATGGTGGTTTATGATTTTTGGTGGAGTGAATGGCCATACATAGGGGATGATGCCCATCGATTTTGAGCTCATTCTGCCAACCAATATGGCCGCCACAGCAGCCATCTTGAAATCCTTTACCGCACTGGCCGGAGGTTTTTGCCTTTGGTGACCTGAGTGGTCATACACAGCACATGAGGCCCAACACTTACTTTCTGTACATGTTCCTCCACCGTTCCAGTCGGGGACATACCCCACGCCTTGTGTTGCTCTGGTCTTGTATTTAACATGGCATAACATTTTTATTATTACACCTATAGCTTTGTAACTTTGCATTTAAAGGTCTTCTGCCACCGAAAATTTGAATTTGACATATGTTCTTGGGACTGCTTTTGATAAACATTTTAACATTAGTTTTCCAAACAGTCTTTCGAAAATTAAAAAAAAAAAAAACATTTTCGCAGTTATTATTTTAGCCACTTTGCCAGTTCTTACGGCCAGACTTCAAAAATTGGGGAAAAAACGAGTATGCATGAACACCTGCACCCTTGACGTACACTCGGGAACGCACCTGACATTTTTTAAGCTTGGCGGTGTGTATTCGTGCAATATTTTTTATCTAAAATTTGCTTCAATACTTGAAATGTCAGGTCAGTGCATCGTGGGGGGTTGTAGAAAAACAACCGAAGACGCGGTTTCTGTATGATGTGTTTCCCTCAAGTGGCTGAGAGCAAATAAATAACTCTTAAGTAGGCGGTGATGTGCCTGCGTGCCGATGTCAGATAAACGCATACCAACTTCCTCGCTAGGCAACCTCAAATGCGAATGGAGAACAGTCAGACTGTGTTTTCAGTTGGGCATTGCCTACTGTTCATGACTGCACCCCTCGATCGTGCTACTGATCTTGGATAATATCAAAAAAGGCACTTTACCGCTCAGTGAAGTATATGCAGAAGTTGACAGTGTGGAGTTACAAGGTCTGAGAAAGCACATGGCTCAGGCCGAAGAACGTGCATTAAGTAGCCATTTGCCTGCTCTTTATCGGAGCCAACCCTCCGCGTTTATTACCTTCGCCAGCGACTTCGCTGACGAAGGTAATGTTTTGATCCCCGTGTATTTATTTGTTTGTGTGTCTGTCTGTCTGTCTGTCTCTGTGTGTATGTATGTATGTGTATCAAATAACTCAAAAAGTACCAAACGGAATTTCATAAAATTTGGTGGGTTGATTTGACATGACCTGAGGATCAATCGATTTGATTTTGGGAGTGATAGGGTCAAAGGTCAAGGTCAAGGCCACGAAAAGGTCAAAACCGACTTTCGGCCATATCTCGGTCAATTTTTATCCGATCGGCATGAAACCAACGTCAGTGGCGTCGGCGAAGGTATGCGCTCTACCAAGTGCCCATTCTAGTTGGAAAAATGTGTTTCCATTTCAGATTATGTGCATTAAGTCTGTTTCGCAAAAGTGAGAATCCACCTTAAGCGAGCGTAAAAACGTTTTTTTTTTTTTTTTTTTTTTTTTTTGCGAATCAGGATTTATTTTCGAATAATGGTGTTTCCATTAGGCAACCTTTCTTGATACGTAACTTCAAAATACGCATTAAAACAGGGAAATGGAAACTCAGCTAAGCCGATGTCAGCAGCTAAACCTGCAGCTAATATGAAAACCAGCGACCTGCACACCTTCATATCTCACTGCTGAGTGACTGCTTTGCAATAATGAAAACCTATGAAATCGCATAGTTCTCATCGGCACCTGAAATATTCTCTTCTACTGATTGTTCATATTCATCATACATAATTGTAGACTGGCGTTCTTTTTGTGAACAACATTGGTCAATTTGAAAGGAAGTGCGATGGGTATAGGTCAGGCTTGTATGCAGGATCTATGAGTGGCGGGTTGGGGGCAGGGCTGCGCGAGTATACGTCGCACCAAACTGCCCAACAGTTGTGAAAAAAATAGAAATTTTTCGGGGTGCTCCCAGACATAGCTGTGTTGTTTAGACTTCTGCATTAACATGGTAATATTCAAATACAGAAAGAAAATTTACATAAAATAAGTTTGACTTGTCATTCCGCAGCAAAAGACCTTTAAGCTAATGCTATACTGCTAAATCAGAAAATGGAGTTCCAGTTTATTTTTTCTAACTCTGTTGTGGAGCCATGAGGACTCTAAAAGGGCCTTTTGTTCAGGCAGTTCCATGTTTAGGTCCCCAAAGCAGCCCAATATAAACCCTAGCAGAGGCTCTCTGGCATTTTTTCCATTCCATTCCATTCCATTGTGTCTGCTGAATATAAATCAGGCTGAATTCACCATGACACATCACCAACTGCAGTCAGTACTCTGCCAAATGTGGAAAAAAAGCTAAAATGCCACCTGTTCAAACCCCCGTACCCCCAGGGGCACACCTTGGATTTTCTTCTATTTTTTTACCCATTCTTCTCTTACATTAGAAAGGCCACTCCAACAATTGCTGAGGTGTTTTGACCAAAATAAATTTTGCATGTGTCTGAACAGGGGTGGGGTAATCTCAAGAATCGCACGGCACTTTAAGCTTCTTACACATTTAACTATGAAACATTTTAAGTGTTTTTGATCATTAGGCAATCACATACTAAATTGTAGTAATTGCTGTATTATAGTAGACATAACAAAACAAAAATTGTTGATGTGACTTGAACAACATACATTTCAGAACTGGGCCAGGCAATTTTTGAGAATCACATTTCTTTGCATCAATAAAATTTACTGACACTAATTCTAGTAAACTGACTGTCAAATGAAAACTTCGTATTCCTTGCTATGTTTACAGTTTTATTGCTTCCTAAATGCAGCAAAGAGTAGAACAATGTTGTCAGTCCCAGTTTTGTCCAACTTATACTGCCGGGCTGTGCGTCCAGTGACATCCGGAGTTGGAACAGTTCGGAGAATGTGATTGAATGGCACCCAGCATTTTTCAGAAGAAGTCCATGTTAATGCTTGTGTCCTCTTGCTTCGCTTCATGAAAAACAATAGCAATAATCAAAAATTATTGATCAATAACTGATCAATAGATTGATCAATCTACCAACCTGCATATACTGACCTTTCCGTGAGTGTGTCATGCATTGATGAATTCAGAACAATTATTGCAATTCAATAATCATTAACATTGTGTAAGAAGCTGAAAATGCCGAGCGATTCTTGAGATTACCCCATCCCTGTTCAGACACCAGCAAAATTTATACTGGTCAAAACACTTCAACAATTTTTGGAGTGGCCTTTCTACTGTAACGGAGGAATCGGTTAAAACAATAGACGAAAATCTAAGGTGTGCCCCTGGAGATACGAGGGTTTGAACAGGCGGCATTTTAGCATTTTATTCACATTTGGCAGAGTACTGACTGCAGTTGGTGATGAATTCATGGTGAATTCAGCCTGATTTATATTCAGCAGACACAATTGAACGGAAAAAATGCCAGAAAGCCAATGCTAGGGTTTATATTGGGGTGCTTTGGGGACCTAAGTATGGAACTGCCAGAACAAAAGGTACTTTTTGTGTCCTCATAGCTCCACAACTAAGGAAGATAAAGTAAAATGGACTGCATTTTATGATTTAGCAGTATAACATTAGCTTAGATGCAAAGTTTCTAAAGCTGTAGGTGTAATAATAATAAAAGTTATGCCATGTTAATTACAAGAAAAATGTCTATTGACAAATAAACTGACAGACAGAACCCTCAGAAAATAATTCAGCAAAAATTCATTTTTGTTCAGAATGAGCTGAAATTTTGGTTTTGTTCGTCACTAATACATATTTATCTAATGTGAAATATGGAAGCAGTCTATGACTACATGGACACAAATGTTTTGTACATCCGATGATTTGACATGAAATGACCCAGAATGAGAAAATGACGTGCCTGAGGGAGAGCAGCCGGACTGTTGAGCTGAAACTCTGTCCTGAAGGTTCCTGCGGCGCTGTGTCATCATCTTCCCTGCACAGCTCTTATTAAACCACTCCCCCTTTTATCATCATGTGATCATCATGTGATTCAGTCAATGCTTCCGGTTGGGCAGCTGTTGACTTCAACAGTGATCAGGTAAAACGCAGAAAGTTTAAAAAACATTTAGAATCTGCTGGTACATTTTTGATGAACTGTGTTTTACTGCACGTGACAAATAAATCACAACTGAATTAACTGCATATCATTTACTGCTTTTGACCTGGAAAAATACCGCAAGCGAAAGTGAGTCTCAAGCGTGTGTTGTTTCTCTTTCTTTTCTCAAAAACACAAATTTGTATTGTTCTGCGTCTTACTTGACCACTAAACTGCTCACAGGCGCTGAAACGCTACTCCTCATCTGGCTAATGACGGTAATGAGAGGCCAGGAGCTCTCCCTCCTCATGACCCCTGCTTTGCTCCGAACATGAGCTTCTGCAGGAGATGTGCTGCCTGGTAACAGCGTTTTCACTCAGAAACGAGTGAGTCCAGTGGAGTGAATAACCCATCTGTCATGTTCTTTCAGGAAATGGACCTTTGCACCGTTTAACTAGTGAACTCATTTGGCTCTACATGGGTGTAAACTTTTGTCTTTTACTGTCTCCTCAAGAATCACTCTGTGAAATATAATTGGAAAAGGTGTTTATTTTTGCTGTAGTCTGTGCATAAATGGGCTATAATGCAGTTATGCTTTCTAATAATGCTTTATCCGATAGGAGTTTTATCTGCTTTCTGTATTTATGGTCTCTTTTGTTAGCTGTGAGAATGATTTTGTCCCAATTTTAAAAAATATGACATTTGAAATAAAAAGTGTATATTTACCATTATTGATGTCTGAAGTTTATTTTGACTGCGTATAGGAACTGGATAATGAAAAATTATGATATGCTGCATACCAGAATGATAGAAATGTTGGAGTATTTATCTATTTTAATATGGTAATTCACAGTCTAGTTATCATTTTACTATCAACTTGTCATTCATGTACCCTTCTCTCCCCTCAGTGTCCTGTTGGGTCATTCATGTTACCGTCTCTCCCTTCAGTGTCCTGTTGGGTCATTCATGTTACCGTCTCTCCCTTCAGTGTACTCCTGGGTCATTCATGTTACCGTCTCTCCCTTCAGTGTACTCCTGGGTCATTCATGTTACTGTCTCTCCCTTCAGTGTACTCTGGGGTCATTCATGTACCCTTCTCTCCCTTCAGTGTCCTGTTGGGTCATTCATGTTACCGTCTCTCCCTTCAGTGTCCTGTTGGGTCATTCATGTTACCGTCTCTCCCTTCAGTGTCCTGTTGGGTCATTCATGTTACCGTCTCTCCCTTCAGTGTCCTGTTGGGTCATTCATGTTACCGTCTCTCCCTTCAGTGTACTCTGGGGTCATTCATGTACCCTTCTCTCCCTTCAGTGTCCTGTTGGGTCATTCATGTTACCGTCTCTCCCTTCAGTGTCCTGTTGGGTCATTCATGTTACCGTCTCTCCCTTCAGTGTCCTGTTGGGTCATTCATGTTACCGTCTCTCCCTTCAGTGTACTCCTGGGTCATTCATGTTACCGTCTCTCCCTTCAGTGTACTCTGGGGTCATTCATGTACCCCTCTCTCCCTTCAGTGTCCTGTTGGGTCATTCATGTTACCGTCTCTCCCTTCAGTGTCCTGTTGGGTCATTCATGTTACCGTCTCTCCCTTCAGTGTACTCCTGGGTCATTCATGTTACCGTCTCTCCCTTCAGTGTACTCTGGGGTCATTTTTGTACCCTTCTCTCCCTTCAGTGTCCTGTTGGGTCATTCATGTTACCGTCTCTCCCTTCAGTGTCCTGTTGGGTCATTCATGTTACCGTCTCTCCCTTCAGTGTACTCTGGGGTCATTTTTGTACCCTTCTCTCCCTTCAGTGTCCTGTTGGGTCATTCATGTTACCGTCTCTCCCTTCAGTGTACTCTGGGGTCATTTTTGTACCCTTCTCTCCCTTCAGTGTCCTGTTGGGTCATTCATGTTACCGTCTCTCCCTTCAGTGTCCTGTTGGGTCATTCATGTTACCGTCTCTCCCTTCAGTGTACTCCTGGGTCATTCATGTTACCGTCTCTCCCTTCAGTGTACTCTGGGGTCATTCATCTACCCCTCTCTCCCTTCAGTGTCCTGTTGGGTCATTCATGTTACCGTCTCTCCCTTCAGTGTCCTGTTGGGTCATTCATGTTACCGTCTCTCCCTTCAGTGTACTCCTGGGTCATTCATGTTACCGTCTTTCCCTTCAGTGTACTCTGGGGTCATTCATGTACCCCTCTCTCCCTTCAGTGTCCTGTTGGGTCATTCATGTTACCGTCTCTCCCTTCAGTGTCCTGTTGGGTCATTCATGTTACCGTCTCTCCCTTCAGTGTACTCCTGGGTCATTCATGTTACCGTCTCTCCCTTCAGTGTACTCTGGGTTCATTTTTGTACCCTTCTCTTCCTTCAGTGTCCTGTTGGGTCATTCATGTTACCGTCTCTCCCTTCAGTGTCCTGTTGGGTCATTCATGTTACCGTCTCTCCCTTCAGTGTACTCTGGGGTCATTCATGTTACCGTCTCTCCCTTCAGTGTCCTGTTGGGTCATTCATGTTACCGTCTCTCCCTTCAGTGTCCTGTTGGGTCATTCATGTTACCGTCTCTCCCTTCAGTGTCCTTTTGGGTCATTCATGTACCCTGCTCTCTCTTCAGTGTCTGTTGGGTCATTCATGTACCCCCCTCTCCCTTCATTGTCCTGCTGGGTCATTCATGTACCCCTCTCTCGCTTCAGTGTCCTGCTGGGTCATTCATGTACCCCTCTCTCCCTTCAGTGTCCTGCTGGGTCACTCATGTACCCCTCTCTCCCTTCAGTGTCCTGCTGGGTCATTCATGTACCCCTCTCTCCCTTCAGTGTCCTGCTGGGTCATTCATGTACCCCTCTCTTGAATCTCTTTTTCAAGGGAGCCCTGGCGGTTGAGGTGGGGAGGGAGAGGGGAAATTGCGCAGCCAATTGGATCAGGGGATGATGAGGTGGCAGGTTGGGACTTTACCCATGACTCCGGGGAACTCCCTACTCTCATCTAAGAGTGTCATAGGATCTTCAATGACCACTGTGAGTCAGGTCCGAGGCGATTGAGGGTGAGCGCAAGTACCGTTTGACACCGACTATGTGAGCAGCACATGCGTGCACACGGGCCTTACAGAAAACCCAATTGGCTCCTGCACGTGCTGCAGGATTACAGTACCACGCGCTTTTACTCATTTCCTCTCGTGCCTCCCTGGAAAAGCAATTAAAATCAATCGATTCTTCAATTTGCCGCAAATACAGTACACACCTCACCTGTGCGTTTTCAATGGAGCTGCGTAAATAAAACAATGGCTCGTGACTGTATTGTGTTTAATTTGTATTGCTCACAGGGAGGTTACATTCTGCAGTGATAATGTAACTTAACTGTGGAAGCCGTGCGCTTCTCTCACTGCCAGCTTCACCCCACGTCAGGCGTATATCAGGGGACGGTTTAATAATATTCAGAACATCTCATGACATGAGACTGAAATGTTACGTTTTCACCTGTTTGTTTGTTTGTCTCCGTTTACAGGGTAACTCAGAAAGTTACATGCGGTATGAAATTTGGTAGGATGATAGGTGGTAGTCCAAGGATTTGTTGGTTCAATTTTGGAAAGGATCTGGAACATATTCTGGATTCTGGATTCAGAAGAATTAAAATATATCTGTCTTATGCAAGTCTGTGTGATTTTTCTGACCAGATAACTCAAAATGTTATGAATGGTTTTGCATGAAATTTGGCAGGATGATAGGTGGTGGTTCAAGGAAGAGTTTGTTTAATTTTGTTTCTGATCTGGAAGATATTCTGTAACCAAAAGACCAGATATATGCCATGGCGGAGCTGTGCGCTCCGTTGAGCGCGCTCTATCCACTCAGTTTCACTCAGTGATTTTTGGTTTGTGGAATGTGGCCTGTGGATCAGACTTTTGCTGACTGATGGTGCAGAAAACAACGTTTCCTGGACGCTGAGAGACCGGTTTGGTCAGCGTTCTAAACTTCCTGTGTTGAAGCGTTGGAGACGTTTCATTGTAGTTTGTGAGCATCTGTTAGTTATACGATCCAAATGCCCCTCCCCTTACAGTCAAAATAATGATTTCCCTGGCCTTATATGCCTATTTTTAATTCAAGTCAATCAGGCTGTGTGTGCATATTCCTCCTGTGTGAATATCAGAGCCCTGACAGTTGGTTCCAGTGTTAGTGTTGATCTGAACCAGCCTGCTTTAACAGATGGCTGCTGTTCTGATCACACCCACTCGCGACTATCACAACTTGTGCACATGTTTAAATATACTCAGAAATGCCAAACCCATTGACAGATTGCAGATTAGGTTGTGATGGTCCTTGCATATATTGCATATTGGGCTGGTTCCATAGATAAAGATTAAGCTTAATCCTAGATCGAATTCAATTTTCAACGGAGAATCTCCAAAAAAAAAACCCCTCTGTTTGGTCCAGCACTACACTTAATCCACGTCTGCAAAAACAGCCCATTATTGGAAAAATTGGGCCGTCGGTGATGATTTCCGAGACGATGTTAGCATTCAGAAACAAAACCAGAGGAAAACCTTTCTTTCACCGCCGCTGTCTCTGCAGTGTGAAATACACTGGGAGCTTTACTCTGTAAATATGTGGAGGGTAATTATCTTTAGCCCACAAGAACAGCTGAGACCCTGCCCACTCAAACACAAACCTTAATCCTGAAATAATATTGTAGAAGACAAAGTTAAAATTGATTGCATGATGATAATTTCACAGAAAAATTCTTGCTCACATTGTGCCGTTGAATCCACTTTAGGCTCTTTCTCTTACTGCTGCGCCTCTGCGCCTCCTGTGTGTCTGAGAGAGAATCTCTGTTCCCCGCCAGTTCAACAGCCACAAGTAAAATGTTTAAGCAAGAGTTTAATTTGTCCAAATAAAACCGTTTCAAAATGGGCTTTAAGTTTAATGGTCTGTCCATGAGTTTGATATGTAGGGGAGAGACTTGTCCCAGAATGTTAATGACTGGTGAAGGCGGAGTGACGGCGTTAGACCCGGCTGTGATTCTTTTGTCATGTAATGATGGACTGATGGCCCTGGGAGGAGGTGTGAGGTCCAAAGGGTCTTGCATTTAAGACTGTGCCGTTCCTCTGTGGACCAGCGGCATCTGCAAAACAGGACCTACTCGTTGTTGAGAATGGCTGGAATGCTAACAGAGATTACTTCGGGAAGATGGCCTTGTAGCACAACGCTTCACCCAAATGGGACTTTAATATGTAACCCACTCGTCGCTGGTAAGTTTTCTGTTTCGCACAGCGCATTACCTCACTTTCTCAGCGGTACCGGTGTTCCTGTCTGTGTCTCATAGGCTTTGGTGTCAAATATTTCATGTTAAAAAGAATGTTCAAAATATGCTGCTTCCAGTTGATGGTTTTAAAGTAAAAAACAGGGAAAATTTTTGGTGAATTCATTTTCGAGCGTCCTTGCAAATGGTGAGCTCTGGAGGATTTTGGTTGTAGGGAATTGAGCGCCCGGGGAAAGGGATGGATCGTACGGGGTTGGCGTTCTGGAGTCTGGGGTGTCACACCTACACTGTCCATTCCAGCTCGAGACTGATACTCTCTGTATTTATTGTTTGAAATTGGTGTCAGAAGAGCTACATTTGATCAGCGCTTTGGGAAGGACCCAAACTGAAGATGTAAAAGTGTTTCTTTTTCCTTCAGAATCCGAGGCAGATCACTCCCCCGTTCATGAAGCTGCTCTCCACGGGCGCCTGCTGTCTCTGCTAAGGCTTATTGGCCAGGTGAGCGGAGCACTGCTGAAAGAGAGGGAACACAGGGACATTTTAAATACATTTTTACGGAGTGTTTTGATCCCACTGTGGCCAGATTAAACTGTGCAGGGAACTGGATTAATTTTGAATTATCTGAGTTATTCCTGCCATTTAATCAACTATTGGCATAATTAGTGGAATTCTTTGAGTGTTCGAAAGTACTTGTGATCAGAACAGCACACTAGAAGCCGTTCAGGCACTCTGATAGATGAGTGTGAATCAGCTATGGAATGAGTTCTGAAGCAGGGATGGAAAGGTGTTTTTGTTTGTACCAAATTTCAAAAACTGATGACTTACAGAAGAATCACTTTGGTGTTCTGTGTACTTCTGTTGTCTATTTTACCAAACCATACTGAGAAAAATATTAAACATCTCAAAGGTGTTTTAGACGCACATCTTTTAGGCTCACTCACCACAAGTGCTTTTTTAGTACAAAGATGTTTTGTGATGCTGTGAAATTGAATGAAAAATATCTCTTTTTTGCAGGGTTTCAATGTGAATGTGCTAACGTTGGACGGAGTGTCTCCTTTGCATGAAGCCTGCCTGGGCGGCTCCGCTGCATGTGCAGAGATGCTGCTGGAACATGGAGCCAATGTGCGTCCCACAGCAATAAACATTGTGACCGCCAAATTTCTGATGGACTGAATTATGTAGTGATGCAGCATCAGGCGTACGGCTTGTTTTAAATTAACATCTTTCGTCCGCGTCTGTGCCCAGGTAAATGCAGAGACCGTTGACGGTGCAACTCCGCTGTTCTACGCCTGCTGTAGCGGAAGCACTTCCTGCATGAGCGTACTGCTGAGGCACGGCTCCGCCCACAGCTCCAGCCTCCTCCTGAGCCACGCGCAGTCCTCGCCCATTCACGAGGCTGCCAAGAGAGGTACCGCCTCTTCGCTTCATGAATGGTGATATTCCAATCAAATGGTAGCATTAAAATTAGCAGAGTAAAAAACGTGTGTGTGTGCGCGTGTGTGTGTGTGTGTGTGTGTGTGCGCGTGCGTGTGTGCGCGTGCGTGTGTGCGCGTGCGTGTGTGCGCGTGTGTGTGTGTGTGCGCGCATGCGCATGTGTGTGTGTGTGAGAGTGAGAGAGTGAACAATAATTCTGATTTCAGAACTTTTCACATAAAGTTTGCCTTTGATGTGGCATAATATCCGCTTTTACCACAGCTAGGCCAACACTTCACTTGAAAGCTGAGTAAATCCCAGGTCCCTGTCACAGCGGCCTCCTGTCGTTAGCACCTCTAGGGACCCCACAGCATTCCTGTGGCCCCAGCTTCCTGCACTGCTGAGGGGCCACAGCTCTTTATCAAAGTGCTAACAGGCGAAGCTGCAGCTGCTACTTTACAGAAGAGTCCCCGCCCACACAGACAGGGCATGTCATGTGACCTCCTAACACCTTCAGCAGGGGTTTTGTACACCGGCTGGTGCAAATTTTCTAACACAATGGGGAAGACTCATCAATATTCATGAAAGAACTGCTACCTGATCAATAAATAAACTGTTCCATGCCTGACCTCATCATCTGCTGTCTTCCCAAGATTTGTCAGACATTCTGAAGTGCTTCCATAAGCCAATCAGGAAGTGGTTCTTTTATTAATATGTAAGTCTTGCCTTGCCACCCTGCATTTCCAGAATGCGCTGACGGCACCACAGAAACATTCACAAATTTTTAGATGGGAAATTTATTTTATTCCTTTTTGCACAATGAAGTTTTTTATAATTTCCCTAGCCCAGGCCAAAAGGGAATCAAGCTGTGTTATTCATGCTAAAACTAGGAACAGCATCACTGTTACATAAGTACTTGCAATATAAGTTCATTTTGGTGGTAATTACTGCATTGATGGCTGAGTTGGTCCGATAGGTTTGTTCAAACCTTCCTTTGCATTCGGTCCCGTCAAAACGTCACTGTGGTTCCAGGGAATGTTATGGCAAATTTACAAGAATATTCATCATTCATTCACCAAGAAAATTTAAGAAATGTTCTGGATGAAGGATGAAAAATGTTAAAGGGCATCTAAAGTCAATTCTCAGACGGGACATTGCACGTCCAATGTTTGCAAACAAATCAATTGCTTTTGTTGATATTTTGCATTGTCACATGACCAATTTCATTCATCAACCAATGCATGCGTAGATAATCCTTCTATTTTGGTTTGTTTGTGCAGGTGTGGCTTGCTGATTCACCGATAAACAAAAACATTGGGAATCATTGGGGACTTTAGATGCCATTTAATATCTTATCGGCCCAAAGAGCAGTGGATGCCAAATCTTTTAACTCGGTTGGTCTCCTCAGTGCTTCAGCTGTGTCTGGATGCAGTTGGGCTGCAGAGGACAGAAGCTCTGCGGTTTGTGACCAGCTGCTGATTGGTCTGTTCTGTGCTGACCAGGTCACACAAAATGCCTAGAGATTTTACTGGCCAATGGAGTGGACATCGACCAGGAAAACGCCCTGCACGGCACCCCTCTGTACACTGCCTGCTCTAACGAAAACACGGATTGCGTCGAGATACTTCTGCGCCTAGGTGGGACTTTGACTCAAAGAAAAACATCACAAGCATGATATTTCTGTTAAGCTGCATTCACTCCGGACGCAAAACAGATTTTTCACAGGACAGATTACATTCGCGTCTTTGCGTTGACTTTGAATGTAATCTATCATGCAAAATTTTGTTTCGCGTCCGGTGTGGAAGCGGCTTTAGCCAGAGCTTTTTAATATGAGGCAGAGTTGAAGTCTAATGTTTAATCTCCCATCCTGCTTTACAGGAGCCAGTGTTCATCTGGGCCTGGCCCAGGACACGCCCCTGCATGCTGCTGCTCGTAAGAGCAGCGTGCGGCTGGTGGAGCTGCTGACGGACTACGGTGCGGACGTGTGGGGGAGGAATCGCAGGGGGGAGAGACCTGTGGAGCTTGCAGCCCCCAACAGCCCTGTGCAGAGAGCACTCATCCAGAGAAGCGGTGCGTTATGCACGTACAGCACACGGACTCGCACTGTCATAAATGGGTATCCACAAAAGTATTAGTACGCACTCGTAATGCACACACTCTAGGACACTCATGCACATCCTACATGTGCAGCTTGACCCTGTTTTCTGCGTTTTCTCTCCCTGTTGTATTCCTGAAGGTGATTTTGCTGGGTTTAAAACGTTGAACAGAGTCCGTTTGTAGAGTTTGTTTGATCTGCACTGCACTTGTGTTCTGAGAGTCTGTTTGGCTTTCTCCAGTGCTCTTGTTTCTGACATCTGTGTGTGTGTGTGTGTGTGTGTGTGTGTGTGTGTGTGTGTGTGGGGGAGGGGGGGTGGGCGGGTGTTGATTTTTCTGATACCAGAACATATTTGGAGAGAAATGCATCAAATATGTTACTCTTCATTTCCACAAATGAATAAAGTATGTTTCCAAGATGCAATAGATCTATCTCATTGGGCCACAATGACAGGGCAGTTTAACCTCAGCGAGATAAAGCAGCTACGCACCTGATGTACAAATCAACCCCGAGTGTCTTTACAACTGAGCTTTATTAGCAGAATCAGGTGTGTAACTGCTTGGTTGGAATGAAAGCTGCACCCACACCAGCCCTTCGGAGACGATATCGAACGGCTCGGCACAACCGAAAACTATGACTGCAACATTTCCTTCAGAATTTTCAGTTTGAATATTTGGACGGAGAGGCCCTGTCATTCACAGGATGATGGAACATAAGAACTATTTCAGCCAGACCAGCATGAAATTGGCCCTGCGTCTCTCCCTCAGCTGTGTCATAACTCTGCTCTGTATCCTTCAGACCCTGCGTCTCTCCCTCAGCTGTGTCATAACTCTGCTCTGTGTCCTTCAGACCCTGCGTCTCTCCCTCAGCTGTGTCATAACTCTGCTCTGTGTCCTTCAGGCCCTGCGTCTCTCCCTCAGCTGTGTCATAACTCTGCTCTGTGTCCTTCAGGCCCTGCGTCTCTCCCTCAGCTGTGTCATAACTCTGCTCTGTGTCCTTCAGGCCCTGCGTCTCTCCCTCAGCTGTGTCATTACTCTGCTCTGTGTCCTTCAGACCCTGCGTCCCTCCCTCAGCTGTGTCATAACTCTGCTCTCTGTCCTTCAGGCCCTGCGTCTCTCCCTCAGCTGTGTCATAACTCTGCTCTGTGTCCTTCAGACCCTGCGTCTCTCCCTCAGCTGTGTCATAACTCTGCTCTGTGTCCTTCAGGCCCTGCGTCTCTCCCTCAGCTGTGTCATTACTCTGCTCTGTGTCCTTCAGACCCTGCGTCTCTCCCTCAGCTGTGTCATAACTCTGCTCTGTGTCCTTCAGGCCCTGCGTCCCTCCCTCAGCTGTGTCATAACTCTGCTCTCTGTCCTTCAGGCCCTGCGTCCCTCCCTCAGCTGTGTCATAACTCTGCTCTCTGTCCTTCAGGCCCTGCGTCTCTCCCTCAGCTGTGTCATAACTCTGCTCTGTGTCCTTCAGGCCCTGCGTCTCTCCCTCAGCTGTGTCATAACTCTGCTCTGTGTCCTTCAGGCCCTGCGTCTCTCCCTCAGCTGTGTCATAACTCTGCTCTCTGTCCTTCAGGCCCTGCGTCTCTCCCTCAGCTGTGTCATAACTCTGCTCTCTGTCCTTCAGGCCCTGCGTCTCTCCCTCAGCTGTGTCATAACTCTGCTCTCTGTCCTTCAGGCCCTGCGTCTCTCCCTCAGTTGTGTCATAACTCTGCTCTCTGTCCTTCAGGCCCTGCGTCTCTCCCTCAGCTGTGTCATAACTCTGCTCTGTGTCCTTCAGGCCCTGCGTCTCTCCCTCAGCTGTGTCATTACTCTGCTCTGTGTCCTTCAGACCCTGCGTCTCTCCCTCAGCTGTGTCATAACTCTGCTCTGTGTCCTTCAGGCCCTGCGTCCCTCCCTCAGCTGTGTCATAACTCTGCTCTCTGTCCTTCAGGCCCTGCGTCCCTCCCTCAGCTGTGTCATAACTCTGCTCTGTGTCCTTCAGACCCTGCGTCTCTCCCTCAGCTGTGTCATAACTCTGCTCTGTGTCCTTCAGGCCCTGCGTCTCTCCCTCAGCTGTGTCATAACTCTGCTCTGTGTCCTTCAGGCCCTGCGTCTCTCCCTCAGCTGTGTCATAACTCTGCTCTCTGTCCTTCAGGCCCTGCGTCTCTCCCTCAGCTGTGTCATAACTCTGCTCTCTGTCCTTCAGGCCCTGCGTCTCTCCCTCAGCTGTGTCATAACTCTGCTCTCTGTCCTTCAGGCCCTGCGTCTCTCCCTCAGCTGTGTCATAACTCTGCTCTCTGTCCTTCAGGCCCTGCGTCTCTCCCTCAGCTGTGTCATAACTCTGCTCTGTGTCCTTCAGGCCCTGCGTCTCTCCCTCAGCTGTGTCATAACTCTGCTCTCTGTCCTTCAGGCCCTGCGTCTCTCCCTCAGCTGTGTCATAACTCTGCTCTGTGTCCTTCAGACCCTGCGTCTCTCCCTCAGCTGTGTCATAACTCTGCTCTGTGTCCTTCAGGCCCTGCGTCTCTCCCTCAGCTGTGTCATTACTCTGCTCTGTGTCCTTCAGACCCTGCGTCTCTCCCTCAGCTGTGTCATAACTCTGCTCTCTGTCCTTCAGGCCCTGCGTCCCTCCCTCAGCTGTGTCATAACTCTGCTCTGTGCCCTTCAGGCCCTGCGTCTCTCCCTCAGCTGTGTCATAACTCTGCTCTGTGTCCTTCAGGCCCTGCGTCTCTCCCTCAGCTGTGTCATAACTCTGCTCTGTGCCCTTCAGACCCTGCGTTTCTCCCTCAGCTGTGTCATAACTCTGCTCTCTGTCCTTCAGGCCCTGCGTCTCTCCCTCAGCTGTGTCATAACTCTGCTCTGTGTCCTTCAGGCCCTGCGTCTCTCCCTCAGCTGTGTCATAACTCTGCTCTGTGTCCTTCAGACCCTGCGTCTCTCCCTCAGCTGTGTCATAACTCTGCTCTCTGTCCTTCAGGCCCTGCGTCTCTTCCTCAGCTGTGTCATTACTCTGCTCTGTGTCCTTCAGACCCTGCGTCTCTCCCTCAGCTGTGTCATAACTCTGCTCTGTGTCCTTCAGGCCCTGCGTCTCTCCCTCAGCTGTGTCATTACTCTGCTCTGTGTCCTTCAGACCCTGCGTCTCTCCCTCAGCTGTGTCATAACTCTGCTCTGTGTCCTTCAGGCCCTGCGTCCCTCCCTCAGCTGTGTCATAACTCTGCTCTCTGTCCTTCAGGCCCTGCGTCCCTCCCTCAGCTGTGTCATAACTCTGCTCTCTGTCCTTCAGGCCCTGCGTCTCTCCCTCAGCTGTGTCATAACTCTGCTCTGTGTCCTTCAGGCCCTGCGTCTCTCCCTCAGCTGTGTCATAACTCTGCTCTGTGTCCTTCAGGCCCTGCGTCTCTCCCTCAGCTGTGTCATAACTCTGCTCTCTGTCCTTCAGGCCCTGCGTCTCTCCCTCAGCTGTGTCATAACTCTGCTCTCTGTCCTTCAGGCCCTGCGTCTCTCCCTCAGCTGTGTCATAACTCTGCTCTCTGTCCTTCAGGCCCTGCGTCTCTCCCTCAGTTGTGTCATAACTCTGCTCTCTGTCCTTCAGGCCCTGCGTCTCTCCCTCAGCTGTGTCATAACTCTGCTCTGTGTCCTTCAGGCCCTGCGTCTCTCCCTCAGCTGTGTCATTACTCTGCTCTGTGTCCTTCAGACCCTGCGTCTCTCCCTCAGCTGTGTCATAACTCTGCTCTGTGTCCTTCAGGCCCTGCGTCCCTCCCTCAGCTGTGTCATAACTCTGCTCTCTGTCCTTCAGGCCCTGCGTCCCTCCCTCAGCTGTGTCATAACTCTGCTCTGTGTCCTTCAGACCCTGCGTCTCTCCCTCAGCTGTGTCATAACTCTGCTCTGTGTCCTTCAGGCCCTGCGTCTCTCCCTCAGCTGTGTCATAACTCTGCTCTGTGTCCTTCAGGCCCTGCGTCTCTCCCTCAGCTGTGTCATAACTCTGCTCTCTGTCCTTCAGGCCCTGCGTCTCTCCCTCAGCTGTGTCATAACTCTGCTCTCTGTCCTTCAGGCCCTGCGTCTCTCCCTCAGCTGTGTCATAACTCTGCTCTCTGTCCTTCAGGCCCTGCGTCTCTCCCTCAGCTGTGTCATAACTCTGCTCTCTGTCCTTCAGGCCCTGCGTCTCTCCCTCAGCTGTGTCATAACTCTGCTCTGTGTCCTTCAGGCCCTGCGTCTCTCCCTCAGCTGTGTCATAACTCTGCTCTCTGTCCTTCAGGCCCTGCGTCTCTCCCTCAGCTGTGTCATAACTCTGCTCTGTGTCCTTCAGACCCTGCGTCTCTCCCTCAGCTGTGTCATAACTCTGCTCTGTGTCCTTCAGGCCCTGCGTCTCTCCCTCAGCTGTGTCATTACTCTGCTCTGTGTCCTTCAGACCCTGCGTCTCTCCCTCAGCTGTGTCATAACTCTGCTCTCTGTCCTTCAGGCCCTGCGTCCCTCCCTCAGCTGTGTCATAACTCTGCTCTGTGCCCTTCAGGCCCTGCGTCTCTCCCTCAGCTGTGTCATAACTCTGCTCTGTGTCCTTCAGGCCCTGCGTCTCTCCCTCAGCTGTGTCATAACTCTGCTCTGTGCCCTTCAGACCCTGCGTTTCTCCCTCAGCTGTGTCATAACTCTGCTCTCTGTCCTTCAGGCCCTGCGTCTCTCCCTCAGCTGTGTCATAACTCTGCTCTGTGTCCTTCAGGCCCTGCGTCTCTCCCTCAGCTGTGTCATAACTCTGCTCTGTGTCCTTCAGACCCTGCGTCTCTCCCTCAGCTGTGTCATAACTCTGCTCTCTGTCCTTCAGGCCCTGCGTCTCTTCCTCAGCTGTGTCATTACTCTGCTCTGTGTCCTTCAGACCCTGCGTCTCTCCCTCAGCTGTGTCATAACTCTGCTCTCTGTCCTTCAGGCCCTGCGTCTCTCCCTCAGCTGTGTCGGCTCAGTATACGCGACTCTCTTGGAAGAATGCGACTCCATGCAGTGGCCCGGCTGCCCTTGCCTGCACAGCTGAATGATTACCTGCTCTTCAGATGACCTCCCCCCTCTCTCTGACTCCCAAGAGCCCGGCTTCTCCTCCAAGCAGGAACAAAACATCCATTGAGCCTTATCTTCTCATTTTGTATTCAATATTCAATAGATGTACATTTATATTGTTTCTGTTGGACTTCTGTAAAGTAAGTTGCAATTCTTTGAGCTGTGACCTCAGTTAAAATGTGCAATGAGCAGTTGAATATACCGTATCATTCATCAGTGCTGCTTTCGTCAGTTTTCAATCCAAACAAATTTTTCAAAATTTGAGAGCAGCATTTCACTTTGGTAATCGTCAAAGTTTCATTAGTTAGTATCATGCACTCATTTCATACGGAAGAACATTTGATTTCAATATGCACAGGCGTTTTATTCTGAGTTTTGCCTTCAAGTACAACAATTCCTTATTTTTGAAATTGCTTGAATCAAAATGTGTCAGAGTGTCAGTAAAAGTTTCATGATTAGAACTGTGATGAAGTTTTGCTACAGCCTGTCTTGGCCAGGTCTCTATTGAAAAAGAGGATTTTAATCTCAATGGGACAAACCTGGTTAAACAAAGGTTAAATTAAAAAAAATTTCAGAGGCCCTCTGAATATCTGGGTCCTCGGTCTTACAAATTGCATAAAAAAAAAGAGAAAGAACTTAAGCAATTACCTGCAGAGGGAGACGAAGACTCCAGGAAGTGCGAGACTTGCTTGCTGTTTTAAAGCTCAGGCTGCTCAACCATAGACTGTATAAAAAGATGGACACAGCACCCTGGTCCACAGAGATAAAAGAAAACTAGAGTGGACGAGGTGTGGGCTGGATCAAAGTGGAAACGGCAGAATAGCTTCGCCATCTTGTGTCTGTATAAATTTCCAATGAGGTACATGTAAACAGTAGGCTAAACATAAGTGTCAACAAATTATTAGAGACTTGTTTTCCGTGTTCTTTTTTATTCTTTCATACTTAAAATGGACACGAATAAGGAATTTTATTCAAACACCAATATTTATTTTAAAAAATACGTTTTTTTGAATCCGGTATATTCGATGTCTGTTTAATCGGAAGACATTACAGAAAAATCAGAACTTCAGCTGTTGTCCCTATGAGCGAGTTTTTGGTGTATACGAGCATGGTTTTTGCCAGTTATACTGCATTTTCCATTGAACATCTGCCCCGATCAACATACACAAGATGGCGGCGGCATGCCGCCACGGAAACGACGGGATTGTCCACTCTAGTTTTCTTTAGCATATCTCTGTGCCCTGGTCTGAAAAATTAACTCCATGCGGAAGTACCGTAAAATGGCATTCTATTTAATGGCCAGCAGATGGCGACGTAGGTGGTTGGAGAAAGAAGTTCAATGCTATAGAAGTCTATGAGAAAATGACCCTACTTTCCCACCTGATTTTTCACATAATTTTTTTATGGTAGCTATAGCAAGTTTCAAGTCTCCTTCGATAAATCATGATGTTCATTTTTGTAAATTATGGTCCCATTTAGACTAGAATAAAGGATAAAGCCAGAATATGCTTTAGGGGTGTGGCTATTCTCTGGTCCTCGTCCTGATACGGTCAGATCCAGAGCTACAGTCCTCCCCAGATCTTCAATACACGCTCTCATCCAATAGGAATCCCATCCGATTTCAAAATGACAACATGGCACAATTCAAATTGCCAAAATTGAGGCTTCCTTTATGGTATGCTGAAACCAATGGGTGACTTCACAGTAGCTTTGTCCATCTTTTTATACAGTCTTTGTGCTCAACCCATAACAGTTCAGCTCAGCAGTGGCTTTAATGTCTTGTTGGGCCGCCTTTTGTTTCAGTCAAGGTACGCAGTCACCATAGCTCTGTTTCAACAATTTCATGCAATATTTCAACATTTATTTCTGACCAGAGTTGCTTTAAATTGTGGCCGGGATCCTGTTCAGACGTCTGGAGAGAAACTAGGTAAAAAGTTAAAAACCTTCTGCAAATGTTTAAGACTATCAGTCTGTTAGTGTCAGAAACCTGTGGTCCCCAGGCTCTCTGAACTGCCCTTACACAGTCTGAGTCTGATGAATCTTGGCATTTCATCCTGGGAAATGCCTGTGCCTTCAGGGATTAGAAAAAATCAATTGCTGGTATAATCTGGTGTTACAACCCTAATTCTGAAATAGTTGGGATGAAGTGCACATTGTGTATAAAATGAAAATGCAATGACTTTCAGATCACAAGAGCCAATATGTTATTTACAATAGAACGTAGATTTCAAATGTTGAAACTGAGACATTTTACATTTTTATCCATAAAATGAGCTTATTTCAAATTTTCCGGCTGCTAAAGGTCTCGAAATAGTTGGGACACAGACCCAAAAAAAGGGCTGAAAAAGCAATTAATATAAAAGAATCAGCTGAAAGAACATTTAGCAAGTAATTAAGTTAACTGGCATCAGGCGTGTAACATGATTGGCTATAAAAGGGATGTCTTAGAGAGGCTGAGTCTCTCAGAAGGAAAGATGGCCAGAGGCTCTCCAACCTGTGAAGGCTTGTGTAAAAAATTTGTATCATACTTTTAAAACAATGTTCCTCAACGTCATATAGCAAAGGCTTTGAATGTCTCATCATTGACAGTGCATAACATCATCAAAAGATTTAAAGAAACTGGAAAAATCTCTGTGCATAAGGGGAAAGGCCGAAGACCTTTACTGGATGCTTGTGATCTTCGGGCCCTCAGACGCCACTGCATCACTCACCGGCATGATTCTCTCATTGATATTACTAAATGGGGCCAGGAATACTTCAAGAAACCCCTGTCTGTTAACACAGTCCGCCATGCCATCCACAGATGCCACGGAAAACTCTATCATGCAGAAAGGAAGCCATTTGTTGAGCGTGACCCAGAAGCGCTGCCCTGTTCTCAGTGTTGGTGAGTAACGGAATACATGTACCGGCGTTACGTAATTAGGATACAAAATATGAGTAACTGCATTCCGTTACAGTTACAATTCTAATACATGGTAATTAGGATACAGTTACATTTTAAAAATCAATGGATTACTTTCCGTTATTTTAAACTAGAATTATTTCCCAAATCAAATCTGAAGAAATTAGTTCTTTCCCACGCATTTTCTCAGCTAGTCCCAGAATTGAAGCACTGTCTGATCACGCGCTGCAATACAATACTAAGAGATTAGGTTCGCCTCATCCATTCATAAATTAATATCAGCCAATCAGAAAATAGTATTTCTTGTTGCCAGGTGAAATGGCAGCGCCGTAATCATGTCCTCCACGCTAATGCTATTGTGTGCACACAACAGTGAACTGTAAGTGGAAGCCCGAAATCAGGTAATCACTTCATCACTTGTTGTTAATAACTGCTTATCAAAGTCGAAGAACTATGTAGGATATTTGCTTTATGGATCTTTTTTTTTTGCCTCAGTTTAACAGCTTTCGACGGTTAAGGTTAGTCAATTGACTTGTTACGGGGAGAGTGGGGGCTCTCTGCCCTCCATGTAGTGTATTTTGGCTGAAAACATACCCTGCTCTGATCCCGTGTCAGAGGTGGTACCGCAACATCTCTTGTTTGTGACTGACAAAACGATACAAATACACAAAATAATTATTTAATTTAGCCTTTATTTTACCGGGGACTCCCGATTAAATTTAAAAAGCACAGATATTGGGGAATGATGAGTCACTTCTTATTTCAGTTCATTGGCAGGTATGTGAATATTCAAAAACTGATCCTGGTGTGCTATCTAGTGATAGAATATTGTAACTGCGTGCATAAATGGCAGCTCCGCGTCCACTGGCGGACACATCTGCGCAAAGATACACGGTTGTTCTTCTTGAACACGCCAAATCCAGATGATCCGTAAATGATGGATTAAAATAATATTTTAATTTGAAACGAGTAACGAAGTTGCCAGTATCAAAGAAACGAAGTGAAAGTATACTACTAACGTATTTACTGTATACTGTAATGCACTTAGTTGTACACTCCCCCGCCCCGCGAAGAAAATCTCACTCTAGCCTGCATTCAACACTTGAGAGCCCTGTTTAACGAAGATGCTTTCAGCCGCGAGGAACTCCACCTCCAATCTGAGTAAGCGTCTAAAATTAAGTTATTTATTGGACTCTTCTCTGCCTAAGATCTGTTATCTTAACCTTACTTTTTTATATTGGTATGTATGAAGGTAGCCTGCTAATGTCGACGTGCAACTTGAAAATATCAATATGGCTAAACATTGGCTTTGGTAGCCCATTTGTCATTCTAGCGAAGCTAATGTTAGCTGACATCAGCGCACGTTAGCCTTCATTTAGTTTTGGAACGAAGCTTCCTGCCAACTTCGGGTATTTGGGAATAGCGCGACTGTTAAAGCTTTTGTAATGTCTTTAAGTGCACAATGTGATTTTTAGGTGCATGTCTGCAAGCTCTTGCTGGCATTTGGGGCCTAGTCCACAGCCTACTTGTGCCACTTGGCTAGCAAAAT
Source organism: Gymnothorax reevesii (assembly GCA_029721435.1). Classification (NCBI taxonomy): domain Eukaryota; kingdom Metazoa; phylum Chordata; class Actinopteri; order Anguilliformes; family Muraenidae; genus Gymnothorax; species Gymnothorax reevesii. The sequence continues at coordinate 69,678,218 of CM056587.1, read as the reverse complement.
GGATTCAGTGTATTGCTGGGGTGTCCAGTCTTATCTGCATAAGGCTGCTGCGGGTGCAGTTTTTCATTTTAGCCTCGAGCTAATTACAACACCTGAATCATCGAATTAATGAACTACTCATGCGGTTCAATAAAGACCTTAATTAGTAAAATCAGGAGCAGCACTATTAAGCTGCTTACCGGACGTGAAACGAATTTTTCGCACTAAAGATTACATTCAAAGTCAATGCAAAGACGCGAGTACGGACATTTCTCGTGTATTTGCGTCTTTGCATTGACTTTGAATGCAATCTTTCGTGCGAAAAATTTGTTTCACGTCCGGTGGAAAAGCAGCTTAATAGTGCTGCTCCTGATTTAACTCATTTTGTTTAGTAAGCAGGGTGTAAATCAGAGGTGGGCAACAAGGGCCGTATCTGTCCCTGGTATTCACACCAACTTCTGGCCTTTCATTAGTTGATGATCTAAATTAGCCAAACCATTTATGAAATCTGGCATTTCAGGGGCATTTCTTTAAAATATCATGACTGACCACCAAAGACTGTTCTTGTCTCCTTACATAAAACATTTTTCTTTGATCTAATCTTTGCACAAATCTGTATTTGTGTATGCAATCAATTAACTCAATTATTCAGGATAATTGTTAGAAATAAAAACATTCATGCATACTGGCCCTCCAGGACCGGAATTGCCCACCCCTGGTGTAAATTCATGCATTTATAAAATTGAAGAAAATGTGGAAGTAATCCAAGTATTCGGATTACAATACTCAGATTGAGTGATGTAACGGAATACATTACAGATTACATTTTGGCATGTATTCTGTAATCTGTAGTGGAATACATTTTAAAAGTAACCTTCCTAACACTGCCTGTTCTGTGGGCTAAGACTCATTTAAAATGGACTGTAGCAAAGTGGCAAAGTGTCCTGTGGTCAGACGAGTCAAATTTGACATTCTTGCTGGAAATCATGGGCGTTGTGTCCTCCAGGCTAAAGAGGAGAAAGACCACCCCTCCTTTTATCAGCGTTCAGTTCAAAAGCCAGCATCTCTAATGGTATGGGGATACATTAGTGCATATTGTGTGGGACAGTTGCATGTTTTAAAAAGGAGCATGAATGCTGAAAGGTAAATAAAGGTTTATGAGCAACATATGCTTCCCTCCAGATGACATCTATTCCAGGGAGGACCTTATGTATTTCAGCAGTGCAATGCAAAACACATACTGCAGCTACTACAACAGCATGGCTTCGTAGTAGAAGAGTCCGTGTGCTGAACTGGCCTGTCTGCAATCCTAATCTTTCACCGATTGAAAACATTTAGCGCATAATTAAATGAAAAGTTCTTCAAAGGAGACCCAAAACTCTCCTGCAGCTGTAAGCCTGTATTAAACAAGAGTGGGATCAATTCCACTGGCTAAACTTCAGAAACTTGTCTCCTCAATGCCCAGATGCCTCCACTCTGTGTTAAAAAGAAGAGGGGATGCTACACCATGGTGAACAGGCCCCAGTCCCAACTTTTTTTTTTGAGATCTGTAGGAGCCATCAAATTTGAAATGAGCTCATTTTGTGGATAAAATTGTAAAATTTCTCAGTTTCGACATTTGGTATGTCATCTCTGTTCTATTGCGAATAAAATACTGGCTGGTGTGATTTGAAAGTCATTGCATTTTGATTTTATTCACAATTTACACTTAGTCCCAACTATTTAGGAATTGGGGTTGTATTTTAAGGTAGTCTGGTGAATTCATTTTATCACTGCATAACGTTTCTGACCCTAAAACTGACCAACTGAAGCAGCCCCAGAGCATAACACTGCCTCCAGAAGCTCGTACAGGGGGCTCTACGCATGACGGGTGCATCGCTTCATGGGCTTCCTTTCTTACCCAGACAAGCCCCTCACTCTAGAACTGTCCCAGCCTCGCGTCTCTTTGATTGTCTCCTCTTTAATAGGTTTAGTGTCTTGTGGGTTATACAGGTTTAATATGGATTTGTATTACTAAAAAGATAAAAATGTTAGTAGAAAGTTATTTGTAAGCCTTGTTCCCTCTTGTTGCTGTACAGTGAAAAAGCCTAGTTTTAAGTTGCAGAGATGCTGTATTGTCATGCTTGAGTCTAGAATTATATGACTGCCTTCGGAAATTATTGTAACCTTTATGATGATGAAATAAGCAGCAACTCTTCAGAACTTTATTAAGCCTTTTTGTTGGTCTCCAGAATTGGGGTCACATTTCTGTTAACCTGCCTTTCCAGTTTGTTCCTCTGCTCAGTATTGGGGAAACTTCCCCAACGTTCGTTGATCTCCAGGAGCGGGGTGGCCTTCCTCTTAAACCCTTTAGACCGGCTATCTGACTGTCCTGCTTCAGCGAGGTTAAACATCACCAGGCCTCTGTCCAGGGACGCTACTGGCCAGGCGCGGACACGCCCGTAACCCGCACCACTCTACACCACCTGAGCTGAACCCAGTGACGTAGCCAGCGGGGGTGCTGAGACACGTCCCTTTTTCACTGCAATTAGTAGTTCTCAATCATTTTCATTTATTGACGCGTTTTCCAATTATCGTAATTGGCAACCGAAGACACGGTTTCTCTCCGTATGCGATCTAACAGCAATTAAATCAGCGATTAAATTCAGTCCAGCTGCGAAACAAGAACAGAGAATTGGGTTGCTTGGGTTGCACAAAACTTCCGTTTAGAACAATTATTAGTCCTGACCTGTTTCTAATCGGGGAGAACAAGCCGCACCTGTTAACTGTGGAGTGCTTTCGGAGTGAACCCTCTGTTAATTATGAAAATGACTGAGAACAGGTCAGGACTAATAATTGTTTTAAACAGAGGTTTTGTGCAAACCAATTCTCCGTACGTGTTCCGCTACTGTACTGAATTTAGCCCATGATTTAATTGCTGTTAGATCGCATACAGAGGGAATCCGTGTCTTCGGTTGCCAAGTACGATAATTGGAAAACGCGTCAATAAATGAAAATGATTGAGAACTACTAATTGCAGTCAAAAAGGGACGTGTCTCAGCACCCCTGCTGGCTACGCCACTAGCTGGATCCCAGATCTGAGCTTCCCCCACATTATCACTGTATTCCTATCAGTAAACCCTCATTAGATTGTACCCCGAATCTGATTCCTTGTCTGTATCAAAACTGGAATAGGCTAAATCTGGACTTATCAGACCACAAGACCTTTTTTCATTGCTTCCCCAGATAGCAAAAAGCATTAATTCAATGTTGGATTTTGGTCAGATTGGTTATTTTTGGTTGAGGTTGTGTAATGTGAATATAGGCCACTAGATGGCAGTATTTACCTTTTTTTTTGTTAAGCTCAGACTGGAGTCATGTTTGGACATGTCCTGGACATGTCTGGGGCAAGTCTCAGAGAATTAAAAAAAAGAGGTCTAGATGTGGGTGGGGTCTGCAAAAGAGGATATAAGAAAAATAATTGAGACAGTAAGGTAGTAGGAGAAATTGCAAGAAGAAGGATACGTGTGACCAGACCTGTCATCTCTGTTCAAGACCTGTGAAATTTCTTTTGTGGATTTTTTTCGTGTTAGAGCATTTTCCCTTACCCAGGACATCACCAAGCCAACCCCACAAAAAGGGACTGTAAATATTTCTCTTTTTTGTTGTGTTAAATCTTGGTCAGTTAGTTAGTTGTTATTAGTCTTTGTCTGTTTAATTAAATGTGTTTAAGTTTTAAATTGTGTCTGTCATCCCTTGCTGCTGCTGTTGTGTTGTAATGTAATAACAAATTGGGGCCATAACAAATTGGGGGCTCAAGGTCCGGGATAGACCATTTTGTGAGTAATTTATTGAAAATCTAACATTTCAAATTGTAAAATTGATTTTTTTTAATTGAATACATAAATATTGACAACAGCAATGGATGATTTCTTGGCATCACCAACCGTAGGGGTTTTGAAGTCTTTTAAAAAGACAGAACTGCTAGAAATTTGCAGACATTTAGAGCTGACAGAGGTGAAACCAGCCATGCGAAAAGCAAGACTGGCTCGAGAGATAGTTCAATATTACATTGATGAAAATGTGTTTGCACCAGGAGATCTGGAACAGTTTCCAGTGGAAAATCCAAATATAGAAATGGAACTTAAATTAAAAATGCTAGAGATTGAAAGGGAGGAAAGAGAAAAAGAAAGGGAGGAAAAAGAAAAGCAAAGAGAATTTGAGAGGGAAGAAAGAGAGAAAGAAAGGGAGGAAAAAGAAAAACAAAGAGAATTTGAGTTAGAAAAATTTGCAAGACAGAGAGATTTTGAATTAGAGAAATTCGATAGAGAAGAAAGACTCCAAATGGAGCAACTAAAAATTTAAATTGAAACTAAAAATAAATTTTGTGCCAGTCAGGAGGTAAAACTGGTGCCTCCATTTTCGGAAAAGGATGTTGACAACTATTTCCAGTGTTTTGAAAAGGTAGCAAAGAGTTGCCAGTGGCCAAAGGAACACTGGCCTCTGATGTTGCAAACTGTCCTCAAGGGTAAAGCTCAACAAGCCTATTCGGCTTTGTCTGCAGATGATTCCTCTGATTATGAGGTTGTCAAAAAGGTTATTTTGAGAGCTTATGAGTTGGTTCCAGAGGCTTACCGACAGAAATTCAGAGGTCTGAAGAAATCTGAAAATCAGACTTATGTTGAATTTGCTAATGAAAAGCAGGTTTGCTTTGAGCGCTGGTGTACTTCTATGGAGGTCAAGAATGATTTCAACTCACTAAAAGAGATGGTGTTAGTTGAAGAATTCAAGAACTGTGTTAAAGATGATGTTAAGACCTACCTTAATGAGAAGCAAGCACTGAATTTGCAATCAGCTGCCAAATTTGCAGATGAATATGTTCTCACACATAAGTCCAAATTTCAGTCTAGCAGTAATAATAGATGGTCCCAATTTCAGAAAAAGGGTTATGGTGATACCCAAGATTCCTCACCCAAAGACAAAGACAAATCTGGTGATGGTGCTCAGAAATCCAGTAACAGGTCTGATCAAAGTGTGAAAGCTGACAGTGACAAAAGTGGTCTAGTTTGCAGTTATTGCAAGAAATCTGGTCATGTTACAACTAACTGTTGGTTCCTTAAAGCTAAGAAAGAAAAAGAAAAGGATACCAAACCAAATGCCTTTGTGAAAGCAAGGTTAGAAACCCCAGTAGTAGATAACCAATCTGCTAAATTGCCTGCTTCTTGTGGGGCTAAAAAGCCTGATACAGCTGACTTCGTGAGGGAGGAATTTCTTCCATTTGTGTCAGAGGGATTTGTGGCTCTGAATGAGCATACTACTCCTGTCCCCATATATATCCTAAGGGATACCGGAGCTTCTCAGTCACTTTTGTTGATGGACTCCTTGGAGTTACGTGATGAGACCGCTTCAGGGGATTTCATACTTGTACAAGGTATTGAAGGGAGGACTGTATCTGTACCCCTGCGCTCTATATTCTTGAAGTCAGATTTAGTTACAGGACAGGTAAAGGTGGGACTTATGTCAAGTCTACCTATAAAGGGTGTTTCTCTGTTGCTAGGCAATGACCTGGCTGGGGGCAAGGTAGTTCCCCCTGTACATCTTACTTCACAGCCGAGCACTGAAGATGGGGATGAGGACCCATCTCTGTATCCTTCTTGCGCAGTGACTCGTGCTATGGCCAAGAAGGCTCAAGAAGAAGATGATGTGGTGCCGGCCAGTACATTGAATAGTCAGGACTCAGGTGGTTCGCCTCATGACTCTGATTGGCCTACTATGGTTTCTCCGTTTGAGGACTTATCAGATACTTTTATCAGTTCTCTATACAGCCAGCCGGATGGGTCTGGTGATTTTGATGTGTCTGGAGACTTGTCTCTGCCCAGAAAGCGGTTGACTGAGGAGCAAACTAATGATCCTGAAATTTGTGCACTAAGGAGGAGAGCCCTTCTTGATAAAGAAATAGACGCAGTTCCAGTTGGGTATTATCTCAAGGATGGTGTGTTGATGCGGAAGTGGCGCCCTCCTGATATCCCTGCCAATGCAGATTGGGCAGTGGTCAGGCAAATTGTTGTTCCGAAGGTCTATAGGAATGAGATCGTAACAATGGCTCATAGTTTACCTTTAGGAGGTCATCTTGGTGTTAACAAGACTGTTGATAAGATCATGAAACACTTCTTTTGGCCTGGGCTTCGGAAAGACGTTTCCAACTTTTGCAAAACCTGTCACACTTGTCAGGTAGTTGGAAAACACCAGTTAGACCCACCTGTAGCTCCATTGCAGCCTATCCCAGCATTTGGGGAGCCATTCTCTAGGGTCATTGTTGATTGCGTTAGTCCATTACCCAAGACTAGATCTGGAAATCAGTACTTGTTGACAATCATGTGTGCATCTACCAGATTCCCCGAAGCCATACCTCTACGTAACATCAAGGCAACTGCAATCTCGAAGGCTTTGATAAAGTTCTTCACGTTGTTTGGCCTTCCCAGGGAAATTCAGTCAGTCCAGGGTAGCAATTTCACTTCAGGATTGTTTCAGCAGGTTGTGTATGAACTAGGTGCAAAGCAGATTCTTTCTAGTGCCTATCATCCGGAAAGTCAGGGTGCCTTAGAGCGGTTTCATTCCACTCTCAAGACAATGATGAGGACTTATTGTCATGACCATGAGAAAGACTGGGATGAAGGTGTTCATTTGCTGTTGTTTGCAGCTAGAGAAGCAGTGCAGGAGTCTACTGGATTCAGTCCATTTGAGCTAGTGTTTGGTCATGAAGTGAGAGGACCTTTGCTATTATTGAGTGAACAATGGCAAGAGAAAGAGCCGCATATCAGTCTGTTAGACTATGTTAGCAAGTTCAAGGAAAGATTGCGTGCAGCTTGTGACCTTGCCAAAGAGAACTTGAAATCAAGTCAGGGAAAAATGAAAACTTGGTATGATCATAAGGCTAGAAGCCGTGAGTTTAAACCAGGAGATAAGGTCCTTGTGTTGTTTCCCTTGCAGTCCAATCCATTGCAGGCTAGATTTCATGGTCCTTATGAAATTCTGACAAAACTCAATGATCTCAATTACATTGTGAAGACTCCAGATAGGAGAAAACCAAAACAATTGTGTCACATTAACATGCTGAGTCCTTATCATGACAGAAATGCTAGGGTTGCAGCTGTCACTTCAGATTCTCCAATGGTCGAGACGTGTGAAGATGAGGGGGAGTTCCAAGATGATGAACCTAGAATTAAAGCTGAAGTTCTTTCATGTAAATTGTCAAATTCTGAAGTGTTGCAAAATCTTGATGTAAAACTCCAGCACTTAGAACCCTCACAGAGAGATCAGTTTGAGAGGTTGATCAAGAAATGTGAAGATCTATTTCCTGATGTTCCAAAGAGAGTTTCTGTAGCCTCTCATGATGTAGATGTTGGAGATGCCAAACCAATAAAACAGCATCCGTACCGGATGAATCCTGAAAAGAGAAAGATTGCTGAGACAGAGGTTGAGTACGTGTTAGAACATGATATTATCAGACCCTCCAACTCAGATTGGAGTTCACCCTGTGTGCTAGTTCCAAAACCTGATGGAAGTACTAGATTCTGTGCAGATTATCGCAAAGTCAATGCTGTAACTAGAACTGATGTGTTTCCAATACCTAGGATTGATGATTGTATTGATAGAGTAGGGCAAGCAAAGTTTCTGACTAAGATTGATTTATTGAAGGGTTATTGGTGTGTGCCTTTAACTGAGAGGGCCAAGAGCATCTCTGCTTTTGCCATACCATCTGAGTTGTACCAGTATGAAGTCCTACCCTTTGGCATGAAAAATGCCCCAGCTACATTCCAAAGGATGATACAGTCTACATTCGCCGGATTGCCACACACGGGTGCGTACATCGATGACCTGATCACATGGAGTGACTCCTGGGAAGAACATCTAAAAGATGTAGAGACGTTGTTCCAGCGCCTGACCCAGGCTAACCTGACTGTTAACCTGAGCAAGAGTGACTTTGGTTGTGCTACTGTCACCTATCTTGGCTACGTCATAGGCTAGGGTAAGGTGGCACCCATAAATGCTAAAGTCCAAGCCATCATGGAGTTTCCAGTTCCTGACAACAAAAAAGCTTTGCGCCGCTTCCTTGGAATGATCGGGTACTACCGCAAGTTCTGCAAGAACTTTGCTGAGATTGCTCTCAGTCTAACTAACCAACTGAAGAAAGGCGTAAAGTTCACTTGGGATGATGCATGCCAGAGAGCCTTCGATCGCCTGAAGTCTCTGCTGTGTCACTTCCCCGTGCTCAAATCTCCTGACTTCAACAAACCGTTCTCTATCGCGGTCGATGCTAGCGACCAAGCTTGTGGATCTGTGCTGCTACAGAGAAAAACAAGAATCGGAGATTGTTGAATTGGAATTTTATTTTACAGGAGTTTGACTTGGAAATTAAGCATGTAAAGGGTACTGACAATGTAATTGCTGATTGCTTATCCCGTGGTTGAGTATGTACAAAACCCAAAACCAGTGAAGTTGGCACGTTATGTACATCTTAGATAAAAACAGAATGCAATGATTTGCAAATCCTTTTCAACTTATATTCATTTGAATACACTGCAAAGACAAGATGTTTCATGTTCAAACTGAGAAACTTTATTTTTTTTGTAAATAATCATTAATTTAGAATTTAAAGGCAGCGACACATTGCAAAAAAGTTGGCACAGGGGCCTTTTTACCACTGTGTTACATCGCCTTTCCTTTTAACGACACTCAGTAAATGTTTGGGAACTGAGGAGACCAATTTTTGTAGCTTTTCAGGTGGAACTCTTTCCCATTCTTGCTTGATGTATAGCTTAAGTTGTTCAATAGTCCGGGGTCTCCGTTGTTGTATTTTACTCTTCATAATGCGCCACACATTTTCAATGGGGGAGAGGTCTGGACTACAGGCAGGCCAGTCTAGTATCCGCACTCTTTTACTACGGAGCCATGCTGTTGTAACACGTGCAGAATGTGGCTTGGCATTGTCTTGCTGAAATAAGCAGGGGCGTCCATGAAAAAGACGTTGCATGGATGGCAACATATGTTGCTCCAAAACCTGTATGTACCTTTCAGCATGAATGGTGCCTTCACATAAGTGTAAGTTGCCCATGCCTTGGGCACTAATGCACGCCCATACCATCACAGATGCTGGCCTTTGAACTTTGCGCCTATAACAGTCCGGATGGTTCTTTTCCTCTTTGGTCTGGAGGACACGACGTCCACAGTTTCCAAAAACAATTAGAAATGTGGACTCGTCAGACCACAGAACACTTTTCAACTTTGCATCAGTCCATCATAGATGAGCTTGGGCCCAGCGAAGCTGGCAGCGTTTCTGGGTGCTGTTCATAAATGGTTTTCGCTTTGCATTGTAGAGTTTTAACTTGCACTTGCAGATGTAGCGACGAACTGTAGTTACTGACAGTGGTTTTCTGAAGTGTTCCTGAGCCCATGTGGTGTTGTCCTTTACACACTGATGTCAGTTTTTGATGCAGTACCACCTGAGGGATCGAAGGTCACGGGCATTCAGTGTTGGTTTTCGGCCTTGTCGCTTTCGTGTAGTGATTTCTCCAGATTCTCTGAACCTTTTGACGATATTACGGACCGTAGATAATGAAATGCTAAATTTCTTGCAATAGCTCATTGAGGAATGTTGTTTTTAAACTGTTCGACAATCAGCTCACGCATTTGTTCACTAAGTGGTAACCCTCGCCCCATTCTTGTTTGTGAATGACTGAGCATTTCAGGGAAGCTGCTTTTATACCCAATCATGGCACCCACCTGTTCCCAATTAGCCCATTCACCTGTGGGATGTTCCAAATAAGTGTTTGATGAGCATTCCTCAACTCTCTCAGTCTTTTTTGCCACTTGTGCCAGCTTTTTTGAAACATGTTGCAGGCATCAAAATGAGCTAATATTTGCAAAAAATTACAAAGTTTACCTGTTTGAACATTAAGTAACTTGTCTTTGCAGTGTATCCAATTGAATATAGGTTGAAAAGGATTTGCAAATCATTGTATTCTGTTTTTATTTACGATTTACACGACGTGCCAACTTCACTGGTTTTGGGTTTTGTAACAAAGTGATTATTTTTAATGAGGTATATTAAAGTCATACAGAGGAGGGTTGAAATGGCCCTTTAGTAATAACCTTGTTCCAATGTATAATGCAATACATACATATAGTTGAATCAATGTTGATGCAAATCTACATTCTTTCAATGTTGATCATATCATAGTTGAATCAAGGTTGATTCATTGTCGGAATTGATTGGAAATTCAATGTTATTTCCATGTTGATCATCGCGAGCACTTTCAATGTTTTTGTCAATATCTGACATCAATGTTGATTGCAATCTTCACCCTGACGATATCACAATGTTGATTCAATCACTTTTCGCTATCTGGGTCAGCATCCAATCTTTATGCTCCCTAGCAAACATAAGTGGGTTTTCCCCAAATAGCCTCACTGACAAGTGGCTTTCTTGTGGCCACACGCTGTACCTACAGGTCCTAGTAGCATGGTGAGTGTAGAAATACTCTTACTTTCACAATTAACAACGGCCTATTTAGATTTTTATTTTTTAATAGGAGAGTTCACCAAACCTTTCATTGATCTCCAATCACAATTATTCATGATTTGCGAACACTTATGACCATTCATGATTTTTTTTAGATCCATTTCTTCTGTGAAGTTGATGGTTCACATCGATCATCCCAGGTGTGGATCATGCCTTCTATAGTTCCTGACTAAACTTCAGTGATTTCTCTAATATTCTTAGTTGTTTTCTTTGCTAGACACTATATATGAAACAAAATACTTCGCCCCTCCTGAAACAAAGTAACAACTTTTCCACCACAATGGGATGTCTTCCAACAGATTTGTTTAAAAAATTAGAAACTACACACCAGTCAGGGTCTAACGAATTGCTGCCATCTGAAACATACAGTTGTTTGTAAAAGTTTGGGCACCCCTGATCAAAAGTTCTGTTACTGAGAAGAGTTAAGCAAGTAAAAGATGAACTGATCTCTGAATGGCATAAATTTAAAGATACAACACTTTTTTTGGACATTTTAAGCAGTATTGGTGTATTACTTTTGTGTTGTAAAATTCTAGAGCATAAAAACAGGAAATGAGCCTCGTGCAAAAGTTTCTGCACCAAAGAGATTTGAGTCTCAGGTAACTGACTACAGTCTCAGATCGTATTTAGCTTGTCAGGGCTTTGGCTTGCTCACAATCATTGTTAGGAAAGGCCACGTGATGCAAATTTTGAAGTTTCTAAATACCCAGACTCCTGTAACCTTGGCCCAACAATCAGACCCCAACAGGGTCCTCTATGCAGCTGCCTAGAAAATGAAAATAATTAATACCAACGAAGCAGGATAAGGCTATAAGAAGATAGCAAACATTTTCAGGTTGCGATTTCCTCAGTTCATTATATAATTAAGAAATGGCTGTCAACAGAATCCGTGGAGGTCAACCTGAGGTCTGGAAGACCAATAAATCATCTGAAGAAAACTGCTCATCGGATTACTAAAAAGGTAAATCAAAACATCTGTTTTACTACAAAAGACCTTCAGCAAGATATAGCTCACCGTGGAGTCATGGTGCACTGCCCTACGGTTCAGCGACTCCTGCTCAAATATGACCTTCATGGAAGAGTCATGAGAAGGAAACCTTTCCTGCATCCTCACCATGAAATTCAGCATCAGAAGGCTGCTAAGGAACATCTGAAGAAGGCTGATGCATTTAGGAAACAAGGCCAGTGGACTGATGAAGTTAATATAGATGTCTTTGGCTGCAATAAGAAGAGGTATGTCTGGAGAAAAACTGATGCAGAATTTCATGTAAACATCACCACTCCAACTGTCAAGCATATGGTTGGATCGATCCTGCTTGGGGCTTGTGTTGCAGCCAGTGGCACGGGGAACATGTCACTGGTCAAAGGAAGAACTGTTGGGTCATTCCATGTCAGATCACCCAATGGATGTCACCCTACCCCCTCAGATTTTGCTCTAATTTGGTTTCTGGGGTGTTTTTTGCTGGCAAAGCTGAAATTCCAAATATCAGCTCAATCTGACCAGTGGTTCCTGAGTTATGGCCCACCCAATTTGGCAAAAATCAGCCAAAACGGAGGTACCGGCCGATGTTTGACCACCCATATCTCAGCAACCGGTGGGGCCATCACAATAAAATTGGTGTCTCTGGACTGGAAATTCACCAAGGAATCCAAATCAGATTTGATGATGACCTTTTGCCCTTTACTTTGTTGACCTCGCAGAGGTGTATTTTTCCCTGGAAAATTTGTGGATTTGTGGAAAATGAGGGAAAAATACACCTCTGCTTCTTGTATATAATATAGGGCACATATGGGGCTACAACTTTTTTGCGGGTTTTGTGTCAAGGTCAACAAGGTCAAGGTCAAAGTAATCATTTTATTTTTACCCTACATCAAATCTATGGCCAAATTTGTATTCCTTGGTGAATTTCCAGTCCAGAGACACCAATTTTATTGTGATGGCCCCACCGGTTGCTGTGATACGGGTGGCCAAACATCGGCCAGTACCCCCATTTTGGCCAATTTTTGCCAAATTGGGTGTGCCATAACTCAGGAACTGCTGGTCGGATTGAGCTAATAGTGGGAATTTCAGCTTTGCCAGCAAAAAACACCCTAGAAACCTAATATGAGCAAAATCTGAGGGGATGGGGTGACAATTTTGATTTTTTTTTTGGGTGATTTGATATGGAATGACTCTGATTCAATTAAACTTCAGAAAATTCTGGAAGCAAACATCACACCATCTGTAAAAAAGCTGAAGATGAAAAGAGGATGGTCTCCACTACAGGATAATGATCCAAAACAAAATCCACAGCAGACGACCTCAAGAGGTGCGAGCTGAAGGTTTCACCATCGCTCTCAAGGTCTCCTACCTCAACATTATTGAAAATCCGCGGATGGACCTCAAAAGAGCAGTGCATGCAAGGCAGCCAAAGAATCTCACAGAGCTAGAAGGCTTTGAAAAAGAATAATGGGCAAAATCTTCTAAACCAGAATTCCGAAACTCTTAGCTGGGACAATAAAGTGTTTACAAGCCGTGATACTTGCCAAAGGGAGTGTTACTTAGCAATGACCATGCAGGGTGCCCAAACTTTTGCTTCGGACTGTTTTCCTTTTTTGACATTTTGAAACTGTAAAAGGATGGAAATTAAAAAGTAATCTTGCTTAGAATGTTGAGGAAATGTGTCCTCTTTAACTTTATGCCTTTTGGAGAGCAGTTATTGTTTCCTTGCTTAGCTATTCACAGTAACAGAAATTTTGATCCGGGGTGCCCAAACTTGCATACGACTGTATGACTGGCATGATGATTTGATCATAAGCTCTTAAGTGCAGGTATTTCCTCATTTAAATGAAGTGACTTTTTTGGCCTCCAGTGCATGAAAGTACTGTTATGACAAAAGGGAATTTGAATTGCAGAAGTTGACGTAATCAAGAGTGCATCTGTCATATCTCTGCTAAATTACAATTGCACAAACTGAGTAAAGACCCAGCCTTGCCATGCAATCTTCACTGTTGTTGGAGCTCATCTGTGAATGAAGCCCCTCCTGAATTCAGGAATATTACTAGATAACTCAGTCGCCTCAGGGACCGAGTTGGGAATCTCCCCGCTCCCCAAATTTTGGACAAAATGGCCGCCGGCAGCCATACTGGAAGTCCAATATGGACGTCTTGAGCATTCTCAAATAAAGATCTTCACTTTTGCAAAATTAGAAAAAATTTCTGTGATGATTGACATTTCTAGAGCCCAGAACAGAAAATCTCTGCGGGCGGCAGCGGCCCCGGAACTAAACCATCGTATCTCCTGACTATCGTCGTTGGGGAGACACAATAGAGCTTGTGTGAATTCAAGGATTCTTAAGCATAAATTATAACTTTGCAGGTATCACAGCCACAGTACTGCGATAGGCAGAGAACAACCTTTTGAATTTTCTCACTTGGATTCTGTGAGATCTTCTGCCATCACTAATGGAAGAGTAATAGTTAAAGACATTTCTTAAAAGCATAATATTCAGTAATTTGTGCATAATTGTCATTTTACTATGTCAATCTGTACTTCTGAAATATTTTGACAACTGACAGAGCTGGATAAGTTCCTGCTGCACATTAAAATTAGACTAATAGTAAACAATTTGAGAGGCAATGATTCACCATGGCGCAAACAAAAATACTGAAAAAGTGACTGAACAATTCATTGAGCAGCTTTAGGTCGATTATGCTACTTTGTCTGAAAACATTGTCTCTGGCCAATTTACTTCATCCAGACACGGTACCTTTGCTTTCTCTAAAAAAAGATAAAATGATTGCATGATCTACTCTTTTTAAATAACCTTGTTTGACAATGTGATGGCCACAACCACATGGTAATATTTTCTCAACTCACATTGTTTTGCCTCATTAGTTTGTTGTCGAGACAAGTTCATTTCATTTAACGCACCCAAATTATTACCACCCCGCCCTTTGGTTGAGCTGGAATCTGGTCATTTTAATGGCGTGCACACTGTTACGCACACTGTTACACCCCAGCTCAAGGGCAATCCCACGCCTAAGAAAGCCAGCAGCACCAGCGAAATCAGAAACAGCACAGCCATTTAATGAGCTTCAGAGGTGAGCAGTTGCCAAAACAATACACAAAATTATTGAGTATACACAGAACTTCCCTGATAAAGAAAACAAAAAACAAAACTTAAACCAAATGAAAATATGAATTTTCTAATTCCTGCTGAACAAAAAGAAAACATGAGAAAGAAGACAAAAGAGAAAGGCGATTCACTCCTGCTGTGCTGTAAAGGTGCTCTATTTGCAGCGCGTCTATTTACAAATTTATTACAAACTGAACATGAACAAACAAATCAAAACTCAAGAATCAAACCACACAGTACACATGACTCACACAGATACAACAACTAAGTCCTAGTGTTGTTACCTCCGACCCTCCTGCTTCAAAGCTTGTGTCAAAGTATGAACCAGTTCAGGGCGAAGCAAATGTATCGGTGCTTGGTTCGTTTGCTGCTAATCACGTGATCAGCGACTTCTGAAGCTTCGTTCCAGCTCACATTCACGTGACCGCTTCGATTTGATTCAAAGGTGCGCGAAACAGGGCGCGCGATTGTGGGTTTTGAAGTAGTCGAAAGCAGTGTTGCGAGACAGGAGAGTTCATAGCAAGTAAGTAGTAGCAAAAAGCAAATTACAATGGAACCTGTAGTAAAGAGACGTCGCTCTGAGAACGTGGGAGCACTTTAATTTGATTTCCCCTAAGGTTGGCAATAGACAGGCTATAATTTCTATTACGCAAATATGGACACAATTTAAACAGGAAAAACAACAGTTTTATTCATATAGGAATCAATGTATTTATTAGATAATTTTTTGGTTCAAGTTTTCATAACCATGTTCAACCCACAGAGACTGGGCCAAAATATACCGGTAGGCTATTTCAAACATACTGCGCTACAAGTTTTGAACAGCAGAGGTCATCATAGAGTTTGAGGCATTGAATGAATGAACCTTTTCCCAATACAATTGGCTGGATAGCTTCATTGGTTCAGAAAGCTTCACTTTGCCATCACTACAAAGTCCGTAAGGCATCAAATGCAGGTTTGTTGGCAACGGCAGGTGAAGGGGGACGGCCAACAGGCTGCAGCAGCTGAACTTTAAAAGTGGCGATGGTGCAGTGGACCAATCAGGCGACAGCAACTCCATTTGAACGGTCCAGTCAGGCAGCAGCAAGTAAGTTCAAATGGTCCAATCAGCAGTAGCCTTGTAACACCTGCATGACACCTGAAACAAACCACCTCTAGACAAAAGACCCACACTCTACACGGGAGGGGACAGAGCTGCACAGTTAAAGAGACAGTTACGAAAGACTCAGGTCGTACAACACATTTTAACTCTGTTGGGTTACAGATGTAATTTTCTGCTAAATATAAGTGATATACGCACATCTCCCCTACATGTAAAGTGATATACGCACATCTCCCCTACATGTAAAGTGATATACAGTACAGCCGCCGTTAAAACCAAAGAAAAAGTCGTTAATCCGCCAGTACGGGGGCGTTAAACTCACAGTAGGACAGGGAAATCTCGTCGTCAGCCGTGCAGTAGGACCGGCGTATTGACGCGCATGAAGACGAAAGAAGACCTCCCGCCGACTACCGCGCACGGGGTAGCTGGGCGATTATAACTGAGCCACGAGGGCTCGTTTTGACAGTAGTCCGTACATGTAGATAATGGCACAGCTTGTTGGCGATTTATTTCCATATATGAATGCAAAAGCAACGTTAGCCTACATAAAATATTAATTTGCTTTGACGGGGGTGATGTTGCCGGTAATCATTTCTGCAAACCTTTTTATATTTGATGATATAGTTTGCTCAACCTGTGCTACTATTTAAAATTTTAGTATGGTATAATACGCAATTGGATTATTAAATATCATGCTATTTTTGGTGAGGATTTTATTTGTCAGGTATCATTTCTGCAATATTTTATGTTCGGAGATAATACATGCTTTTATGTACTATTAGGCCAATTTTACACTCAAGTGCCGAAATAGATTTTTTTTCCTGTTGCAAACCTAAAATTTAGTAGGCTCTAGCCTATTCATTCCTACAGCACATGGACCGGTTCCGCAAATGGAATTTGTTTGAAGTGTCTGGTATCGATACAAAATTCGCTGGCAGAAAGTTATCTGTTCACGAATTTGCTGAAATTACTCACGCTTTTTGTGGATCAGTTAGTTTTCTTCAGTCATTAGGAATAAAGCCTTGCACAGTCATTTTTCAGTGGCACGTCCTTTGATTGGTTCCGCGAATAATTTCCAGTTTCGCAAACAGCGCCCTTTGTCAGGCCGAACTTATGATATTCTTTGTTTATTGGCATTATTGCGTGGCCCTGGCCGCAACGAAACAGACACATGTATTTTCCACCAATTTTCGCCAGCATTACTCTGTAGGGGATATCACAATAATTGGTCAAATTTATGGCTAACTGTTCCCTGTGTCGACATTGTGTCAGCTGGAATCCACGTGCGCTGGCCTCAGTTCACGATGATTTGTACATCCATCGATATCCAACTGCTATCAGCGACTACGAATGATTCTTTCTACTCTTTCCAATTCAAGTAGGCCTAGTAAATGCCAAGTATACGTTAAAATTATCAGGATGAGACTACAAGTTCAGAATAACACAGGACATGAGTCATGATCAGCCCGTTGAGCCACAGAAAAACAGTACAGTTATGGTGGGAGGGAAAATGTTTTATTTTACACTAGCTACAATGAACTTTCATAAAATTATTTCAGAAAAAATAAACAAGAATAAACAAGTTTGAACACCTAAAAAATGGCGTTTGCGGAACTAGTCAAATGACAAGCAGTCACTCCCAATGGGTGTTGATGAAAAAGTATCACTCGTACGACATTGGGATTTATAAGGTCAATTCTACGATAATTTCCGATCATAATGACACTAATAACGTGATGAATCCCAGGAATACACGTGTTTAACGGCCACACACTGCACAGTGCTCCTTATCACAAGCGTTGATTTGGCAGCCTACTGCTGCAACGGCAAGCAACAGTTATCGAGCATTTATTTCTCTATGAAGCCGAATATCTCGAAATGATAGTTAAGAGTTAAATCCACAATAATTTACCGTTCTAGCGGTGTCAAACTCAAGGTTGACAGCGAAGTCGTTTTCCCGCAAAAAAAAAGTTTGATTTCTGCAAATTGCGGAACCGGTCAACCCACTCTATATCGAAGATTACTCGCACCCCGTCTCAGTAAAATTCATTTAGGGAAAGAACTTGAATGTTTTTAGATTTATATACTGTTTCGTTTTAAAATGCTAATTGGCAATTTTTAACCAATTTTTCAAAACGTTTTGCATCGTCTGTATTTGTTTTAATGACTTCTCATAACCATTCAGATAACCATTCAGATGTTCAAACATTATGTTCGCAAAGCTTGCAACTATAAAATAATTGCGTACAATATGAATTTAGTTCGACCATAACGACTCTTGAATGCAATAAAAAAAAAGCAAAATAAACTATTTGCGGAACCTTACACAGGATGTTTAGTAAGCTTATTCTATATCTATCAATAAGGAAACGGAATTTAAAAAAATATCTGCTCAATATCTTTTCTCTAAAGGACATTGTCACTTAAAACTGAATGGCTCTTTCGTAAACTGAATTCACGGAATTAAAAGCGGATACACTTGGCACTGATTCAATAGCCTACAGCTCAGTTCGTGTCATCTCTGTTTATCACTCATTGTCACCTTAATATTTCCTTTAAGCTCATTGTAGCCTATTAAAGAATTAATGACCTGGTCAGCGCGTGGCAGCAATTTTCTACAAAATGCCCTACCATTAACAGGCCTACCAAAGAAAACCTAGCCTCAGCACACAAAAACTTTGAAATGCCTACATTAATCGCGGAAATAGCAACTGAAAAATAATACCCCGCGACCGAAACTGCAAAAACTGCAACATGAACTGTTGACTCGTAGCATAAGACTATGAAACTGCAACATCTTCTATCGAATCCGTCTTTGCTATTTACTGCGCTTGCGCGTACCGGCCCAGGCTGCTTTCAGAGATAGCGGAATCAGGCGTGTCTCCTTCGGTTGGTGAGTAAAACTTCCAAATATGACGTTATTGTTAATGCAGATGTTTAACAATGAATTGTAAGACGTAGCTGTTACATACATATTCTCGTAAATTCGCTTATTTTAGCATGTCACCCTGCCGAAAATGACCGATGCACTGTCGATTTCGCTATAGTCTTAGAGTTGCCAACTTGACGACTTTCTCAAGAAAGACGTATACATACGTCTTGAGTGGACAAACAATCCCGATTTGGAAAGTCGCCAGATTACGCGAGAAAGTCGTCAAGTTGGCAACTAAGACTTTAGCGAAATCGACAGTGCATCGGTCATTTTCGGCAGGGTGACATGCTAAAATAAGCGAATTTACGAGAATGTGTATGTAAGAGCTACGTCTTACAATTCATTGTTAAACATCTGCATTAACAATAACGTCATATTTGGAAGTTTTCTTTGGTAGGCCTGATTAACTGACATCACATTCACAACTATGGAACCTGTCACGATACAACGCATTTCCCCAAAGTTTAGGACAAAGATTGACTCCTTGGCGAGAGACAACCTCACACCTCTGCAGGTCCGAAAACGCATAATTTCGGAGAATAAGCTCATAAGCTCACAGGCTATTAAGTTGTATATTGCCAATTTGTTTATTTATATTGCGGTTGGCTTTTCAAAACCAATAAATCAATTGCGGCAAACTTCGCTGAAGATCTACCCACAAACTCTCAGAATCACAGTTTCTGCAATAAAAAGACATATTTAAAATACCAAAAAAATTTCTTTCAAGAACACAATTTCTTATATTTCGCTGTCGAATTTTTCATAATAGGCTATTTTTTTCTTGTTCATGCTAGGCTTTTTAAACAGAGGATCAGCCACGCGCTTTCCAGAGGTCGCATAAGCTCTCACTTGCACTTTCGCTGCAAGAGAAAATAAAAAGATGTTAAAATACATAACGACAAATACACGTAATTCTAACGGTCAAAATGCCCTCTATTCTGTAACTTACACACGGTACTACATTCAGTTCCGCGGAGCCACATGTGGTTATTACTGCCGGTAAATTGTCCTGTGATACGGCTCATTGGTTAGATCATGGTTAGAAATGGGTGAGAAGGGCGAAATGTTCGAGATAACGGGGCGTGAACTAACGCCGTCTCTTTGGTTTTAACGGCGGCTGTACTGTACACGCATCTCCTTTACATGGCACCATTTACATTAAACTCTCACGGCAGAAAGGTCGTACCCATGGCTCAGCCCTCCTCTGACGTCAGACTGCTAGGTCAAAAATCAAAGTCCCAAACAAATTTCAAATGAGTGAGGGTTTGCAATCTGGTTGTCTTGTTGTCTGTTCAGAAGACAGCCAGGTAGCTGCCTCAGCAGTTGTTTTTTTTTAATCCTGTATATGGTACACAAGACCTTCTTGCTGCTATTTTCTGAGAAATAAATGTTTTGTTCATAAAAAGGTCTTTTTTTGGGTTTGCATTTGAAAAAAATCAGGGCTGACGAAAACTCAGCCGGGCTGATATATTTTTTAGCTGAAAAAGTAAAGGTCGAACCCTGCTACAGCACTGAAAGAAGCACTTGGGGTTAGTTTTTGCCCCCTCTGCAATTTGTCTTTCATACAGTCTTCTAGCATTCCTCAGCTCTTTTTTGACCACAGCCTGCATTTTGCAGTATTCAGCCTTAGTGTTCTCATTGTTATCCTTTATGTACATCTTATAAAGATTCCTCTTTTCCCTCAAAATCCTATGAATACTTTTGGTCATCCACTGAGGATTCTGCTTTTTCAGCTTATTTTTGGACAACTTTAGAATGAATCTGCATTGTGATTCAAGTAAAACCCCCTTAAATCTTTCCCACATCTCATTTACGGACTCACAGTCCAGGAGTGTCTCCCATTTTATTTCACTTAGATATGAGCGCATCCTGACAAAGTTTGCTCGCCTAAAATTGAAATTTTTGGTTTTCGAAGATACCTTCTTAACTTCCCATGAAACATCAAAATGATATTATTATTATTATTATTATTATTATTATTATTATTTATAAATTAAATAAAGTGCTTTATTTCGATGGGATATTCCATTGAATCGACGTAATTGAAAATTCTGTATATACAGTACAGACCAAAAGTTTGGACACACCTTCTCATTCAATGAGTTTCCTTTATTTTCATGACTATTTACATTGTAGATTTTCAAGAAACTAGAATATAATACTAGAATATAATAATAATGTTTTCAGCAGGTATTTCACACTTTTTTGTTAAGTACATAATTCCACGCGTTCATTCACAGTTTTGATGACGTCAGTGAGAATCTACAATGTAAATAGTCATGAAAATAAAGGAAACTCATTGAATGACAAGGTGTGTCCAAACTTTTGGTCTGTACTGTATGTTGCTAATCCTCATTTTCTTTGTTTTAGTAATTATAGCAATCATAATCATGAATCGGTTTTAGCTCTAAAAGTTATAACATTTGTTCATCTTTTTTTTGTAAAGCATACTCAATGAATAATGCAAGAAATTAAGAGCCTTTTTCAAATGCGAAATTGAATTTTAAATGACGGTATTGATAATTGTGTATATATGTTACTAATCTACATTTTTATTTTATTAATTCAAATAAATATGATCATAAATTGCAGAATAGTGCTAAAAATTTACAGAAATGTTCCTTTTTTTGTAAAGTGAACTTGAATAAAATTTTTTCCTGAATTGACCAAATTACTTAATCGCTGTACATTCGCATTAAGACGGAAGTTGTGGGTTTAAATTCAAATGGAAGAATAAGATTTGGTTTTGCATCACTAATTACGGAGCCATTTTAGTTCTACGGGAGGGTCTTTTCCTGGGTGAGAGGGAGGTGGTCAGCACTGAAGGTAGGCGGGGACTTATCTGATTGGAGTGGGATCTGCTGGTGGGGTCTCATGATCTCTTAGTGTTGGAGAGGGATGATACTTCGGGCTTCCGGCTCCGGGGGCCATGTTCATGCAGCAATGCTGGACGCGCAAGCAGAGGAGCTGCAGCTGGGAAAATCACAGAGACTCAGCATTATGAATTTCTTCCTTGTCACCATAGCTGATGTGTGGAGATTATATTACCACAAATTGCATTTTAATCGACATTATCAATAATTGTTTATACGTGTTGCAAATCTTTGTTTTAGCTTTCGTATTTAAAATAATCATGATCATGATTCGCGGAGTAGAGCTAAAAGAATTGTTTATCTTTTGTAAAGCATACTTGAATAAAACATTATTCTAAACTGAACTTCCAATATAATCACCTTGAAAGCAATTAATACAGAAATTGTGTTTTTAAATACTATTGGTTTAAAAAGATTTATTTTTTTACATTGCCAATTACTGTGGCTATTTTAGCCATTTAAGTTCTATGGGAGGGTCTCTGACCTGCTGAGGCGGGGCCGGCCTGCGCTGGGGGTAGGCGGGGACTCTCGGGATTGGTCCTGGCTCTCCATCCTGGACCCAGGAGTGGAGGAGCTGGGGCTGGGGCAGGATCTGCGGGAGTAACAGGCTCGGCATCACAAACCTGTTCCTCGTCACCACCGCACCACACTGCCACACAACTACACTCAACTACACAACGCAATCTGCACTTATCTGATGCATAATGACTGCTCAATTACATCTTATTTTGCTACTAATTACGAGTTTTAGTTTCCCCTGAAGCACTACAAACAATTGAAGAATTCACTTATAATTCCCACACTTTCTGTAAATCACTAGATTGATACATTTGTGTTTTTAAATGCAGGTATATAAACGAAAATTGCCCTCCAGTTTCAGGTTATTTTACCCTTCTGAAAAATCCAGCTGGAATATTTCGCCAGTTTAAGCTGACTGGGCCATAGCTGTGGTCTTTTGTTCAAACAAGCCAGTAAAGATGGGGGACACAAACGGCCAGACTGGTAGATTAGCTAATGTCACAGATGACGAATCGCTGCCAGACCTGCTGAAACTTGCTGAAACCCGCTGAAGTGCTGATAAAACAGCCGTAACTCTCAAAAAGGTGAGAACCCATCTTCACTTACTGCTCCGTTATAGTGATATAGTGATTTAATTTATCGTCATTTAAAATCTGCTCATAGAGACGGTGTCGGATTGCTCTCATCACAAGATTTTTTCCAAATCACAAGAACGATTAATTGTATGATGAAAGAAAGTGAAGGGTTAATATGCTTTCATTCATCATTAAAATGACAATTTATTTCATAGGTTACATCATATGGTTCTCAGTTTTATTCAGTACTCCTGCTTCTTCCAACCGAGGTGAATCCATCACAGGTGAGGGCCCATCCTTCCGCCCTACTGACACCGAGCCAAAGGTAATAATATAAGTTGTACAGCTCTTTCAAGGGGTATATGGCGTGATGTACCCAAGGAGATGCCGCGGGAAACATAGATTCAGAGGCAGGGTACATCACGCCATATGCCCCTTGAAAGAGCTGTACAACGTTTTTATCTTAACGTCATTCCATTCGTTTATTTTGTTGTAACTCAATTCCAGCAAAATGACATCCAGTTGAAAACGGTGGCAACCCATATAAAACACAATTCATTATTTATTATTACTGCAGCATATTGTGGTATTTTGACAGCTGTCAGAAGCAGACGAAACAGACGAAACAAAATCATATCATGTTTTATGAATGTTGCTTCCTCTCACAGGGTACATGATCATACACCCCGTGAGACTCGCGGGGTAAATGGAAAAGAATTAAACGTCTGTCAGCCAATCAATATAAAGGATTTTGATGTTAGGTAAGATAAGGGCGTTTGCCGTGTACTTGATGCACACTGGGTCAATAAGCTTCTCCTTTCTTCCTGAAAAGATCGCTGTGTCTCTAAGTGACACACACAGCTGCACAGCTCCTCTGGAAGGCTATGCTGGTAACTCATGATCCACACGCTCCATGCGCCGTAAAGACTCTTATAATTGTATTTAGTTTCCAGTATTTTCCTGATAGGTTTGCCTCTGTCAGAGGAGAAGAGCGCAGTAAAAGGGAGACAAACCTTCAGCAGCACAGGAACATGATGACAGCTGCTGCTTATAACCATGAGCTTCATCCTTGCATTTCTTCAATTCCTTCTTCAACTCATTCAGCTTTTCAATCAAGACGGCAGTTTCCTTTAAGAGAGCAATGGGCAGATGCAACATAACCGATCCTGACTGTGACTTTATTCATCTCCATCAATGCTAATCTTGCTTTAATGCCTCCTCAAAGACACTTATGGCCGGTACACACTGTACGATTTTAGCAATCTTATAAGACCATTACATAACACACTATGCGGCTTGGATCTAATAAACTTTGGCACGACGTCAAGTTTGATGTGTGCAGACTGTGCGATGGCCGTTTACTGAATCGAAGGTTACGACGTACGTCAATATGCAACATCATCAGCGTACGACATCCATCTACGCTACCATGTTCGTTGTATTCACTGTTATTTTAGCTCTGTGCTAGTTTAATGGTAATGGAATATTGCTATTAAACCAATTTTGCTATATGGATGTAACTGTGTTGATTTAAGTGCCAAGGATTTCAAATTACTTGAATCGTTTCAATCTGATAGAATCAAGAATGCCCTAGGCCTTCCTAAAAGAAGCCACCATAGTAAATTACTTAAGGCTTTGGGCCTCCCTTCTATTTCATCGATCGTTATGGATAGTAAGGTCAAACATTTTCACTGTATATTTACGACATCCTCACCTGTCAGGATCTTGAACTCTGTCTGGTTAGCTAATTATCTCCTAAATGGTTCCATCACTCAGGGCATCCTTTTAAGTGTGGTTGTTAAGGGTGGGTGGTGC
Organism: Gymnothorax reevesii; assembly: GCA_029721435.1. Lineage (NCBI taxonomy): Eukaryota > Metazoa > Chordata > Actinopteri > Anguilliformes > Muraenidae > Gymnothorax > Gymnothorax reevesii. The sequence continues at coordinate 69,653,744 of CM056587.1, read as the reverse complement.
CCAGTTGACGCAGCTTTCTCTAGATATGGTCCCTGCTCAGCACGGGATCTGCCCTGCAATGAGCCTGTCCCTGAGGATGGGGTGACTGATACTTTGAGGTCCCTCATCTTCAGCGATGGCTATTGCAGGGCGGATTCCGCTGAGCGTGTATTAACCAAACTTATTGTGAAGGCCTTTTGACTTTTCTGAGAGTGAGTTCAGCTCTTTTTGTGATCAATGTTTTTAAGTTTGTTTTATTATGCTGTTGTACTTTATGTAATATGTACTATCTGTATCTTTTATTCTCCTTCTTAGGAGGTTTCAATAAATTAAATTAAATGAAATGCAAGACGCCGATAAGATGACGTGTAGCTAATATGGTTATACAATCAACAGTACTTGCGATAATGACACGATGAACCATCTACGCCACAGTGAACATTTAAAGGCTTTTTAAAGAATAATTGTTCTGTAAGGTTAATGGTTCATTGCCTTCAAAAGCCGATGGGTTGGCAAGTTGTATTTGTGAAATTTTTTAATGCTTGTTCTCTTTGAGAAAGCTTTGTATTGATCTGATTTGTATTTATTTTATTCAGTTGGCGCTGTATGGCATACGGTAATGATTGTATGAATTAAATGCCCGATAATTTCGAAAGCCCAGTGACCGTGATTTAGCTCCAATGCAGGCCTCGAACTACAAGTGATAAGGGGCACGTCAAAAGTTGCCGTGGTCCATGCTGAAAATAAAAGGGCACTACGGCAAATGTGCCTCCATATAAGGGGCACGACAGCAAAGTCTGCCGCTACCTTGGGGGCACAGCAGCAAATCCAACATGGACCTTCAGTTCATTACTTTTGCCAATAAAAAGTTAAGGTCTGTAGTCTCAGATGTTCCTCAAATAGAGTTAGGTGTTTTGGCCGAGGGGCACTTACGGCGATGCGGGGAAAGGGCACGGCATTCTACCGCCATGAACTAGGGCTTTTATAGCACGGTAAACAGGATGCCGTCGTGAAATTCGAGCCCTGCCAATGTGTGTGTACATGAATCAGTGTCGGCATCAGCTAATGCGTAATCTATAAATTATTGTTTATTTTATTTTAAAAAATAAACTATTATCATTTTATTATTTCCTGCTGCATTTGTTTTGGCTGATTAGACGTAGGTCGAAGCAGCTGTCACACTGTGAGAGAGTCATCCTAAATTTCTGACATTGTCAGAATTTAATCTCAGGTTATCCTTGGTCGCAAGACGCTGACAACGGCCGTCCTTGAACCTGTCTCACAGTGCGACGTAAGACCACCGTTTTAGAGCCACGACCAAAGATTTCCCCACGTTTCTCCTACGATGATCATCTTTCGTCTGGGACGGCCCAAAATCGTGCAGTGTGTACCGGCCATAAGAGTACTGTGGAGTAAAGCAGTGCACAGAGTGTGAGCTCTCTCAGTGCTACAACTGCTAGACCAGTCACCAGTGTAACCTCACAGCTGATTCTATCCACTGTCAGGCCAGTTAAAGCATTTGTGTCACAGCACAACACTCGACTGCTTTCAGCAAACTGCTGTTGGACAATGAAGGTGAGAACAGGGATGGGAATATATTTCACACAGCAGAGGAAACAGACTCAAAGCCTCCATACCACACAGTAAAATTCGTGTTAATTCCACTCCAACAGAGATCATACGCGTCCATCCCCGCAATCTTGAACTCAAATGAACTCTATTTGAGTTGAGTTAACAGAGTAATTTTCGCTCTGCAGTTCTGTGAATACTTAGAATGAGCCAAGCTGCTCTTCAACAGGAGAGCCTTTTAGACAATAGAAAACTGCATGTGCAATAAAAGGGGCGGAGCTTTAACTCTCACCTGCAACATTTTCAGCTGCTCAGACCTGTGCCACAGCTGCTCCTTGGCCAATCTCTGCTGGAGAGATTGCACTATCCCGTAGACCACATCTTCCTTTTCACGGCCATCTCTCAGCTTGCTCTGGTCCTGGTCTGG
>CM056587.1:69491769-69646769 GCA_029721435.1 Gymnothorax reevesii | reverse complement strand
CAAGTCTTCTCAAATGTAACAACTTACACTTAGAATGATCCCTCCACCGAAGGAGAACTACAGGGAAAGAACTATATTATTTCATCTACATTATAAGAGCAGGTGTAATTCTCACTTAAATCCTTTATCACTCTTTCATGCTCTTCCCTTTCTTCTTTCAAAATCTTCCTCTGCTCCAACTCCAAGTTCTGCTTTTCCACCACAAGAAGCTGTGTGCAAATTCAGAGATGATATTGTCAAAAATACAAAGAAAATTAGTTTTAGCGTCAAACCGTGTCATTGGTAGCAACAGGCTAGTGATACAGTGCTGATTGGCTGGCCAGATCATGTGATCGCTTTCTCAGCTCACATTGTTTCTTTGTTCCAGGGCCTCCATGCGCTGAGCGAACTCCTCCTTCATTTGACTGAGCGCCGTCTCGTGTGCCGTGTCCTTCTGCTGTGCCTCCAGCTGTTTCTCTGTCTTCAGCCTTTCCATCCCAGACTTCAGTTCTTTCAAGTCTAAGTTCTGAAAGCAGGCATTGGAAATGTTTCACATTATTATTATTTATAAATAGCGTATGTGACAGCGGTGATCAAGCACAGAATGGAGTCATGTGTGCTGCTGCACCATGGTTTGGTCAACAGCGGAGTTCCACACCTTCTGCAGGAGATTAGACTCGGAGATCAAGATCTCCTCCAGGTAGCTGATCTCGTCCCTCTGCGGACCGGACCAACCCCAATCGATCTTCCAGATGAGCAGAGAGCGGTCGTCTGATATCGTCAACAAGAACTGGTCATCATAAGTGACCTCCATCTAAGAACACAGAATTTCATCTCAGTCTTAACTGAAGTCATCTCACAAACACGGTGGTTGATTTTTTTAAATCAGATGACCTGCATTTAACTTTAGTTGTATAGTTAAGCAGCTTCAGGAGGGGAAAAGCAAATACTGGCGAATGACCACAAGTACAGACGTCTTGTAACACAACTACAGCACTGTCAGTGCCCGACCCGCACCTCCTGCCCCATCGGTTCTGCGCATTTGCAATACCAATACTGTGCAAGTGCATAGAATTTCTGTTTTACAAGCTAGCTAGCCAGTTTTCCACCTCACTACACTGGTGTGCTAGCTGTAACACTAAAGAATTTGTTATCATTTTAGCAGGCTAGCTAGCAGTTACTACAGAAGAAACAAACCGTAACCCCCACGCGCAGAACCAACCGTACAGCAGGTACGGATCAGGCACTGATAAGCACCAGATGAAGGCCTGGGGCTGACTGAGAACTGCAGAAACTACTTTGAAAGGTCATCCCTCCGGATGTGACACTGCTTTCAGTATCAGAGGCAGGTAGAAAGGATAACTTGTGTCCTAACGGCTAAGCAGAGCATGATCGTTCACAGAGTCATTAATCAAACCGCACCCTGGTGATGGCACCAGCATGTCCTCTGTATTCCAACAGTTGCTTTGAGTCACGGACAGGGCAACTCCTAACGGTCACATTGCCATCAGACGAGCCACAGAAGAGCACTTTCCCCTCATGAGACAACGCCACAGCCTCCACCGAAACGCCGGTTTTCACTTCTCTGATGATCTGTGAAACAGAATGAGAGCTGTGAGACTGTCTGCACAAATGTTATCACACAGTCTTGCCAATAAAATACACGTTTGAAATGGAGAAAAATAGTCTACATAAGGTCCGTTCAATAGGAGTAAAAATAGCCTGGTTACAATTTCTTCCACCGGAACAAGCACAAAAATGGGATTTCAAAAATGTAATCATCTATTGAAGGGCAATAAGCATGACAACGCGTCGCTGTCCAGGCTATTATTTAATGGAAGTGTTAAAGCTTATACACTAAGAGAGTATTTATGAGCAAATTCCTCAGTCTACAGTTATATCTCGTGTCATTCACAATCTAATGTGATGGATACACACATTCCGTATACTGAGGTGTAAAAAATCCACCAACACCTGCAAAAAATGTCATTTTCCCTCGTAACAGTGACAGATGAGATGGGGGTTGGCCAAATGAAATCAGAGATTCACTCATTATTCCCAGGTGTGACACTGGCTGCAGGGCGTTAATCCCCAGCTGCGTCATGAAACACCCAGCTATTAAAATGACTGAAATATACAGCCAACTGCGGAATTCTTGACACACTTTAGACAAATGCAGATGAGAGGCTAATGGCTAAGAATTATTGAAATGAGAGGATTTTGTTTTCTCCATATTTTACCTCAACTGGAATACTGCTGTTCATTATTACAAGAAGCCTTTCTTCTTCATGTTTATCGATGGTGTCAAGCGCCAGCTCAACACCTTACAGTAAGCTTCTCTGCTTTACAAAACAAATATCCAGAGGTGATCAGCAAAGAGAAATAATGTTTCTGAGGCGCTGCTGTGCACCTGACCAGTTAAAAATCCATACAGGTTGCGTGACTCACCTGTCCGTTCCGGATTTCTCGGAGAGTCCAGTCCTTTCCGATGGTAAAGACGCTCACGGCGTCAGGGGAAATGGTGGCTCCAGTGTAGCGGGCGACCTCATGAGAGCACTCTGAGTCCAGCTCACCTCTCCGCGTGTCCCAGAGGTACATGACACCATCAGAGTCACAGGTCACCAGCCTGCCGTCGTCTTCACTCCATCGGGCTGAGCACACCTGGGGCATCACCGAAGAGCACATCTCAACACCCAAACCAGATTCTGACCTCAGGTTCACTGAACACAAGCGCACAGCTGCCTCAGAGCGGCGATAGTGCAGCCCTACTGTTCCTGCTCATTACTGAACACCACATCTATTCCTTTAAGCAGAAAAAGAGAAATGGAGCTTCGCCACTTCTATACGAGAGCGTTTTTCAAACGTCATGTTAGTTAGGGGGCCAACTGAGAGGCACTGACTGGGAACTGTGAGCGATCGAGCCTCACCGCTGCTTTATGGTCTGCCAGCTCCATCACAGGGTCACATGACGCAGTGGAGTAAATGTGAACCACGGCTCCACAGACGGCAGCAAACATGTGACCTCCATTGCTAAATGCACACTAGGGGTCAAAAGCATAAAATAAAATGTAATATTTAACGTTTAAAACAGTCTTTAAATACAGACATGTTCATCTGAAATGATACACTGGTAAAACTCCCAAGAACAGAACGGTTTTCTGACACATCCAACAACAAATGTGGAGATTGCAAATGTTATCAGAGCATCTCCACAATGATGGTCACTGCAGTCCTGTTTTCTATGTGGTTTATCGGAAAAAAAACTATCGAAGCGTAAAACTAGTTCTTTACAACACTTTGGCTTCGTACATGCAGTTTACATACATGTGAACTAAAGATGCATCACTTTACTCAAACTTCGATGAAAAACAAGATAATATTAATAATTAAGAAAGACTAGTCATGAACACAAGCGCAGTAGTTTGCCATAAGTGTAGTTTGCCGAACACACAGCAGAAAGCAGCGGTCAGTAAAGCCCACCTCTGTGCAGCCTTTCAGTTTGAATTCCTTGAAGAAGCTCAGGTCGTCCATCAGGAGGTTCATCCACAACAGTCTCTCGCTAAAGGCCACCATGACGAAGAGGCCGAGGGGGTTCAGGGCCACACTGCGCGGCTCCTCAGAAAAGCTCTTACGGATCACCAGCTCCCTTACAGCACAAACAAGTGTTTCCATTTTTAACAGGTACGACTGCGCTAAGGACATCAGACAAAACTCTAGACACTCCTGACACGTTAATAACTCATGAGAAACATAGAACACAAGCTTGATACACAAATGCATTAACAGCTGTTTCTAATAAAGATTTGTAGTGATCAGAAGATATTTGCATGTCAGTATTTAGTTGATCCTATAAAAAGCTGCAAGATCAAGACGCAAAGCACTTCAAAGCTGGTTTCCGACAGACAATCCACCATGTACTCTCCACGTGCCTGACCTGGACCTGAAGTTCCAGATGCACACAGAATGGTCCTTCGAGGACGTGGCGATGAGCGGCTTGTGAATGCAGATGGACAGGCTCGTGATCGTGTCCGAGTGGAAGTAATGGAGAAGGTACTCAAACTCGACAGGGTCCCCCTCCTTAAGCACAACGCACAGGGTGAGCGAGGTCAAGCTCAATGCTACAGGCCAAACTTTTGCAACTTCCTTAAATCTTGTTTATAGTGCAGAGACCAACAATGAGCTACGCAATAAACTTTGCTTTGTAATCTGGGTACAATCAACCTGTGCATCCGCAACAGATTCAGAGGCTGCTGCAGAGGTGTGTCCAAACTACTACTAACCACACACACGTCAACAAGAGCAGAACGCTCCGAAATTTCCAGTGATCTCAGTCAGACAGCACCACTCATGGGGCGACACGCTATCGGGGGAGTCGACCGTCTTACCTCCCTCTCCTTAGAAGAAATCAGGTTTGCACAGTAAAGCTGCCCACAGTTAGTGCTGGCCAATAAGGTGGCTCCTGAAGGACTAACACACATGGCGACAACCTCCTGCTTCAGAGCCAGATGAGGGTCAGCCGGGATCTGAGAGATACATTCACAAAAGCACTAGTGATTTCAAAGGCTAATTTTAATGACCAAACACATGAATTTCATGGAGCTGAGGACTAAAACTAAATTCAGCAGGATGCTGCTCCACTGCTGATTAATACAACAGACATTTTGATTTGAAATGCAAAGATTTGCTGGTAATGAAACGTGTGTGATTTGAGCCATGCAAGCACCGGTACCTGAATCTCCCTGCATTTCTTGAAGGCTCCATCATCTGTCATCTCGAACAGACAGACTCTGTCCCGCCCAGCTGAGCAGATGAAGCCGCTGGACCAGGCAGCGATGCTCATGACGCTGGGCTGCAGGACCGACTCTTGTTCCCACCGTCCTCTCTCCTCCGGGCTGAACGCATAAGATTATTCAGTTAATGTTTCATCCCTTTTCGGTGCCTTTCCTTACAGAAAATGCCATAAAACGGCTCAGGGACAAAACACAGCTGGAGACTCCAGATTCAGCGACATATTAGAAAAGAAAAGATACACAAAGTGACAGTTTTCGCATTTGCATAGCCGTGCCTACAGTTGCCAGAGCATTTTGAAATTTTGCATGTTTTACATGACACGTTGATTGTAAAATGAGCCACAGCAGCTGAATAATCTATTTGCTGCTAAATTTACCCCAGAAAAGGGTGGTGATGAAAATATTACTTGAGTGAATTTCATACATCGTTTCTTTTCAGAAAACTTTGCCATTTTTTGAGCAAGAAAGCAGCCATCTTGGCGTCAGTCTTAAAGCCGTTTTCGCTGCTGGATGAGCTTATAGTCAACAGTTCATACATAACGTTACTGAAAAAGTATGCTGCTCAAGTCAAGATATTTCAAATTGATCTTCTTGCTCGCTGAAACATGTCAGCTGCTAAAATTCAATCATTGCCCAAAAGATTCCTGTGAAATTTTCCCAGAATTGGGACACTGCAATAGGAGACTTAATAAAACTAAACATTAATACATCAATTTCAAACTGGTGATCGTCAAAGTTAAGCAGACAAAATTTACAGGGGGCTTGTCTTTTATCAGCCAATTATTTTTGATTTGTGTAGAAGATACTAAAGGGTGTAACAGTAAATATGGTCACTATAGGTTTGGCATCAGGAACAGAGCTGAGTACAGATGTGGTTACGTCACTTTTCTCAAAACTCTTCTAATGGAGAGACGGCCGAGAACCAGTCGGCACGGAGCTGTAGCATAACTGCGCTCCGGTGAGCGGCTCAGTACCTTTCAGAATCCAGCCCGCTCTCCCAATCCAGGACTCCAGACTCGAACCCCATCAGCCGGCCAGAGTCCGTGCCCACGATAACTCGGCTCTCCGAGACCCACAGGTGGGCCAGAAAGTTGAGAGACTCCATATCCTTCAGCATGAAGCGACACTGCAGTGGTTTTTCCGTAGCGAACTGGAAAAGCGTGAACACACCTTTCCCGGTGACGCAGATCTGAGCGCTGGCCCCCGGGCTGAAGCTCACCTGCGGACCAGAGGATCTCCGTTAATAATGCGCACTCTGACTAAGGGCTTTAGCAAAAACCTCTTTCATCTGTTAAGTCTAGTTCACGTGCAGACTGCCGCAGTAGGTAAGAATCTGCATGTTTTCATTCATTCTGAGTAACGGTGCTCGTGCTCAGAAAGCACTCATTGGCTCCTTGCCTGATTTATGGGGCGCCTCGGGCTGCCCGTTTTCTGTCTGGCTGTAACTCTTTTCTCCCGCAGATTCCAACAGTAGAGGATCCAGCCCGGTGCCCCTGACTGGCCAATGAGGTACCGGAAGTCATGCGAGAAGGCGACGGCGACGAACTCCTCCACCTTTGCATCATCCACTGTCAGGAAGTATTCGGTCTTGTTCTCCTTCAGGTCATAAACGGTGACTCCGCCCGGCTCCCCCCGCTCACATACAGCCAGGTACCGACGGTCAGCGCTGAGGGCCATGGCCCGTAAACCCTGCCTCTGTGGGACTGTGAAAACAAACCTCAGTCAAACTTCCCTCAAAGCACTGACTGCATCTTTCATTTAAACAAATGTGAACTGGCCATTTTAGACACGCAAACCCTGACCGATGCAGACTAGTGTTTCTCACGGAGCATCGCTGCAGAAATATACCCTGTCCCATGATGGGATAATTGCCTGGCTTTTCAATCAGCTAGCTTTTCAATAAAATCCAGATTCACTCACAAAATAGAGAAACCTGAAAAGCTTATTGAGTTAATATTTCAAGGAGAAACTGCGAGGAGAAAGGGCACGGAGAGGACAGAGCTGGCCAGAGTGCAGCCAGTATAAAAGAAACAGAAGGAGTTGGAGGAAGATGGTCAGACATTAGGATGAGCAGAAGTAGATTTTCAGCTTTTATTTCAATGGTCCTCAACTGTGTGAGAACAGAGAGTAAAGCGGAGGCGATGAAAATAGTGTTGGATGCAGCGAGAGAGATTTTGGGTGTGTTAGATGTCAGGAGGGAAGACAAACAGAGAATTCTGGGAAGAGGATTCGGTGGCGGTCAGAGTCTAGAAAAGTACGGAAACACAGAAGGCGACAGTGAAATATTTGGGGGAAATAAGGTTAAATAATAGGATTTAGTGAGTGCTTTTTTTTCTTAGCAATCATTAAAAAATTTAGAATAGGACATACCATTTTGAACTACAACCCCAATTTTGAAATAGTTGGAATGAAGTGCAAATTGTGAATAAAATCAAAATGCAATGACTTTCAGATCACATGAGCCAATATGTTATTTATAATAGAACATAAATAACATTTCAAATGTTGAAACTGAGACATTTTAAATTTTTATCCAGAAAATGAGCTTATTTCAAATATTCTGGCTGCAATATGTATCATAATAGTTGGGATACAGGCTGAAAAGGGCTGAAAACACAATGAATATATAAGAGAATCAGCTGAAAGAACATTTGGCAAATAATTAAGTTAACTGGCATCAGGTGTGTAACCTGTGAAGGCTTCTGTAGAAGAAATGGTGGAATTCTTTAAAAACAATGTTCCTCTACGTGAAATTGCAAAGGCTTTGAATGTCTCATCATTGACAGTGCATTACATCATCAAAAGATTTAAAGAAACTGGAAAAATCTCTGTGCGTATGGGAAAAGGCCGAAGACCTTTACTGAATGCCTGTGATCATCGGGCCCTCAGACGCCACTGCATCACTCACCGGCATTATTCTATTGACATTACTAATGGGCCCAGTAATACTTTGAGAAACCACTGTCTGTAAACACAGTCCGCCGTGCCATCTACAGATGCCACCTAAAATTCTATCAGGTAAAAAAGGATTCCATTGTTCAGCATGATCTGCCATGTTCTGTGGGCCAAGGCTCATTTAAAATAGACTGTAGCAAAGTGGTAAAGTGTCCTGTGGTCAGACGAGTCCAAAATTGACATTCTTGTTGGAAATCATGGGCGTTGTGTCCTCCGGGCCAAAGAGGGGAAAGACCACCCCTCCTGTTATCAGCGTTCAGTTCAAAAGCCAGCATCTCTGATGGTATGGGGATGCATTAGTGCATATGGTGTGGGACAGTTGCATGTTTTAAAAAGCACCATGAATGCTGAAAGGTATATAAAGGTTTTAGAGCAACATTTGCTCCCCTCCAGACGACATCTATTCCAGGGAGGACCTTATGTATTTCAGCAGAGCAATGCAAAACACATACTGCAGCTATTACAACAGCATGGCTTCATTGTAAAAGAGTTTGTGTTTTGAACTGGCCTGCCTGCAGTCCTGATCTGTTATGGTTCTGCCTTCTCTGGGCTGTCTTTGTGTTTATTTGTGCTTGTGCTTTACTTTCATTGTATATTTCAGCTTCCATTTCTGCCATCTGACGATCCACTCCCTCTCCGCCAAACTCTAGCGATGTCGAATGACTGCCTTCAGCATGCCTGCGTCGTTATCCAATCACGTTTCCTCTTTCGGGTTTGGCTGTGGTATTTCAATCACTGCTTCAACCTGTGCTTATTTCTGGGTCTCGCACAACTCTGAGTGCATTCTCTGATAGGATCATTACTAACCCGTACTATCCAGCACTTATTTGAGGGTGATTGTAAATATTTTGTCACGTAGTATTAACCTTAATTAACTCATTAGCGAGTAGGTGTGTTTCTGGCTTTAGTAAATTCTGCATAAGCTGTCCCTGATTAACTGTTTTAAAAGCTGCGCTTTACTCCGCTTCTCTCGTGGTGCTTCTTACTCGTCATGTTTAAATTACCTTCATCTAAACTGCCTCGCTTGATTGATGGTCTCAGCGTCTTGTCTCGAGTCATTTTTGTTAACCCGGTTCTTGTGTAATTGTTTATTAATCCCATGTGTTTCTGTTCCCAGTCGAGATTACATTCCGAGTCCCCGCTTCCTCTCGTGACTATAGATGTGGCGGAGATGGGAGGGGCCATCAGACCGAACCTTGTGTTTAGCCTCTGCTCTGCATGGTGAATCTCAGCTCCTCGTGCCTTCCGAGTTTTTCCTTTGTATGATTCCTGAGTCTTGTATTTTGCTGCACCCACGTCTTGTCTGCCCCTTGTCTAAGTCTCCCAGTGTGTCCGTCAGTCTAGTTAGGTCCAGTTTTTGTTTTTCTAGTTTATCCACTCTTGGAGTGAGAATTTCTGTTCCCCCTGCCTTTGGCAGTGTACCTTAGTTTTCCCATTTGTTCAGTGCATGGGCACAGTGTTTTATTTCTGGTGCATCTGCCAATTTTCTTAGTGTTTTGTGTTTAATAAACACTTCTGGATCCTGCATCTGGTGTTCTCCCAACCTTCTTACATGATCTTTCACTGATTGAGAACATTTGGTGCATCATTAAACAAAAAATCCATCAATGAAGACCCAAAACTCCCAAGCAACTGGAAGCCTGTATTAAACAAGAGTGGGATCAAATTCCAATGGCTAAACTCAAGAAACTTGTCTCCTCAATGCCCAGACACCTCCACTCTGTGTTAAAAAGAAGAGGGGATGCTACACCATAGTAAACAAGCCCCTGTCCCAACTTTTTGAGACCTGTAGCAGCCATCAAATTTGAAATAAGCTCATTTTGTGGATAAAATTTCTCAATTTCGACATTTGCTATGTTATCTCTTTACTATTGTGAATAAAATACTGGGTGGTGTGATTTGAAAGTCATTTCGCTATTTTATTCAAAATTTACATTTTGTCCCAACTATTTCAGAATTGGGGTTGTAAATACATCATAAAATAGCCCAGTTAGTGGCGGTGATGCTCAGGCAGCATCACAATATGACAGCAAGGCGTCGCGATAATGTGTTGCATTTCTCACCATATCATTTCAAGGTTGCATCAAGCCATTGGGACATACCTGGGATGAAAACCTGACTTTTTTCCTTAGTGTTGAAGCGAACACACTTGTTTCCAGAGGGGAAAAGTATGCTTTGCTCATCCAAATAAACAAGGCCATTGGCGACGTTAGTCTGCACTCCAAAGACGAAGTGCGGCTGCAGTTTAAGGTCGGGCTTGGCAGTAGACATAGTGCTTCACGTGTGACTGCAGGAAAATAAGACAGGACAATCATCTTCGTTAAATGGCACAACATAAGGCGATGTATAGTCGCAATCATTTCTAAAAGAAAATTATAATGCAATAGGCCTTTTGCGCCAAGTGATAACATGATAAATTTCCCGCTTAGCAACAAGTCTCTGGTGGGCAAGCTAACCAGACATTCCCTGACAACAATAAGTGCTTGAGTGAGCAGGAGTTCAATGACAACAATATAGAGTCTGTTTCTGTAATTTGTATTTTAGATGAGAGCTTGATTTTCCAGAGATACTCAATGTAAGTTTAGATAAATTGTTCCAACTGGATTTTTTCAGAGGAAAACAACAAGCGGAGACCAATTATCAAGGTTGATTGCTCTGCATTGGTAGACACGTTAGCAGGTAAGTTTTCAACCATTTTAACATTCGTATTTTTACCGCCGATCATCCCAAATTTGGTAAAACTTCTGAATTTGACTTTGTAGAGCAGGGGGCCCCAATCTTTCTGAGAAAGGGCCGGTGTGGGTGCAGGCTTTCATTGCAACCAAGCAGCTACACACCTGATGCTACTAATCAAGGTTATTAGCAAAGAGTCCAGGGATTAATTAGTAGTATCAGGTGTGTAATTGTTTGGTTGCAATGAAAGCCTGCACCCACACCGGCCCTTTCTGGGAAAGATTGGGGACCCCTGTTGTAGAGAATCCAAGCACTCAATTTTCACTGATAAAAATAATTGGTTCTTCACGATCAGGCCGTTCTGCATCCAAGTAAGCTCATGTGCGAAGCAGTGGCGGCTTGTGAACTGGCAACAGGTGATATTTCTGCAGACTGAAGCCTGAGTTACGGTGAAGCCCCACTACACACGGAAAATCTCCGCCCTCCTCCGCATTCCATTCATTTTCTATGGCATGCGTGCGTTTTGGTGCGCGATGCATTCTGGGATACCATCCGATACGATCCGGGCATCCGTGCGGGAAAGTGGGAGGGGACGAAGATGAAATTTTCTAGCCATATGGAAATGAATACGGTGCCCGCAACCTGGGAGCCAATCTCTTTCGTCCGAAAAACTTCGAGAGCGAGCAGATCTTCATGTTTTGACAAGGACGAACAAGAAGCTGAACTGGGACCTGTCCAGTCGAAAGTACTGCTGGGAGAGTGCTGTATCCAAACGGAGCTCTGATACGAGCCGATGATATTCCCCATAATTTTTTCGGAGTTGCGGGATGGGATGAACCCAAAAACGGCAGTGGCGACAGCAGTTGTATCTACGATACAACAGCAAAATTGCAGCCAGAATCTTCTCTCGACCATCCATGGCAGAGAGATGTTTGTACGAAAATTGATTTGTATTCATAACAGCAGGAAAATCAAAATTTAGCGGGGATGGATTCTGTTTGATCACACAATGTCCGACGCGCCCACAAGCCAGCAAGTCAGAAACGCCCATAAACGAGCAGTTCTGCAGGGAGGTGCGGATAACATCCGGATTTTCCGTGTGTAGTGGGGCCTCACCGTTATACCTTCGCCTGGCTCCATTTACGGATTACGCTCGCACCTCAACAGAGGGCAGAGGCATTTATACTCCGCTGTAGCGTTCGCCGCAAATACAGGGGGCAGCAGGAAAAAAATTCTACATTTAGTAGGAACGCCCGGTCCAAAACAGGAGAAGTAGAAGCATTTTGAACTGGGCGACCAATGAGTGTAGGCGACACTAGCGCGGCTTGCGAAAAGTTTCAAAATCCTGGAGGTGCGCGACCAAAATTTTTCGGGAATCTCACGCAACTGAAATACAAATTACAGAAACAGACTCCATATTGTTAGTACTGAACTCCTGATCACACAACAAGCACTTAATATTGTCATGAAATGCCTGGTTAGCTTCCCCACCTCTGGTTAGCAGCGCTCACCTCTTGCTCTTTGACAAAGATGAAATTTTCTCTTCAGATTTAGTCGCGAAATACGAACATACGACAGAGCTCAGCTCTACCGCTAACCTCGTATAAGAATGGTCGGTTGGTCAATTGCCTCGCATTATATACCTTTCCTAGTTGAGGCGGCTGCCTGCGTCTGTGACGAGGTTGACGGTCGTCTGTTCTACATTATGACGCAATTAAATGTGACGCGATCCGAATAGCCGGGAGCTTCGCCGGACAGGATCGCCAGCTAACATTTTATTTCACTCGCAAATTTTGTTTGCTTGCTAAAGATTTACTTATTTTAAACGACCAATGCGGCTTTCACACTGGGCGCGGAACGAATTTTTCGCACGACAGATTACATTCAAAGTCAATGCAAAGACGCGAATAACGCGAAGCGCGTGTCATCTGTCTTGTGAAACCGCGTCCGGTGTGAAAGCAGCTTTAAGCTATGTGACATTAATATGGAGGAAGTCTGGCTGCCCAATCGCAACCCAGTTTAGACAAGCCCACGCCCACCTCCGCATATGACGCGGCGTCAAAAATAAGGCCACAGTTGCTTACAGTCTTCCGAGCTAATTGGCTACCCAGCTAGCAATAGTATAGCTAGCGAGCCACTGTATTTAGCCACATAGCCAACTGGCTAGCGAGCCGAAAAGGCTGCAGTTCGCTTTCAACGACCGAAGTATTCACAGAAATAATTGCGCCGACAGAATAAGGCTACAGTTTGCGTTTACTGTCATACTCGTCAGCGAGATAGTTGGCTTCCTAGCAAGTGATATCGAACTGTGTGTCATAACGGCAAGGCCAATGTATGTAGCTACATGGCCAACTGGCTAGCGAGCTAAAAAGGCTACAGCTCGCTCACAATGGAAGAATCGCTAGCGAGCTATTTGGCCAGCCAGCTAGCAAGATAAAGAGACATCGATATCTATAATGTTATAGCTAGCACGGCAATGTATTTAACATCCTTAAGTCGCTTTCACACCGGACGCGAAACGAATTTTTAGCACGACAGATTACATTCAAAGTCGCGAAAACGCGTGTATTCGCGTCTTTGCATTGACTTTGAAAGCAATCTGTCGTACGTTTCGCGTCCGGTGTGGAAGCACCTTAATTTTGCTCATTTCAGGAGGACATTAACAGTAATTTTTTGGTGCCGGTCCGCTGCCGGAGACCTTGCTTGTTACCGCGATAACTTGAAAACTTCTAGCTCCATCAACACCAAATCTTGCTAACATGTTTAGGGACATCTTGACACAAACGGATTAGATTTTGGGTTTCATCGCTCGCCATTTGCCATTTCCAGGGCCCCCTCAATGGTAGCACCTGCGCGTGGGCCTCGTATGCAAGGGCGACCGACAATTTCTAGTGTAATGTGAATATAGGCCACTAGATGGCAGTATTTACCTTTTTTTTGTAAAGCTCAGACTGGAGTCATGTTTAGACATGTCCTGGACATGTCTGGGGCAAGTCTCAGAAAGTAAAAAAAAAAGAGGTCTAAATGTGGGTGGGGTCTGCAAAAGAGTATGTAAGGAAAAGAATTGAGACAGTAAAGTAGTAGGAGAAATTGCAAGAAGATGACCAGACCTGCCATTCTGTTCAAGACCTGTGACATTTCTTTTGTGGATTTCTTTGCCTGTGTTTGAGCATTTTCATTATCCAGGACATCACCAAGCCACCCCACAAAAAGGGACTGTAAATATTTCTTTTTTTTTTCCTAATCAATCTTGGTCTTTAGGTTCATTAGTTGTTAGTTAGTTGTTATTGTCTTTGTCTGTTAAATTAAATGTGTTTAAGTTTTAAAAACTGTGTGTCATCCCTTGCTGTTGCTGTTGTGTTGTTTTAAATGTAATAAGAAATTGGGGCCATAACAAATTGGGGGCTCAAGGTCCGGGATAGACCATTTTGTGAGTCATTTATTAAAAATCTAACATTTCAAATTGTAAAAATTTTTTTTTTAATTGAATACATATATATTGACAACAGCAATGGATGATTTCTTGGCATCACCAACCGTAGGGGTTTTGAAGTCTTTTAAAAAGACAGAACTGCTAGAAATTTGCAGACATTTAGAGCTGACAGAGGTGAAACCAGCCATGCGAAAAGCAAGACTGGCTAGAGAGATAGTTGAATATTACATTGATGAAAATGTGTTTGCACCAGGAGATCTGGAACAGTTTCCAGTGGAAAATCCAAATATAGAAATGGAACTTAAATTAAAAATGCTAGAGATTGAAAGGGAGGAAAAAGAAAAACAAAGGCAGTTTGAGTTGGAAAAATTAGCAAGAGAAGAGAAAAAAGAAAGGGAGGAAAAAGAGAAACAAAGAATTTGAGAGGGAAGAAAAAGAAAAACAAAGGCAGTTTGAGTTAGAAAAATTAGCAAGAGAAGAAAAACAAAGAGAATTTGAGAGAGAGAAAGAGGAAAGAGCAGAAAGAGAGAGACAGAGACAAAGAGATTTTGAATTAGAGAAGTTGGATAGAGAAGAAAGACTCCAAATGGAGAAACTAAAAATTAAAATTGAAACTAAAAATAAATTTTGCGCCAGTCAGGAGGTAAAACTGGTGCCTCCATTTTCTGAAAAGGATGTTGACAACTATTTCCAGTGTTTTGAAAAGGTAGCAAAGAGTTGCCAGTGGCCAAAGGAACACTGGCCTCTGATGTTGCAAACTGTCCTCAAGGGTAAAGCTCAACAAGCCTATTCGGCTTTGTCTGCAGATGATTCCTCTGATTATGAGGTTGTCAAAAAGGTTATTTTGAGAGCTTATGAGTTGGTTCCAGAGGCTTACCGACAGAAATTCAGAGGTCTGAAGAAATCTGAAAATCAGACTTATGTTGAATTTGCTAATGAGAAGCAGGTTTGCTTTGAGCGCTGGTGTACTTCTATGGAGGTCAAGGATGATTTCAACTCACTAAAAGAGATGTTGTTAGTTGAAGAATTCAAGAACTGTGTTAAGGATGATCTTAAGACCTACCTTAATGAGAAGCAAGCACTGAGCTTGCAATCAGCTGCCAAATTTGCAGATGAATATGTTCTCACACATAAGTCCAAATTTCAGTCTAGCAGTAACAATAAATGGTCCCAATTTCAGAAAAAGGGTTACGGTGATACCCAAGATTCCTCACCCAAAGACAAAGACAAATCTGGTGATGGTGCTCAGAAATCCAGTAACAGGTCTGATCAAAGTGTGAAAGCTGACAGTGACAAAAGTGGTCTAGTTTGCAGTTATTGCAAGAAATCTGGTCATGTTTCAACTAACTGTTGGTTCCTTAAAGCTAAGAAAGAAAAAGAAAAGGATACCAAACCAAATGCCTTTGTGAAAACAAGGTTAGAAACCCCTGTAGTAGATAACCAATCTGCTAAATTGCCTGCTTCTTGTGGGGCTAAAAAGCCTAATACAGCTGACTTTGTGAGGGAGGAATTTCTTCCATTTGTGTCAGAGGGATTTGTGGCTCTGAATGAGCATACTACTCCTGTCCCCATATATATCCTAAGGGATACCGGAGCTTCTCAGTCACTTATGTTGATGGACTCCTTGGAGTTACGTGATGAGACCGCTTCAGGGGATTTCATACTTGTACAAGGTATTGAAGGGAGGACTGTATCTGTACCCCTGCGCTCTATATTCTTGAAGTCAGATTTAGTTACAGGACAGGTAAAGGTGGGACTTATGTCAAGTCTACCTATAGAGGGTGTTTCTCTGTTGCTAGGCAATGACCTGGCTGGGGGCAAAGTAGTTCCCCCTGTACATCTTACTTCACAGCCGAGCACTGAAAATGGGGATGAGGACCCATCTCTGTATCCTTCTTGCGCAGTGACTCGTGCTATGGCCAAGAAGGCTAAAGAAGATGATGTTGTGGTGCCGTCCAGTACATTGAATAGTCAGGACTCAGGTGGTTCGCCTCATGACTCTGATTGGCCTACTATGGTTTCTCCGTTTGAGGACTTATCAGATACTTTTATCAGTTCTCTATTCAGCCAGCCGGATGGGTCTGGTGATTCTGATGTGTCTGGAGACTTGTCTCTGTCCAGAAAGCGGTTGATTGAGGAGCAAACTAATGATCCTGAAATTGGTGTACTAAAGAGGAGAGCCCTTCCTGAAAAAGAAATAGATGCAGTTCCAGTTGGGTATTATCTCAAGGATGGTGTGTTGATGCGGAAGTGGCGCCCTCCTGATATCCCTGCCAATGCAGATTGGGCAGTGGTCAGGCAAATTGTTGTTCCGAAGGTCTATAGGAATGAGATCTTAACAATGGCTCATAGTTTACCTTTAGGAGGTCATCTTGGTGTTAACAAGACTGTTGATAAGATCATGAAACACTTCTTTTGGCCTGGGCTTCGGAAAGACGTTTCCAACTTTTGCAAAACCTGTCACACTTGTCAGGTAGTTGGAAAACACCAGTTAGAC
The DNA here is from genome assembly GCA_029721435.1 of Gymnothorax reevesii. NCBI lineage: Eukaryota > Metazoa > Chordata > Actinopteri > Anguilliformes > Muraenidae > Gymnothorax > Gymnothorax reevesii. Next base: position 69,630,442 of record CM056587.1, on the reverse strand, counting down.
CCACCTGTAGCTCCATTGCAGCCTATCCCAGCATTTGGGGAGCCATTCTCTAGGGTCATTGTTGATTGCGTTGGTCCATTACCCAAGACTAGATTTGGAAATCAGTACTTGTTGACAATCATGTGTGCATCTACCAGATTCCCCGAAGCCATACCTCTACGTAACATCAAGGCAACTGCAATCTCGAAGGCTTTGATAAAGTTCTTCACGTTGTTTGGTCTTCCCAGGGAAATTCAGTCAGACCAAGGTCGCAATTTCACTTCAGGATTGTTTCAGCAGGTTGTGTATGAACTAGGTGCAAAACAGATTCTTTCTAGTGCCTATCATCCAGAAAGTCAGGGTGCCTTAGAGCGGTTTCATTCCACTCTCAAGACAATGATGAGGACTTATTGTTATGACCATGAGAAAGACTGGGATGAAGGGGTTCATTTGCTGTTGTTTGCAGCTAGAGAAGCAGTGCAGGAGTCTACTGGATTCAGTCCATTTGAGCTAGTGTTTGGTCATGAAGTGAGAGGACCTTTGCTATTATTGAGTGAACAATGGCAAGAGGAAGAGCCGCAAATCAGTCTGTTAGACTATGTTAGCAAGTTCAAGGAAAGATTGCGTGCAGCTTGTGACCTTGCCAAAGAGAACTTGAAATCAAGTCAGGGAAAAATGAAAACTTGGTATGATCATAAGGCTAGAAGCCGTGAGTTTAAACCAGGAGACAGGGTCCTTGTGTTGTTTCCCTTGCAGTCCAATCCATTGCAGGCTAGATTTCATGGTCCTTATGAAATTCTGACAAAACTCAATGATCTCAATTACATTGTGAAGACTCCAGATAGGAGAAAACCAAAACAATTGTGTCATATAAACATGCTAAAGCCTTATCATGACAGAAATGCTAGGGTTGCAGCTGTCACTTCAGATTCTCCAATGGTCGAAACGTGTGAAGATGAGGGGGAGTTTCAAGATGATGAACCAAGAATTAAAGCTGAAGTTCTTTCATGTAAATTGTCAAACACTGAAGTGTTGCAAAATCTTGATGTAAAACTCCAGCACTTAGAACCCTCACAGAGAGATCAGTTTGAAAGGTTGATCAAGAAATATGAGGATTTGTTTCCTGATGTTCCAAAGAGAGTTACTATAGCCTCTCATGATGTAGATGTTGGTGATGCCAAACCAATAAAGCAGCATCCATACCGGATGAATCCTGAAAAGAGAAAGATTGCTGAGAAAGAGGTTGAGTACATGTTAAAACATGATATTATCAGACCCTCCAACTCCGATTGGAGTTCACCCTGTGTGCTAGTTCCAAAACCTGATGGAAGTACTAGATTCTGTACAGATTATCGCAAAGTCAATGCTGTAACTAGAACTGATGTGTTTCCAATACCTAGGATTGATGATTGTATTGATAGTGTAGGGCAAGCAAAGTTTCTGACCAAGATTGATTTATTGAAGGGTTATTGGTGTGTGCCTTTAACTGAGAGGGTCAAGAGCATCTCTGCTTTTGCCACACCATCTGGATTGTACCAGTATGAAGTCCTACCCTTTGGCATGAAAAATGCCCCAGCCACGTTCCAAAGGATGATACAGTCTACAATCGCCGGATTGCCACACACGGGTGCATACATCGATGACCTGATCACATGGAGTGACTCCTGGGAAGAACATCTAAAAGATGTAGAGACGTTGTTCCAGCGCCTGACCCAGGCTAACCTGACTGTTAACCTGAACAAGAGTGACTTTGGTTGTGCTACTGTCACCTATCTTGGCTACGTCATAGGCCAGGGTAAGGTGGCACCCATAAATGCTAAAGTCCAAGCCATCATGGACTTTCCAGTTCCTGACAACAAAAAAGCTTTGCGCCGCTTCCTTGGAATGATCGGGTACTACCGCAAGTTCTGCAAGAACTTTGCTGAGATTGCTCTCAGTCTAACTAACCAACTGAAGAAAGGCGTAAAGTTCACCTGGGATGATGCATGCCAGAGAGCCTTCGATCGCCTGAAGTCTCTGCTGTGTCACTTCCCCGTGCTCAAATCTCCTGACTTCAACAAACCGTTCTCCATCGCGGTCGATGCTAGCGACCAAGCTTGTGGATCTGTGCTCCTACAGAGAAGTGACTCTGATGACATTGAGCATCCCGTGGCATACTTCTCCAGGAAGTTCAATCGCCACCAAAGGAACTATTCCACAATAGAGAAGGAACTGTTGGCTCTGGTCCTTTCTTTACAACACTTTGAGGTTTATGTTTGTACAGGACAAAAGCCAATGATTGTGTACACTGACCACAATCCGTTAATGTTTTTGAGTAAGATGAAAAACAAGAATCGGAGATTGTTGAATTGGAGTTTGATTTTACAGGAGTTTGACTTGGAAATTAAGCATGTGAAGGGTACCGACAATGTAATTGCTGATTGCTTATCCCGTGTTTGAATGTGTATATATATATCATGTGTTTGAATATTGCATGATATGTATATATAGACAAGTGTTCACTTAACCATTTTGTATTGAAAAGAAAAATTTTGCCTTTATGAGTCAAAATTTTTCCCTTTTGGAATGGAGGTGTAATGTGAATATAGGCCACTAGATGGCAGTATTTACCTTTTTTTTGTAAAGCTCAGACTGGAGTCATGTTTAGACATGTCCTGGACATGTCTGGGGCAAGTCTCAGAAAGTAAAAAAAAAAGAGGTCTAAATGTGGGTGGGGTCTGCAAAAGAGTATAAAAGGAAAAGAATTGAGACAGTAAAGTAGTAGGAGAAATTGCAAGAAGATGACCAGACCTGCCATTCTGTTCAAGACCTGTGACATTTCTTTTGTGGATTTCTTTGCCTGTGTTTGAGCATTTTCATTATCCAGGACATCACCAAGCCACCCCACAAAAAGGGACTGTAAATATTTCTTTTTTTTTTCCTAATCAATCTTGGTCTTTAGGTTCATTAGTTGTTAGTTAGTTGTTATTGTCTTTGTCTGTTAAATTAAATGTGTTTAAGTTTTAATAACTGTGTGTCATCCCTTGCTGTTGCTGTTGTGTTGTTTTAAATGTAATAAGAAATTGGGGCCATAACACTAGTTATCACTGGGAATCATTAATCTCTCTTCAACGATGAAACGCTGTAGTGCCCAGTTTTCTTCACCTTAGATATTAGGAACAATGTGGACAATGGAAGTATTATTTTTGGGGACTTTTTTTTCTTGGTCTTTGAAATTGTGATGGGATAGATTGGGGACCCCTGTAGTAGAGTATCCAAGCACTCAACCTTCACTGATAAAAATAATTGGTTCTTCACAATCAGGCCGTTCTGCGTCCAAGTAAGCTCATGTGCGAAGCAGTGGCGGCTTGTGAACTGGCAACAGGTGATTTTTCTGCAGACTGAAGCCTGAGTTATACCTTCGCCTGGCTCCATTTGCGGATTACGCTTGCACCTTAACAGAGCGCAGAGGCATTTATACTTGGCGCATTCTCCGTTGCAGTGTTCGCCGCAAATACAGGGGGCAGTAGGAAAAAAATGCTACAGTCAGTAGGAACGCCGGGCACAAAACAGTAGAAGTAGAAGCATTTTGAATTGGGCGACCAAAGAGTGTAGGCGACACTAGCGCGGCTTGCGAAAAGTTTCAAAATCCTGGAGGTGCGCGACCCTGCGAATTATGAAGGCATATTGATTTTGTTTTTGGTCCGACCGCCGCGCCACTCTACGTGTTAACGCGGTAACTTCAGGAATATTTCAATTAGAAATTTCAAGTTTCGCATATAAGTAAGTATCATACAAAGGTAGAACTGATTCGATTTTGGACAATTTACGATTTCTAGATTGGCCACCAGGGGCAAAAAACTGAAAAAAAAAATCATTTTTTATCATATCTCTGGAAATAATTCTCTGATGCTACGCAGAAGAGCCTGAGTGTCAGCACTGAAGGAATCTACACGTAAATCCACGGTAAGGAACGACGCATTTTTTTTTCTGTGATGACGGTCTTTGACGAATACCGTTGGCTCACTGTAGCTAAAGTGGTTGCTACACAGGACAACAATTTTATCTGTCGAAAGAGATCATTTTTTTAAACTGCTGGATCAATGCTATCGGCAAGGATATTGACCAGTTTGCACATCAGGCTGAGCTGAGGAGTTTAATACATGTAACTCTTGAAAAGCAGGGAGTGGAGTAAAGTTCCTCATATACTCTGCTTGCTTGTGAATATTCATTAACTGATCCGGGGCTGCTATCTAGTGATCCAATACAGTAAGTGCGTGCTTAAATTTGCAGTTACATAGATGCGAGCGTCTACATCTGCACAAAGGGGTTAAGTAAGTTAGTGATGACAGCGCTATACCTTAGAGAAACCGTTTGAGCCAGTGGAACTGGATCTTAAACTTGATTATGACAGTGTTGGATTTGTACGCCCGGAGATGCCCCCGAAGAATGCTCTTCATCAACTCAATCAGTAAGAATGAAACATTTCCAGAAGATGATTTTGTTGCTCTGCATGCCTACTGAATATGCCTAATATGCAAGTAGGAAATTCACTTCAAAGTGAATTAAATATACCGGTGTGAGATCTGAAAGGAACGCTAGTTTTACTAAGAGGGTAAAGATCGTTATGGACACGCTGTACGGACCTTACATGGTCGGTACATGAACTGTATTGGATCCCTACAGCATCGTTACGGTCGTTAACAGATCGCTACTGGCACACAAGAAAGCAATAAACGGCCGTTCTCCTAGCGTCTGATCGGTAGAGGCGGTAGTAGAACGGTTGTGAGGAATGGGGGAGAATACAAATAACAGAAACAGACTCCATATTGTTAGTATTGAACTCCTGATCACACAACAAGCACTTAATATTGTCATGAAATGCCTGGTTAGCTTCCCCACCTCTGGTTAGCAGCGCTCACCTCTTGCTCTTTGACAAAGATGAAATTTTCTCTTCAGATTTAGTCGCGAAATACGAACATACGACAGAGCTCAGCTCTACCGCTAACCTCGTATAAGAATGGTCGGTTGGTCAATTGCCTCGCATTATATACCTTTCCTAGTTGAGGCGGCTGCCTGCGTCTGTGACGAGGTTGACGGTCGTCTGTTCTACATTATGACGCAATTAAATGTGACGCGATCCGAATAGCCGGGAGCTTCGCCGGACAGGATCGCCAGCTAACATTTTATTTCACTCGCAAATTTTGTTTGCTTGCTAAAGATTTACTTATTTTAAACGACCAATGCGGCTTTCACACTGGGCGCGGAACGAATTTTTCGCACGACAGATTACATTCAAAGTCAATGCAAAGACGCGAATAGACGCGAAGCGCGTGTCATCTGTCTTGTGAAACCGCGTCCGGTGTGAAAGCAGCTTTAAGCTATGTGACATTAATATGGAGGAAGTCTGGCTGCCCAATCGCAACCCAGTTTAGACAAGCCCACGCCCACCTCCGCATATGACGCGGCGTCAAAAATAAGGCCACAGTTGCTTACAGTCTTCCGAGCTAATTGGCTACCCAGCTAGCAATAGTATAGCTAGCGAGCCACTGTATTTAGCCACATAGCCAACTGGCTAGCGAGCCGAAAAGGCTGCAGTTCGCTTTCAACGACCGAAGTATTCACAGAAATAATTGCGCCGACAGAATAAGGCTACAGTTTGCGTTTACTGTCATACTCGTCAGCGAGATAGTTGGCTTCCTAGCAAGTGATATCGAACTGTGTGTCATAACGGCAAGGCCAATGTATGTAGCTACATGGCCAACTGGCTAGCGAGCTAAAAAGGCTACAGCTCGCTCACAATGGAAGACTTGCTAGCGAGCTATTTGGCCAGCCAGCTATCAAGATAAAGAGACATCGATATCTATAATGTTATAGCTAGCACGGCAATGTATTTAACATCCTTAAGTCGCTTTCACGCCGGACGCGAAACGAATTTTTAGCACGACAGATTACATTCAAAGTCGCGAAAACGCGTGTATTCGCGTCTTTGCATTGACTTTGAAAGCAATCTGTCGTACGTTTCGCGTCCGGTGTGGAAGCACCTTAATTTTGCTCATTTCAGGAGGACATTAACAGTAATTTTTTGGTGCCGGTCCGCTGCCGGAGACCTTGCTTGTTACCGCGATAACTTGAAAACTTCTAGCTCCATCAACACCAAATCTTGCTAACATGTTTAGGGACATCTTGACACAAACTGATTAGATTTTGGGTTTCATCGCTCGCCATTTGCCATTTCCAGGGCCCCCTCAATGGTAGCACCTGCGCGTGGGCCTCGTATGCAAGGGCGACCGACTGTTTCTAGTTATCACTGGGAATCATTAATCTCTCTTCAACGATGAAACGCTGTAGTGCCCAGTTTTCTTCACCTTAGATATTAGGAACAATGTGGACAATGGAAGTATTATTTTTGGGGACTTTTTTTTCTTGGTCTTTGAAATTGTGATGGGATAGATTGGGGACCCCTGTAGTAGAGTATCCAAGCACTCAACTTTCACTGATAAAAATAATTGGTTCTTCACAATCAGGCCGTTCTGCGTCCAAGTAAGCTCATGTGCGAAGCAGTGGCGGCTTGTGAACTGGCAACAGGTGATTTTTCTGCAGACTGAAGCCTGAGTTATACCTTCGCCTGGCTCCATTTGCGGATTACGCTTGCACCTTAACAGAGCGCAGAGGCATTTATACTTGGCGCATTCTCCGTTGCAGTGTTCGCCGCAAATACAGGGGGCAGTAGGAAAAAAATGCTACAGTCAGTAGGAACGCCGGGCACAAAACAGTAGAAGTAGAAGCATTTTGAATTGGGCGACCAAAGAGTGTAGGCGACACTAGCGCGGCTTGCGAAAAGTTTCAAAATCCTGGAGGTGCGCGACCCTGCGAATTATGAAGGCATATTGATTTTGTTTTTGGTCCGACCGCCGCGCCACTCTACGTGTTAACGCGGTAACTTCAGGAATATTTCAATTAGAAATTTCAAGTTTCGCATATAAGTAAGTATCATACAAAGGTAGAACTGATTCGATTTTGGACAATTTACGATTTCTAGATTGGCCACCAGGGGCAAAAAACTGAAAAAAAAAATCATTTTTTATCATATCTCTGGAAATAATTCTCTGATGCTACGCAGAAGAGCCTGAGTGTCAGCACTGAAGGAATCTACACGTAAATCCACGGTAAGGAACGACGCATTTTTTTTTCTGTGATGACGGTCTTTGACGAATACCGTTGGCTCACTGTAGCTAAAGTGGTTGCTACACAGGACAACAATTTTATCTGTCGAAAGAGATCATTTTTTTAAACTGCTGGATCAATGCTATCGGCAAGGATATTGACCAGTTTGCACATCAGGCTGAGCTGAGGAGTTTAATACATGTAACTCTTGAAAAGCAGGGAGTGGAGTAAAGTTCCTCATATACTCTGCTTGCTTGTGAATATTCATTAACTGATCCGGGGCTGCTATCTAGTGATCCAATACAGTAAGTGCGTGCTTAAATTTGCAGTTACATAGATGCGAGCGTCTACATCTGCACAAAGGGGTTAAGTAAGTTAGTGATGACAGCGCTATACCTTAGAGAAACCGTTTGAGCCAGTGGAACTGGATCTTAAACTTGATTATGACAGTGTTGGATTTGTACGCCCGGAGATGCCCCCGAAGAATGCTCTTCATCAACTCAATCAGTAAGAATGAAACATTTCCAGAAGATGATTTTGTTGCTCTGCATGCCTACTGAATATGCCTAATATGCAAGTAGGAAATTCACTTCAAAGTGAATTAAATATAACGGTGTGAGATCTGAAAGGAACGCTAGTTTTACTAAGAGGGTAAAGATCGTTATGGACACGCTGTACGGACCTTACATGGTCGGTACATGAACTGTATTGGATCCCTACAGCATCGTTACGGTCGTTAACAGATCGCTACTGGCACACAAGAAAGCAATAAACGGCCGTTCTCCTAGCGTCTGATCGGTAGAGGCGGTAGTAGAACGGTTGTGAGGAATGGGGGGGATACAAATAACAGAAACAGACTCCATATTGTTAGTACTGAACTCCTGATCACACAACAAGCACTTAATATTGTCATGAAATGCCTGGTTAGCTTCCCCACCTCTGGTTCGCAGCGCTCACCTCTTGCTCTTTGACAAAGATGAAATTTTCTCTTCAGATTTAGTCGCGAAATACGAACATACGACAGAGCTCAGCTCTACCGCTAACCTCGTATAAGAATGGTCGGTTGGTCAATTGCCTCGCATTATATACCTTTCCTAGTTGAGGCGGCTGCCTGCGTCTGTGACGAGGTTGACGGTCGTCTGTTCTACATTATGACGCAATTAAATGTGACGCGATCCGAATAGCCGGGAGCTTCGCCGGACAGGATCGCCAGCTAACATTTTATTTCACTCGCAAATTTTGTTTGCTTGCTAAAGATTTACTTATTTTAAACGACCAATGCGGCTTTCACACTGGGCGCGGAACGAATTTTTCGCACGACAGATTACATTCAAAGTCAATGCAAAGACGCGAATAGACGCGAAGCGCGTGTCATCTGTCTTGTGAAACCGCGTCCGGTGTGAAAGCAGCTTTAAGCTATGTGACATTAATATGGAGGAAGTCTGGCTGCCCAATCGCAACCCAGTTTAGACAAGCCCACGCCCACCTCCGCATATGACGCGGCGTCAAAAATAAGGCCACAGTTGCTTACAGTCTTCCGAGCTAATTGGCTACCCAGCTAGCAATAGTATAGCTAGCGAGCCACTGTATTTAGCCACATAGCCAACTGGCTAGCGAGCCGAAAAGGCTGCAGTTCGCTTTCAACGACCGAAGTATTCACAGAAATAATTGCGCCGACAGAATAAGGCTACAGTTTGCGTTTACTGTCATACTCGTCAGCGAGATAGTTGGCTTCCTAGCAAGTGATATCGAACTGTGTGTCATAACGGCAAGGCCAATGTATGTAGCTACATGGCCAACTGGCTAGCGAGCTAAAAAGGCTACAGCTCGCTCACAATGGAAGAATCGCTAGCGAGCTATTTGGCCAGCCAGCTAGCAAGATAAAGAGACATCGATATCTATAATGTTATAGCTAGCACGGCAATGTATTTAACATCCTAAAGTCGCTTTCACACCGGACGCGAAACGAATTTTTAGCACGACAGATTACTGTAGTGAAGTATTGTGTGGGCATGAGGCTGGGGACGCAATGACGTGGCTGGGGTGTGCGTGCGTTTTTTGGGGGGGGAGGAGCTTTGTGTAGGGGGTGATTGAATGATTATTATCCAGGTGTACTCAATGAGATCATGGTAGATGGAGTAGGGTTAAAATGGAAGCCAGAAGCCACAAGGGGTGAGTCTGGGGCTGTTTGTGCCGAATTAGATACAACCTTTTGGGGAGGGTATCGTCGCTCCCCAGGAAGGGGTTCTCTGCACTCGTCAACATTGTGGAGGCCTCATTCGCGCTGGATCGGCGTCTTGTGTTCTGCTTCCCCGGGCCGACCAGCGCCAGAGCTTAGACCCCGGGGGAGGGTCTCGGACCCCGGGAGAGTTACGTTTTAAACTCCTCGTTTGTGTGTGTGTGTGTGTGTGTGTGAATGAATGAATGAATGAATGTGGATGGTTGTGATTTTTAATAGTAGCGTAGTGGATTGTCTTGGGGTGGGAGGGTATTGACTGCGGCTTTTTCAAAATGTGCTGGACTGCGTCTTTGCGGTGTTTTTGCGATTGATATGGTGTGTAGTGCCCTAAAGGGACGTGGTGTAAACTTATTAGCTTGTGTGACGACATGTTCTTATATCTATAAGTGGTGGTTCGCTAAAGCACGTGGAAAGCTGAACAGGTCTATTTTGCTTAACCCGATCCGATCCATAGCTGCGTGAATTGTATGAAATAAAGATTGTATTTTTATATTTCTAAGCTCTTGGCTTTCTGGATGGTTTTTCTCACTCTCCTAGGTATGCTACTCTGACGTGAGTTTAGGTTAACTACATTACATTCAAAGTCGCGAAAACGCGTGTATTGGCGTCTTTGCATTGACCTTGAATGCAATCTGTCGTACGTTTCGCGTCCGGTGAGGAAGCACCTTAATTTTCCTCATTTCAGGAGGACATTAACAGTAATTGTGGCCCCCGCAAAGCGTAGGGGGCCACTATGTTTTTGGTGCCGGTCCGCGTCCGCCGCCAGAGACCTTGCTTGTTACCGCGATAACTTAAACTTTTAGCTCCGTCAACACCAAATCTTGCTAACATGTTTAGGGACATCTTGACACAAACTGATTAGATTTTGGGTTTCATTGCTCGCCATTTGCCATTTCCAGGGCCCCCTCAATGGTAGCACCTGTGCGGGGGCCACGTACGCGGTCGCCCTCGACCGACTGTTTCTAGTTATCACTGGGAATCATTAATCTCTCTCCAACGATGAAACACTGTAGTGCCCAGTTTTCTTCACCTTAGATGTTAGGAACAATGTGGACAATGGAAGTGTTATTTTAGGGGTCTTTTTTTCTTTGTCTTTGAAATTGTGATGCATCAACGGTACAGAAAAAAATTTGCAGCCTGCAAAAAGGACACTATAAACACTTGACAAACAAAAAAGGCTGAAATTTTTTTTTTTTTTTTTTTTTTTCTTTCCACAAATTTTGATCTAAATTTTTGTTTTTACTGCCGATGTTCAACTCTTCTTTCTCTTTCTGTCAACTTTCAGCAATGTTCTTTGCGGGATTGATCTGTAAAGTAGTTCTTCTCAGTCTCATGCTTGCAGGATTTTTAAACAGTGCTTTACAAGTATACGCCACAAGAAACAATACTGTCCTCCAATACCATACATAACTTCACAATCCTAATCATATTTGACATCATATGCGACATCATGAGCAAAAAATAAATAAATAAAAAATGTTTGCCTTTGCCCCTTCCTGATTTCTTATTCTTTTGCATATTTTTACACTTCAGTGTTTCAGATCATCAGACGCATTTTAATATTAGACAAAGATAACCAGAGTAAATACAAAATGCAGTTTTTAAAATAAAGATTTCATTTATTATGGGGAAAAAAATTATCCAGAGCCACCTGGCTGACTGTCAACTATAATTCATGTGTGTGAGCAGTACAGTGGCAGACACACTCATGTGTTGCACTCCCATCAGTTTTAGAGCATGTTGACTTCACATGCATACATGAAATATGCAGTTTACATATGAACCTTGACCTCCTGAACCCAAAGGTGGCTCAGATGATCTGTACCTACATATCATCCATGAATAAGTTTCATTCAGGCCCAACAGACATTGTTTGCATTGAAGAGTTACTGGAATAAACAACAAGAACAAGACATATATGTATTCAACTGCAACCTGGGGACAAATATGCCTTTTTTGCTGAAACATGGTATTTTTTAACACACACTGACCTTGTTTCGTCGTAATCTTAACTTCTTTTCAGGTAATCTTCACATGGTTATACTAAATAGGACCAAGTTTTATTATAATCACTCGGAGCATTTTTCAGTTATGGCTGACAATGCTATTTTTATTTATGTACATTAAGTGGTCCTGCGACCTAGACCATCCTTGGTCTAAACTGGGTTGCGATTCGGGCAGTCGCACACGGGACATCGCATGCGTCCCATGGTGCGTCAGTGTGTTTCCATATAAACGGCTGAACTACGCTATTCATCCGTTTTCTTCCTCATGGCAGGACCAACCACAGCACTACTTAAACAGCATCTCTTGGTGGACGAAGAGCTCATCATATTAATTGAAAGTTACCTTTTAATACTGTATTACAGAAGAAGAAACAAACAAAAAGTAGGCACTGTTAAAGATGATGTGCTGGTATTATGTTCTGTTGAATAATAAAGTCTGATATTCTGAAGATTCTGCTTCATCCTCTGAATTGCAAGAATTAGATGAAATTATGTTGAAACTCCATACAAATGTCACATAAAAACCACAACTCTGTTATCTTGTAACAAACTTAAGCGTATGATACACAGGAACACTTCTGATATACAGAAATCACAAAGGTATTGTGGCATTACAAAGCTCAGATCATAATTTAAAGCGGCAATATGCCTTTGATTCACTGAGAATGGTAAATACATGTATGTTGCAGCAGAAACCTCGGCTCTGCTCTGAACAGGGCAATAAATACACATTGCTTCAAGGATACTCATTTGTTAACAAAATAAAGTGGGGAAACCCCTTTAAATTATGGGGAATTCCGTGTGCGATCGTGTGCGCTGGAGCTGGAATTGCCCCCCGGTCTGATCGAAAAACACGCTCCACTCCAGGAGCCGGGTGAAAATCGTGTGGATGGAAACTCTTCATATAAAGACAATGATTTGCGATTTTTGACGTACCTGTGTCTGCAACGGCGTCTGACTTCAGCCGTATCAATGGAAACACAGCTTTAATCCTTCAAACAGCTGAATAGCTAGCTAGATACGTAGCTTTAAGCAGATATTCACAATAACCTTTTATTTGACTCAGATGTTCTTGTTTGACCATACGTATTGAATTACTTAACTTAATTATCAGACAACTAGCCAAATCGCTCGCTAACGTTGGCTACATAGCCACGCAATGTGGTTCACTAGCTAATAGTAATTGAGATATCAACGATAATCTTTCATTTCACATGATTTTTTTAGGTTCCTACTTAGTAACAGTGTCATCAGTCAACTAGCCGAATTGCTCGCGAAGGTTAGCTACGCAGTTACAGTAGCTGCCCAGCGAAGCTTGCTAGGTCTGCAGATATCCACCATAACCTTGTATGTGGCATGAAAATGTTGTGTGCTAAAAAGAGGTGTAATCCAGGGGTCAGAAAGTAAAAGTCCTGCCAAGGTTTTCTCCCTTCCACAGAATGAGCCGATCACTCATATTGGTTCTATCTCCTGTCCAAAGTAAATATAGGTGGTTGGAATAAAGTTCGGAAGGGGATATTTACTTTCTGAACTTGGAATGTACACCCCTGGAAATATTTGTTTACTTCATTTAACCCTCCTATTTTGTTCCAGGTTAATTTGACCCAACTCAGTGTTCAGTGTCTCTGAAAACATGGTTAGCATACTTTTTTCAGCTGGAGGTTTTTCTTAACTCTACAGGTAAAACATGAATTCAACTTAAAAAAAGGGTTTGTTTACATATTGTAGGCATCAATGATGTTTGGGTCATTTTGACCCCAGGATCAATTTTTACATAAACCATAATTTTCATCTAGTTTAGTTCGCTTGGCCTTTAGCCCGGGATGCCTTCGTGGTGCTCTGTTGTGGTTCTGCAAAATTTTTGCCATGACAGCGCTCCAACACTTTGTTTTTACGGATCCTTTTCATATTTTATATGGTGTATGGGAAAATAAGCATTGAATGCGTCAACATTTTTTCCTCAGTAAACATGTTTCTAATGGGGCTATTGACATGAAATTTTCATCAGATGTCAGTGACAACCTAATTAATCCACACATACAAAGAAAACAAACTCGTAAGTCCATAATTTAAGTTATGTGCAATAAACTGGATTGGCACAGGGAAAAAGTATTGAACACACTAACTTAAATTTATTTAATACTTATATATAATATACGTAGAAGGTTATAAGCTCCTTAGGAAGGATAGATGTGATAGGCAAGGAGGGGGTGTAGCACTCCATGTGAACAAAAACATAAATGTGCAGGAAATTCCTGAAAATGAACATTCCTTGCCCTGTGAAGATATCTGGGTCAGGCGCATCAGTAAACACGAGACAGGTTTAAACGTAGGAGTATGCTATCGACCACATGCTTTGGACAATATTGTCAATGAAATGCTCTTTAAGAGGATTACGCAATCATGTAGAGGAGGAGGGACTATTATTATGGGAGACTTCAATTATCCTGGTATTGATTGGGTAATGGTGAAACGACAGGGTAAAGGGGAGGAAGAATTTCAGATGTTCTAAATGACAATTTTTTGGTGCAGTATATCAATAAACCTTCAAGGGAGAAAGCAATTTTAGATTTAGTGCTTTGTAATGACTCTGATAGAATTAGCAATGTTGAGTTACTGGAGTCACTTGGGACAAGTGAAATGGCCCCAATTTGTTATTACATTTACAACAGCAAGGGATGACAGACCCAATTTTAAAACTCTAACACATTTAATTAAACAAAGGCAACTAATCTACTGACCAAGATTCATTAACAAGAAAAACAGAAATATTTACAGTCCCTTTTGGTTGGGTTCCTTGGTGATGTCCTGGGTGAGGAAAATGCTCTAACACAGGCAAAAATCCACTAAAAGCTTCACAGGTCTTGAACAGAATGACAGGTCTGGTCACATGTATCCTTCTCCTTGCAATTTCTCCTACTCCTTTTACTCTCAATTTTGCTCGTTATATACTCTTTTGCAGAACCCACCCACATTTAGACCTTTTTTTTATTTTCTGGGACTTGCCCCAGAACATGTCCAAACATAGCTCCAGTCTGGGCTTAACATAAAAAGGTAAATGCTGCCATCTTGTGGCACCTCCATTCCAAAAGGAAAAAATTTTGACTTATAAAGGCAAAATTTTTCTTTTAAATACAAAAAAATGGTTAAGTAGACACTTGTGTATACATATATACATATGATACAATATGCTCATAACGTGATATATACACATATTCAAACACGGGAAAAGCAATCAGCAATTACATTGTCAGTTCCCTTTACATGCTTAATTTCCAAATCAAAGTCCTGTAAAATCAAACTCCAATTCAACAATCTCCGATTCTAGTTTTTTTATCTTACTCAAAAACATTAACGGATTGTGGTCAGTGTACACAGTCATTGGCTTTTGCCCTGTACAAACTTAAACCTCAAAGTGTTTTAACAATAGAACCAGAGCCAACAGCTCCTTCTCTATTGTGGAATAGTTCCTTTGGTGGCGATTGAACTTCCTGGAGAAGTATGCCACGGGATGCTCAATGTCATCAGAGTCACCTCTCTGTAGGAGCACAGATCCACAAGCTTGGTCGCTAGCATCGACCGCGATGGAAAATGGTTTGTTGAAGTCAGGAGAATTGAGCACGGGAAAGTGACACAGCAGAGACTTCAGGCCATCGAAGGCTCTTTGGCACGATTTATCCCAAGTGAACTTTACGCCTTTCTTCAGTTGGTTAGTTAGACTGAGAGCAATCTCAGCAAAGTTCCTGCAGAACTTGCGGTAGTACCCGATCATTCCAAGGAAGCGGCGCAAAGCTTTTTTGTTGTCAGGAACTGGAAAGTCACTCCATGTGATCAGGTCGCCAGTGCACGCAGCCGTGTGTGGCAATCCGGTGATTGTACACTGTATCATCCTTTGGAACATGGCTGGGGCATTTTTCATGCCAAAGGGTAGGACTTCATACTGGTACAACCCAGATGGTGTGGCAAAAGCAGAGATGCTCTTGGCCCTCTCAGTTAAAGGCACACACCAATAACTCTTCAATAAATCAATCTTGGTCAGAAACTTTGCTTGCCCTACTCTATCGATACAATCATCAATCCTAGGTATTGGAAACACATCAGTTCTAGTTACAGCATTGACTTTGCGATAATCTGTACAGAATCTAGTACTTCCATCAGGTTTTGGAACTAGCACACAGGGTGAATTCCAATCTGAGTTGGAGGGTCTGATAATATCATGTTCTAACATGTACTCAACCTCTTTCTCAGCAATCTTTCTCTTTTCAGGATTCATCCGGTACGGATGCTGTTTTATTGGTTTGGTATCACCAACATCTACATCATTAGAGGCTATAGAAACTCTCTTTGGAACATCAGGAAACAGATCCTCATATTTCTTGATCAACCTCTCAAACTGATCTCTCTGTGAGGGTCCTAAGTGCTGGAGTTTTACATCAAGATTTTGCAACTCTTCAGAATTTGACAACTTACATGAAAGAACTTCAGCTTTAATTCTAGGTTCATCATCTTGAAACTCTCCCTCATCTTCGCACGTTTCGACCATTGGAGAATCTGAAGTGACAGTTGCAACCCTAGCATTTCTGTCATGATAAGGCTTCAGCATGTTAATGTGACACAATTGTTTTGGTTTTCTCCTATCTGGAGTCTTCACAATGTAATTGAGATCATTGAGTTTTGTCAGAATTTCATAAGGACCATGAAATCTAGCCTGCAATGGATTGGACTGCAAGGGAAACAACACAAGAACCTTTAAACCTCCTGGTTTAAACTCACGGCTTCTAGCCTTATGATCATACCAAGTTTTCATTTTTCCCTGACTTGATTTCAAGTTCTCTTTGGCTAGGTCACAAGCTGCACGCAGTCTTTATTTGAACTTGCAAACATTGTCTAACAGACTGATATGCGGTTCTTTCTCTTGCCATTGTTCACTCAATAATAGCAAAGGTCCTCTCACTTCATGGCCAAACACTAGCTCAAACGGACTGAATCCAGTAGACTCCTGCACTGCTTCTCTAGCTGCAAACAACAGCAAATGAACACCTTCATCCCAGTCTTTCTCATGTTCATAACAATAAGTCCTCATCATTGTCTTGACAGTGGAATGAAACCGCTCTAAGGCACCCTGACTTTCTGGATGATAGGCACTAGAAAGAATCTGCTTTGCACCTAGTTCATACACAACCTGCTGAAACAATCCGGAAGTGAAATTGCTCCCTTCGTCTGACTGAATTTCCCTGGGAAGGCCAAACAACATGAAGAACTTTATCAAAGCCTTTGAGATTGCAGTTGCCTTAATGTTACGTAGAGGTTTGGCTTCAGGGAATCTGGTAGATGCACACATGATTGTCAACAAGTACTGATTTCCAGATCTAGTTTTGGGTAATGGACCAACTCAATCAACAATGACCTTAGAGAACGGCTCCCCAAATGCTGGGAAAGGCTGCAATGGAGCTACAGGTGGGTCTAACTTGTGTTTTCCAACTACCTGACATGTGTGACAGGTTTTGCAAAAGTTGGAAAAATCTTTCCGAAGCCCAGGCCGAAAGAAGTGTTTCATGATCTTATCAACAGTCTTGTTAACACCAAGATGACCTCGTAAAGGTAAACTATGAGCCATTGTTAAGATCTCATTCTTGTAGACCTTCGGAACAACAATTTGCCTGACCACTGCCCAATCTGCATTGGTAGGGATATCAGGAGGGCGCCACTTCCGCATCAACACACCATCCTTGAGATAATACCCAACTGGAACTACGTCTATTTCTTTATCAGGAAGGGCTCTCCTCTTTAGTACACAAATTTCAGGATCATTAGTTTGCTCCTCAATTAACCGCTTTCTGGACAGAGACAAGTCTCCCGACACATCAGAATCACCAGACCCATCTGGCTGGCTGAACAAAGAACTGATAAAAGTATCTGATAAGTCCTCAAACGGAGAAACCATAGTAGGTCGAACAGAGTCATGAGGCGAACCCCCTGAGTCCTGACTATTCAATGTGCTGGACGGCACCACATCATCTTCTTCTTGAGCCTTCTTGGCCATGGCACGAGTCACTGCGCAAAAAGGATACAGAGATGGGTCTTCATTGCCATCTTCAGTGCTCGGCTGTGAAGTAAGATGTACAGGGGGAACTACATTGCCCCCAGCCAGGTCATTGCCTAGCAACAGAGAAACACCCTTGATAGGTAGACTTGACATAAGTCCCACCTTGACCCAGTAACTAAATCTGACTTCAAGAATACAGAGCGCAGGGGTACAGATACAGTCCTCCCTTCAATACCTTGTACAAGTATGAAATCCTCAGAAGCGGTCTCATCACGTAACTCCAAGGAGTCCATCAACAAAAGTGACTGAGAAGCTCCGGTATCCCTTACGATATATATGGGGACAGGGGGAGGATGCTCACTCAGAGCCACAAATCCCTCTGACACAAATGGAAGAAATTCCTCCCTCACAAAGTCAGCAGTATCAGGCTTTTTAGCCCCACATGAAGCAGGCAATTTAGCAGATCGATCATCTACTACAGGGGTTTCTAACCTTGTCTTCACCAAGGCATTTGGTTTGGTATCCTTTTCTTTTTCTTTCTTAGCTTTAAGGAACCAACAGTTAGTTGTAACAAGACCAGATTTCTTGCAATAACTGCAAACTAGACTACTTTTGTCACTGTCAGCTTTCACACTTTGATCAGACTTGTGACTGGATTTCTGAGCACCATCATCAGATTTGTCTTTGTCTTTGGGTGAGGAATCTTGGGTATCACCGTTACCTTTTTTCTGAAATTGGAACCATCTATTGTTTCAGCTAGACTGAAATTAAGACTTATGTGTGAGAACATATTCATCTGCAAATTTGGCAGCTGATTGCAAATTCAGTGTTTGCTTCTCATTAAGGTTGGTCTTAATATTATCCTTAACACAGTTCTTTGAAATTTTTCAACTAACACCATCTTTTTTAGTGAGTTGAAATCATTCTTGACCTCCATAGAAGTACACCAGCGCTCAAATCAAACCTGCTTCTCGTTAGCAAATTCCACATAAGTCTGATCGTCAGATTTCTTCAGACCTCTGAATTTCTGTCGGTAAGCCTCTGTAACCAACTCATAAGCTCTCAAAATAACCTTTTTGACAACCTCATAATCAGAGGAATCATCTGCAGACAAACCCGAATAGGCTTGTTGAGCTTTACCCTTGAGGACAGTTTGCAACATCAGAGGCCAGTGTTCCTTTGGCCACTGGCAACTCTTTGCTACCTTTTCAAAACACTGGAAATAGTTGTCAACATCCTTTTCTGCGAATGGAGGCACCAGTTTTACCTCCTGGCTAGCCCGAAATTTATTTTCAGTTGCTATTTTTATTTTTAGCTGCTCCATTTGGAGCCTTTCTTCCCTATCGAATTTCTGTATCTCAAAATCTCTCTGTCTCTGTCTCTCTCTTTCTGCTCTTTCCTCTTTCTTTCTCTCTCTTGCTAATTTTTATTACTCAAATTCTCTTTGTTTTTCTTCTCTTGCTAATTTTTCTAAGTCAAACTGCCTTTGTTTTTCTTTTTCCTCCCTTTCAATCTCTTGCAGTTTTAATTTAAGTTCAATTTCTACATTTGGATTTTCCAATGGAAACTGTTACAGATCTCCTGGTGCAAATACATTTTCATCAATGAAATATTCAACAATCTCTCTAGCCAGTCTTGCTTTTCGCTTGGCTGGTTTTACCTCTGTCAGCTCTGAATGTCTGCATATCTCTAGCAGTTCTGTCTTTTTAAAAGACTTCTCTCTACGGTTGGTGATGCCAAGAAATCATCCATTGCTGTCTATCTTTCAATATAAATCTAGGAAAATTCAAAAAATAATTTTACAATTTGAAATGTTATATTTTCAATTAATGACTCACACAATGGTCATTCCCAGACGAGCCCCCAATTTGTTATGGCTCCACTTTGTTATTACATTTATGACAGCAAGGGATGGCAGACACAATTTTGAAACTCAAACACATTTAATCAAACAAAGACTTTTAACTAATCTGCTCTCAACTCTACTGACCAAGATTGATATATACAACAAAAAAAATATTTACAGTCTTTGGTTGGGGGTTGGGGGCCCTTTGGTTGGGATGCTTGGTGATGTTCCTGGTGAGGAAAATGCTCCAACACAGGCAAAAATCCACAAAAAGCTGCACAGGTCTTGAAAAGAGTGACAGGTATGGTCAAATGTATCCTTCTCCTTGCGATTTTTCCTACTACTTTCTTCTCTCAATTTTCCTCTTTGTATACTCTTTTGCAGACCCCTCCCACATTTAGACCTCTTTTTTTTTATTCTCTGGGACTTGTCCCAGACATGCTCAAGACATGCCCATACCTAGCTCCAGTCTGGGCTTAACATAAGAAAGGTCAATACTGCCATCTACTGGCTTGTATTCGCATTACAAAACAAGATAATTTGTTTGCGCATTTGCTAAACAAGAGTTTTAAGTGCTCATTAAAACTTTTAATATTTTACTACACTCACCCTAGGTAAGCAGATGTTTAGCTGAACTTGCATAATCAAGCAGTCAGACAGAGTTGACCACTTTTTATTGTTCGGCATGTTACTTACAGAATGCAGTAGGGAAAGTAGGTATAGGCTACATTTAGCAGTGTGTCTCCACCACTTGCAGCTGCAAAATTACGAACAGAAGACACCGTCGTGAAAATTAAATGTCGGATGAGACGGACCCTCATAGAGACTGTCAACCCTAACAAAAATGTCCTATTGGGTTCCTGTAGGAATCTTACAGGACAGAATTATCCTACAGGGTTCCTGTAGGATTCCTATAGGGCTACATCTGTCCCACAATTCTCGTCCTATAGGACTCTGGTTGCCCTGTAGGTTTTGTGTAGCACGCCTTACAGGCCGGTACTCGTCTACACCCTACAAGATAACAGTTTATACTTATAGGACTGTAGGATTCTTATAGAATGGGAATGTGTCCTACTGGGCATTCTTATCAGAAAAACAGCTAGTAAAAAGGCAATGCATTCAAGCCCTACTAGCTGTCTCTAAGTTTTGAAAAATGTATTAGAAATAAAGTATACTGCACGCCAAACATTTTCTATGCATTGTGATCAATTAGCAGATAACAAAGTGGCATGTACAGAGTTGAAATAATTTCACCTGTATGGGTACATGGTATTCTCAGTGTCGGATGAATCAAAACAGAGCATTCAAGCCAGTTATTACTAGCTAAATACAAATGCATGTAGTTTTCTGGAACGACAGTGTATTAATTTAGACTTCCAATTTTTGTCTTGTTGATTGGAACACAAAAATTGCTTTTGAGTCCTACAACTTGCAAGCAGCTCATTTCAGCCAAAAACATTACACAGTAACTATCAAATGTTTCAAAAAAATGTGTTCCAACAAAATCCATGTAAAACATGCCTCTTCGATTTTGCAGAACTTCCTGGCAACGAAGTTGCGAGGAACCTATTGTTTTTGTCGAGATTATTATCATACTTCCGTGGCTTTGCAACCCGTTTTGAGGCCTTTTCTGCGGTGCGAGCCGCACCAAATTTGGCACAGACCTCAAGCTTGGCGAGACTCAACATTTTCTGGAGTAAATGGGCGTGGCCGTGGTCAGGGGGCTCAATAGCGCCCCCAAACGTAGGGCCGTTTTTGGGCATATTTCATCGGAGGTGTACGAAATTCAGTGACATCATAGGTCCCCTAAGTACGATGTTATGAGATTTAAAAAAAATTTTTTTGCCCAACAGGAAGTCAGCCGTGGACCGTTTCCTGCGGAAATTTTCAATATACGATTGCAGTTTTGAGGCCTTTAGGATGCGCAAAAACCTACAAAACTTTGCACATATGTGTGAATTCTAATGCAATTTCATATATATCACAGCTGGCCACGGCCATGGCAGATCAGCTCTGTAGCGCCCTCTAATGCATTTTATGGTATTACAGATGGAGGATAGCTTGTAGGCGCATGATACGTGGCACATATGTTGTAAGGTACAATACTTAATTTTTGAGGGGGGTTGTGGGCATGGGCGTGGCAAATTGGCTGAATGGCGCCCCCTAGGCTCTTCCAACAGTGTTTCAATGAAGCAGCCCCCGCGTACCATTTCACGTACAAGTATGAAAATCGCCAGTCACCTGTAGGGGGTCGACACGTACAAAAAAGCCTCTTTGAGCAATATCATAAAAGCAACAGGAAGTAAGCCATTTTGAATTTTATGGTCATGTTGGGGCAATTTGCAGGTGTCGTATTTTAACGAACTCCTTCTAGACATTTAATGCGATCGACTTCAAATTCGGTCTGTGCCTTCATAAGACCTGTGAGAGCAAAAGTTGTGTAAGACGTGTACTACAGTCTTAGGGTGTGGCCGTGGGGGCGTGGCAAACTTTGATGTTTGCCATAAGACATATGTTGTTATAACTCGGCCATACATAATCGTATCCGCCCGAAACTTCCTACATATGATGACAGTCGCACCCTGAAGATGTCTGTGGAAGATGCAGAGACCTAAAAAAAAGTCTCTTGGTGCCATGACCTAGACTCAACAGGAAGTCCACCATTTTTAATTGAAATTGCAAATTTTTGGGATTTTATGCCATTCACAGGTGTCGTACTTTAACGAACTCCTCCTAGAGATTTTATCCGATCAACATAAAATTTGGTGAATAATAACTAAAGATTTTTCTGATGTTAAATGAAGCTTTTTCGATTTCATCGAACAATGTATTCGTGGCGTCGCGGCGAATTTCGATGTCCCGCCATGAAACAGGAAGTTGGTTTTACTCCCACATACTTTGTGGGATTTGCCTGAAACTTTCCTAGGTTGATAAAGTTGTCCTCCCTAGTATAAATATATGCAAATATTGGATCGGGAGGTGCCAGGTGGCTCCACAGCGCCCTCTGGATATGGCCATGTTAAGATAAAAGTGCTTGAATGTTCATGAAACTTGGTGTGATCATTGCATTATGCATTCCGGGCAAGGGTTAATTTTTTGACATTTTTTGGCCAAACAGGAAGTGAGCTATGAGCTTTTTCCTGCGTTTTTCCAAATTTTACGAACACACGTTTTAAGGCCTTAGAATGCTCCAAAACTTGCAAAATCTTGCACCAATTATGATTGTCTTTTTCTCTTCAATGTCATCCATCAATTGGCACTAAATGCGGCATAATGGCTCTATAGCGCCCCCAATCAGATTTATAAAAGAATTGCTCTTTTGAAGGTCTAAACATGCTGGAAAATTTACAAAAATCAACACACTCATGTAGCTCGGTATTACGATTACTATGTTGTAGATTTTGTGCACAGGCAAGTCAGAATGGTATCTTAGCGCCCTCCAGAAAATTTTTGCACTCCCCTCAGGAAACCACATTGTACGCGGTCCAGCAGTGTCCAATGGCTCTGAATGAACACCTGCACCCATCAAGATCTTGCCGCCACCCCAACGTGCATGAGGGGTGCGAGGGCCCTTTCAACGCTGCTTGCAGCTTTAATTAGACTTGGCTTTGCTGACAGTTTTAAGAACTTCAGAAATGACACAATTTCAATCTTAAGCAAAGATTTTATTTCTTATATAATGCAATCTCACTTTGATATAAGGGCAAGGTTCGGAAATTCTTACAGTAAACATAAAATAAAGTGAGTAGAATACAAAAGCTTTGGATTGTAAGTTGAACCAATTACTCAATTTCCATTGGTTACAAATTCTTAAGGCTAGGATTTGGATGCAATGTCCACTGACTGGTGCTGTAAAGGTTAGAAAAAGTAGAAAAAAAGTTGTAACTGGTTTGCACCTCTGATATACACCTTAATGATTGTAATACTAGACGTAGCACTCAACAGTAGCCATAACTATGGCAAAGACCTTTCTTATATACTATGTATGCAATCATGTAATGTGAGGGGAAATGAAAGATAAATATCAATGAATTTTACAGAATAAGAATCCTATAAGAATGCTGTAGGGTTCCTATAGGGGTTTTTATAAGAACCCTATAGCATTCCTATAACAATCCTACAGGTAGGCCCCGTAGGAATCATATAAGATAGTGTTCCAAAATCTTATAAGAATACTACAGACTTTACTACAGACTTTATGCTATAGGAATCCTATAGGGTATTTTGTAAGGGTTATGTCACGAGAAAGTCGGTAAAGTGAGCAGGTGTAACGACACCAGTATTTTCAGTTATTGTATTTGATGAATGGCTTTGTTAGATAGTGACTCGACTGCTTCACCTGTCTTTTATGTAAAGTTACAGAATAAACAGTGAGCTAGCAAAGGCTGTTGTTGGTTAACTTGGGTTGGATGATGGGTATGTATTCAGTAACTGTTGAAGGTGACATCCTAAAAGCGTGCATGTAGCTAACACTTGCTTTGCTTTTTCATAATATAAAATGTTCGAGATACACCTAAGCTGAGTTGTTTATTGCCATTACTTTGAATATCTTACATCGATTCACGGTACTGTGTTTTGCTGCTTCATGTATTATATCGAGGGCTGACTGCAGTAAACAGTTATGTCCGGATCTTATGTATTGGGCATAACTGTTTATTGCAGTCAACCCTCGATATGCTGGCTTTCGGTTCAGTAGTACCAGTTCTATGAATACATCCATGGTTTCACCCACGTTGTCAAGGCTTTTTGATACATGATCACAGCCGTAGTTGCAGTAAGTGTTTAAAAAAATGAGGCGCTAGTGTAATGTGAATAGAGGCCACTAGATGGCAGTATTTACCTTTTTTTTGGTTGAGCCCAGACTGGAGATAGGTTTGGGCATGTTTTAGGCATGTCTGGGACCCAGAGAAAAAATGTAAAAAAGCCTAAAAGGTGGGAGGGGTCTGCAAAAGAGTATATAAAGTGGAAAATTGAGGGAGTGAGGTAGTAGGAGAAATTTCAAGGAGAAGGATACATGTGACCAGACCTGTCATTCTGTTTAAGACCTGTGAAGCTTTTAGTGGATTTTTACCTGTGTTGGAGCATTTTCCTCACCCAGGACATCACCAAGGAACCCAACCAAAAGGGACTGTAAATATTTCTGTTTTTCTTGTTAATCAATCTTGGTCATTAGATTAGTCAGTAGATTAGTTAGTTGTTAGTTGTCTTTGTTAATTAAATGTGTTTAAGTTTTAAAATGGTTTCTGTCATCCCTTGCTGTTGTGGATGTTGTAAATGTAATAACAAATTGGGGCCATAACGCTTGTGTGCATTATTTGTTTGAATGTAATACACGATTCCAACGCTGGATGGGAGTAATTCCTACACAATGTCCCTTTATATCAATTAATGCATTTTTCCAGAACATCTCCCTCTACTGTGTAATAAAATGAACTACATTATGCGGAGCGCAATTCTACATTTGGAAGAGAGGAAGAAAATTATCGGGAAAATGTACTTAAATGTACTTGGACAGCTGGCACTCAGACTCTCCACTTTTTATTCCCAGCATAACGATGTTAAGTCAGTCGAGTGGGTCCCTGTCCAAGATAAAGGATGGACAGTACAACCACTGAGAGATACTGGACGCAGAAGTGCGTAGATGATTATAGACTGAATAAAATTTACATAAATCAGAAACGATGTCCTATTCAAGTATTCATTTCATGTAGGCCTAATATTGGATCATTTAAATGAGAATAAGTGAACAGATAGGAAAATATAGTCAAAACAAAATTAATAATGTCTTTTTGTGAGAAAAAATCTATATCAAGTGTGACCACCCTTTGTTTTGATGACAGTATTTTATCTTTCAGGCATAGTGTTCACATATTTTTTCATTTCTTCACTCGCTAAACCATTCCATATGGTTTGAAAGTTGTTTTGAAGAGATTCTTTTGACGTAGCAACAGATTCGCTCAATCAAATTAAGGTCTGGAGTTTGAGCTGCCAAGTCATAACTTTTATGTCACCAAAGGTTTCTTTTTTTCCCCAACTGAGATAATTCTTGCACTACTTTGCAGTGTGTTAAGGGTCATTACCTTGTTAAAAATAAAATCCCCAACCAATCAGTGTCTTTCCAGATAGTTGATGCGTGCCTCACAAGGTTGCTGTCATACTTCTTTTGATCCATGATTTTTTTTTTTTTTTTTGAGATCAACAGCTCCTTTCAAACAGACTGAATGCCAAATCACCTGCATGTTTTACTAAAGGGGTTAAACAGACATTTTTGAAATGTGCTCTAACTCTATGATGCACAGAAGTTTTACATTAGGGTGAGAAGTTTTTGAATTTTGATTCACCAGTCTATAGGGATTGTTTCCAGTCTATTAGTGTCCAATCCTTCAATTTCCTGGCAAACTCAAGTCTTTTTTGATGTTGCCAGCTCTTTGCAGCAACACGACCAATCAGATCATTTTCACACAGGTGTCTGTTGTAATGTGAATATAGGCCACTAGATGGCATTATTTACCTTTTTTTTGTTAAGCTCAGACTGGAGTCATGTTTGGACATGTCCTGGACATGTCTGGGGCAAGTCTCAGAAAATTAAAAAAAAGAGGTCTAAATGTGGGTGGGGTCTGCAAAAGAGTATATCAGGAAAAGAATTGAGACAGTAAAGTAGTAGGAGAAATTGCAAGAAGAAGGATACGTGTGACCAGATCTGTCATTTCTGTTCAAGACCTGTTAAGTGTCTTTTGAGCATATTTTCATCATCCAGGACATCACCAAGCCACCCCCACGAAAAGGAATTGTAAATATTTATGTTTTGTACATAATTCAATCTTGGTCGTTAGGTTAGTTAGTTGTTATTAGTCTTTGTCTTTTTAATTAAATGTGTTTAAGTTTTAAATTGTGTCTGTCATCCCTTGCTGTTGCTGTTATGTTGTAAATGAAATAACAAATTGGGGCCATAACAAATTGGGGGCTCAAGGTCCGGGATAGACCATTGTGTGAGTAATTTATTGAAAATCTAACATTTCAAATTGTGAAATTGTTTTTGTGAATTTTCCTAGATATATATTGACAACAGCAATGGATGATTTCTTGGCATCACCAACCGTAGGGGTTTTGAAGTCTTTTAAAAAGACAGAACTGCTAGAAATTTGCAGACATTTGGAGCTGACAGAGGTAAAACCAGCCATGCGAAAAGCAAGACTGGCTCGAGAGATAGTTGAATATTACATTGATGAAAATGTGTTTGCACCCGGAGATCTGGAACAGTTTCCAGTGGAAAATCCAAATATAGAAATGGAACTTAAATTAAAAATGCTAGAGATTGAAAGGGAGGAAAGAGAGAAAGAAAGGGAGGAAAGAGAAAAAGAAAGGGAGGAAAGAGAAAAAGAAAGGGAGGAAAAAGAGAAACAAAGAGAATTTGAGAGGGAAGAAAAAGAAAAACAAAGAGAATTTGAGTTAGAAAAATTTGCAAGACAGAGAGATTTTGAATTAGAGAAATTCAATAGAGAAGAAAGACTCCAAATGGAGAAACTAAAAATTAAAATTGAAACTAAAAATAAATTTTGTGCCAGTCAGGAGGTAAAACTGGTGCCTCCATTTTCGGAAAAGGATGTTGACAACTATTTCCAGTGTTTTGAAAAGGTAGCAAAGAGTTGCCAGTGGCCAAAGGAACACTGGCCTCTGATGTTGCAAACTGTCCTCAAGGGTAAAGCTCAACAAGCCTATTCGGCTTTGTCTGCAGATGATTCCTCTGATTATGAGGTTGTCAAAAAGGTTATTTTGAGAGCTTATGAGTTGGTTCCAGAGGCTTACCGACTGAAATTCAGAGGTCCGAAGAAATCTGAAAATCAGACTTATGTTGAATTTGCTAATGAAATGCCGGTTTGCTTTGAGCGCTGGTGTACTTCTATGGAGGTCAAGAATGATTTCAACTCACTAAAAGACATGGTATTAGTTGAAGAATTCAAGAACTGTGTTAAAGATGATGTTAAGACCTACCTTAATGAGAAGCAAGCACTGAATTTGCAATCAGCTGCCAAATTTGCAGATGAATATGTTCTCACACATAAGTCCAAATTTCAGTCTAGCAGTAATAATAGATGGTCCCAATTTCAGAAAAAGGGTTATGGTGATACCCAAGATTCCTCACCCAAAGACAAAGACAAATCTGGTGATGGTGCTCAGAAATCCAGTAACAGGTCTGATCAAAGTGTGAAAGCTGACAGTGACAAAAGTGGTCTAGTTTGCAGTTATTGCAAGAAATCTGGTCATATTACAACTAACTGTTGGTTCCTTAAAGCTAAGAAAGAAAAAGAAAAGGATACCAAACCAAATGCCTTTGTGAAAACAAGGTTAGAAACCCCTGTAGTAGATAACCAATCTGCTAAATTGCCTGCTTCTTGTGGGGCTAAAAAGCCTGATACAGCTGACTTTGTGAGGGAGGAATTTCTTCCATTTGTGTCAGAGGGATTTGTGGCTCTGAATGAGCATACTACTCCTGTCCCCATATATATCCTAAGGGATACCGGAGCTTCTCAGTCACTTTTGTTGATGGACTCCTTGGAGTTACGTGATGAGACCGCTTCAGGGGATTTCATACTTGTACAAGGTATTGAAGGGAGGACTGTATCTGTACCCCTGCGCTCTATATTCTTGAAGTCAGATTTAGTTACAGGACAGGTAAAGGTGGGACTTATGTCAAGTCTACCTATAAAGGGTGTTTCTCTGTTGCTAGGCAATGACCTGGCTGGGGGCAAAGTAGTTCCCCCTGTACATCTTACTTCACAGCCGAGCACTGAAGATGGGGATGAGGACCCATCTCTGTATCCTTCTTGCGCAGTGACTCGTGCTATGGCCAAGAAGGCTAAAGAAGATGATGTTGTGGTGCCGTCCAGCACATTGAATAGTCAGGACTCAGGTGGTTTGCCTCATGACTCTGATTGGCCTACTATGGTTTCTCCGTTTGAGGACTTATCAGATACTTTTATCAGTTCTCTATTCAGCCAGCCGGATGGGTCTGGTGATTCTGATTTGTCTGGAGACTTGTCTCTGTCCAGAAAGCGGTTGATTGAGGAGCAAACTAATGATCCTGAAATTTGTGCACTAAGGAGGAGAGCCCTTCTTGATAAAGAAATAGATGCAGTTCCAGTTGGGTATTATCTCAAGGATGGTGTGTTGATGCGGAAGTGGTGCCCTCCTGATATACCTGCCAATGCAGATTGGGCAGTGGTCAGGCAAATTGTTGTTCCGAAGGTCTACAGGAATGAGATCTTAACAATGGCTCATAGTTTACCTTTAGGAGGTCATCTTGGTGTTAACAAGACTGTTGATAAGATCATGAAACACTTCTTTTGGCCTGGGCTTCGGAAAGATGTTTCCAACTTTTGCAAAACCTGTGACACTTGTCAAGTAGTTGGAAAACACCAGTTAGACCCACCTGTAGCACCATTACAGCCTATCCCAGCATTTGGGGAGCCGTTCTCTAAGGTCATTGTTGATTGTGTTGGTCCATTACCCAAGACTAGATCTGGAAATCAGTACTTGTTGACAATCATGTGTGCATCTACCAGATTCCCTGAAGCCATACCTCTACGTAACATCAAGGCAACTGCAATCTCGAAGGCTTTGATAAAGTTCTTCACGTTGTTTGGCCTTCCCAGGGAAATTCAGTCAGACCAAGGTAGCAATTTCACTTCAGGATTGTTTCAGCAGGTTGTGTATGAACTAGGTGCAAAGCAGATTCTTTCTAGTGCCTATCATCCAGAAAGTCAGGGTGCCTTAGAGCGGTTTCATTCCACCCTCAAGACAATGATGAGGACTTATTGTTATGAGCATGAGAAAGACTGGGACGAAGGTGTTCATTTGCTGTTGTTTGCAGCTAGAGAAGCAGTGCAGGAGTCTACTGGATTCAGTCCATTTGAGCTAGTGTTTGGTCATGAAGTGAGAGGACCTTTGCTATTATTGAGTGAACAATGGCAAGAGGAAGAGCCGCACATCAGTCTGTTAGACTATGTTAGCAAGTTCAAGGAAAGATTGCGTGCAGCTTGTGACCTAGCTAAAGAGAACTTGAAATCAAGTCAGGGAAAAATGAAAACTTGGTATGATCATAAGGCTAGAAGCCGTGAGTTTCAACCAGGAGACAAGGTCCTTGTGTTGTTTCCCTTGCAGTCCAATCCATTGCAGGCTAGATTTCATGGTCCTCATGAAATTCTGACAAAACTCAATGATCTCATTTACATTGTGAAGACTCCAGATAGGAGAAAACCAAAACAATTGTGTCACATTAACATACTGAAGCCTTATCATGACAGAAATGCTAGGGTTGCAGCTGTCACTTCAGATTCTCCAATGGTCGAAACGTGTGAAGATGAGGGGGAGTTTCAAGATGATGAACCTAGAATTGAAGCTGAAGTTCTTTCATGTAAATTGTCAAACACTGAAGTGTTGCAAAATCTTGATGTAAAACTCCAGCACTTAGAACCCTCACAGAGAGATCAGTTTGAAAGGTTGATCAAGAAATATGAGGATCTGTTTCCTGATTTTCCAAAGAGAGTTTCTATAGCCTCTCATGATGTAGATGTTGGTGATGCCAAACCAATAAAACAGCATCCGTACCGGATGAATCCTGAAAAGAGAAAGATTGCTGAGAAAGAGGTTGAGTACATGTTAAAACATGATATTATCAGACCCTCCAACTCCGATTGGAGTTCACCCTGTGTGCTAGTTCCAAAACCTGATGGCAGTACTAGATTCTGTACAGGGGAAAAGCCAATGATTGTGTACACTGACCACAATCCGTTTATGTTTTTGAGTAAGATGAAAAACAAGAATCGGAGATTGTTGAATTGGAGTTTGATTTTACAGGAGTTTGACTTGGAAATTAAGCATGTGAAGGGTACAGACAATGTAATTGCTGATTGCTTATCCCGTGTTTGAATGTGTATATATATATCATGTGTTTGAATATTGTATGATATGTATATATAGACAAGTGTTCACTTAACCATTTTGTAATGAAAAGAAAAATTTTGCCTTTATGAGTCAAAATTTTTCCCTTTTGGAATGGAGGTGTAATGTGAATATAGGCCACTAGATGTGAGAAGGGTGAGAAGTTTTTGAATTTTGATTCACCAGTCTATAGGGATTGTTTCCAGTCTATTAGTGTCCAATCCTTCAATTTCCTGGCAAACTCAAGTCTTTTTTGATGTTGCCAGCTCTTTGCAGCAACACGACCAATCAGATCATTTTCACACAGGTGTCTGTTGTAATGTGAATATAGGCCACTAGATGGCAGTATTTACCTTTTTTTTTGTTAAGCTCAGACTGGAGTCATGTTTAGACATGTCCTGGACATGTCTGGGGCAAGTCTCAGAAAATTAAAAAAAAGAGGTCTAAATGTGGGTGGGGTCTGCAAAAGAGTATATCAGGAAAAGAATTGAGACAGTAAAGTAGTAGGAGAAATTGCAAGAAGAAGGATATGTGTGACCAGACCTGTCATTTCTGTTCAAGACCTGTTAAGTGTCTTTTGAGCATATTTTCATCATCCAGGACATCACCAAGCCACCCCCACGAAAAGGAATTGTAAATATTTATGTTTTGTACATAATTCAATCTTGGTCGTTAGGTTAGTTAGTTGTTATTAGTCTTTGTCTTTTTAATTAAATGTGTTTAAGTTTTAAATTGTGTCTGTCATCCCTTGCTGTTGCTGTTATGTTGTAAATGAAATAACAAATTGGGGCCATAACACTGTAAACAGGATCTTGATACTTTCATCTCCTCACTTTTGGCGCTATTAATATCATCACAAAGTTGTGCTGAAAACTGCCATTTTTTTCTTTACTTGTTATTCACAGACAACGAACATCAGAGGCAGTCCGCTTCCATTTTGCACTTTTATTGCTGCTATAGTTTTCAGCGAACTGGTCTCTTTGAAAGGATTGTTGGTATTTCTTACATTGCCACGGCAGCATTTTATGTCTTCTTAAATTTTTCAAAGTGACCAAACAGTATCATGTAAGGCCAGAGTGTGGCTATTAATGATCTCAGAGAGCTCCTTCTATCATACCATTGTGATTAACACTGTGACACAGGTCAAAGTTCACCTTATAAACTGCTCAGTTCTAAAGTGACTGATTTTAGCCGTTAGAATAACAGGGAGACTGTTTTAATTTAACTGTAAGTGGAGTCCTGCGTGCATTTAACTGTGGTTTACAGTGCAAAAATTACAGAGGTCTTTGGGGGGGGTTATGATGTCATAATGTTGTGTTTCGATCAGGAACCAGATGCGAGAACCAGGAAATGCAGTAGAGCTTGTTTTATTGGTAAAGGGGGGTGACCCCCGCAGGGCGAAAAACAGTACAAAGTCCACAATCCAAAAGTCAAAATCCAGTTGGGCAAAAATAGAATCAAAAACCAGGGCAGCAATCACAGTAACCGTAGTCGGACAGAAATGGGTCTGGTACACAGGAATAGTTCTTTCAGAGAGACAAGCCAGAATCCAAAGGGCGTAATCCGAATCGTTACCAGGGCAGCAAACAAAGATCTCGTAGTCGGGCAGAAAAATGGTCTAAACACACAGATACAACAATAATCCAAAATCACAAAAGCAAAAATCAAAAGCCAGGCAATCCAGTCAGAAAGATAAACACTGAGAAATCAAGGCGAGAAACATAGCACGAGAAGACTAGGGAAAACGATCTGACACTGGAAGTGCTTGAACAGACATCTTAAATACACATCCGGGGTGAACACATGACCAGGGAGAAACAGGTGCAATCAATGATACAATAATCAGGAGTGACACATGAGGAATAAACTAATTACATGAATTAGGCTGTAGCCAAAACGCAGACAGGGATCACAAGACAAACCTAAGTACAAAACAACAGCTCCGGTTAAGGAGTACTAAAGTGCCAAGATAAAAGAAAAGGAAAGCACAAAGTATAAGTGGAAATCCACAGAAACTTGCAGCAGAGATAATTAGGGAAAGGCAAGGAGGCGGAGATTAGAAATGAGCGACTGCTGAGAGATCATTAGTCAATTAGTATGTGCAGCTATACAATCCCGAGTGCATGTTAGTAAGTTAGTAAAAATATACAATGTTAATGAGGGTTAGTAATTATCGATAACAACAAACTGTTAGTATGGATAGTAGATGGTAAAAGAGAGAGGAAGGAAGCACACGAGATAGTGAAGGAAGATTGAAAACCCAGAAACTAATAAATCACCCGAATGAGTGGCACGCAAGACTAGGGACTGTGGGCAAAGACCTACACAAGACAAGACAGGGGAGACAAAGTGCAATGCATGGAAATGAAAACATGGCATGAAAACTGAGGCATGAAAAAATAATAAAACATGAAATCTAAATGACCAAAAACACAATACATGATCCTAAGAATGGTCAGACATATGCAGTGGTCACTAAGCACAGAATCAAACAACATGGCATAGCCAGGCACAGAACTTAAACATGACAGCAGAAAGCAGAATCACGACACATAATCCCCCAGCAACTGGCAGGTCTCTTAATACAGATGACGGAATCAGTTGCTGGCTGGCGAGCCGTAAAACTACAGAATGAGAATGGAAATGTAGACCATTAAACTATTATGTGATGTCATATTTTCAAACCTTCTCAAATAATTTCCAATACGTAATATATTCCCTTAGTTTGATAGTTTTTTCGTTTAAATAGAACCCCAGTTCTGAAATGGTTGGGACAAAGTGTAGCCTAAATTGTGAATAAAATCAAAACCCAATGACTTTCAAATCACACCAGCCAGTATTTTATTCAGAACAGAACAGAGATAACATAGCAAATGTTGAAACTGAGAAATTTTACAATGTTATCCACAAAATAAGCTCAATTCAAATTTGATGGCTGCTACTGGTCTCAAAAAAGTTGGAACAGGGGCCTGTTTACCATTGTGTAGCATTCCCTCTTCTTTTTAACACAGAGTGGAGGCGTCTGGGCATTGAGGAGACAAGTTTCTTAAGTTTAGCCATTGGAATTTGATCCCACTCTTGTTTAATACAGGCTTCCAGCTGCTGGAGAGTTTTGGGTCTCCTTTGACGGACTTTTCCTTTAAATATGCACCAATTGTTCTCAATCAGGGAAAGATCAGGACTGCAAGCAGGCCAGTTCAGTACACGGACTCTTCTACGAAGCCATGCTGTTGTAATAGCTGCAATATGTGGTTTTGCATTGTCCTGCTTAAATACACAAGGCCTTCCCTGGAATAGATGTTGTCTGGAGGGAAGCATATGTTGCTCTAAAACTTTTATATACCTTTCAGCATTCATTGTGCTTTTTAAAACATGCAAGAGTCCCACACCATATGCACAAATGCATCCCCATACCATCAGAGATGCTGGCTTTTGAACTGAACGTTGATAACAGGAGGGGTGGTCTTTCTCCTCTTTAGCCCAGAAGACACGATGCCCATGATTCCAACAAGACTGTCGAATTTGGACTCGTCTGACCACAGGACACTTTGCTACAGTCCATTTTAAATGAGCCTTGGCCCACAGAACATGGTGGCACTTCTGCATCATGCTCAACAATGGCTTGCTTTTTGCATAATAGGTGGCGTCTGTGGATGGCACGGCGGACTATGTTTACAGACAGTGGTTTCTTGAAGTATTCCTGGGCCCATTTAGTAATGTCAATGACAGAATCATGCTGGTGAGTGACGCAGTGGCATCTGAGGGCCCGAAGATCACGGGCATCCAGTAAAGGTCTTCGGCCTTGTCCCTTAGGCAGATTTTTCCTGTTTCTCTGAATCTTTTGATGATGTTATGCACTGTCGATGATGAGACCTTCAAAGCCCTTGCAATTAGATGTTAAGGAACATTGTTTTTAAAGTATTCCACAATTTTTTTTACGCAAGCAATCACAGGTTGGAGAGGCTCTGGCCATCTTTACTTCTGAGAGACTCAGCCTCTCTAAGACATCCCTTTCATAGCCAATCATGTTACACACTTGAGTTAACTCAATTACTTGCTAAATGTTCTTTCAGCTGATTCTTTTGTATATTAATTGCTTTTTCAGCCCTTTCTTGCCTTTGTCCCAACTTTTTTGAGACCTGTTACAACCAGAAAATTTGAAGTCAGCTCATTCTGTGGATAAAAATGTAAAACGTCTGAATTTCAACATTTGAAATGTTATCTATGTTTTATTCTAAATAACGTATTGGCTAATGTGATCTGAAAATCATTGTATTTTTTTTGTGAACAATTTTTTATTTGGTATCTCTGTGCATTCAGATTTCACCAAGGCATTCTGCATGCAACATTGTAGTACAACTGGATACCTATTTCTCCCCACCCCCCCCAACCCCAACCACCCCCCCCAGGTGATGCCCTCTTACAAGTCGCTACCCACAATGTTTCTATATCCGTTATATTGCTACTAAAGAACCCCCATGTAATAAAGCAGTGACTGAATTAACTGCCTCGTTCCAAGCCTTCACTGTTTTACCCTGGGCCCCATGGATCCTGGCCACTGAAAGCTCCATGTAAATAATGTCAAGGTAACTCAGGACCCAGTGTCGCCAAGATAGAGAATGAGGAGGTTCCCACCTCTGAACCAATAATTTTTTAGCTGCCGTTATGCCAGCTAACCATATTCGTTTCTGTTGCTGAGAGAGAACGAAGTCAGAGTTGTCATTCAATAATAACATCCTACAAGAGAGAGGAACATTCCTCTTCAACACAATAGACAATGTTTGAGAAACACATTTCCAAAACATCAAAACTCCTGGGCATTCCCAAAACATATGTAAAAAGGTGCCCATATTGCCCCCCTGGCAGAAAGTACATAAAGGACTAGAAGACACCTTCATACGGTAGCGCCTAAGAGGAGTCAAATATGTCCTGTGAAAAAAATTTAAGTGAACCATCCTGTGATTCGGGTTTCTTGAAGCTGAATTAATATTGTGCCAAATGCTATTCCAAGAAATATCCACCTCCTTCATATTCAGGTCTCTACTCCAAATCTGCATCATTGCTAAGGGTTTATATGAAGACTGTAAGATAAAAGTATAAATTAATGATGCCAATCCTTTCGATTTATGTTTAATAACAAACAAATTGTGCATTGGGTGGCAGGATAAGCTTTCTCCCCAGGGGACACCATAGGCACGCATAGCAGAGCGGAGTCTTAAATATAGAAAAAACGAAGAACCTGGAAAAATCATTGTATTTTGATTTGATTCATAATTTACTCTTACCCCCAATTTTGGAATTGGGGTTGTATTAGGGGAAATGCTTATCATTTTTTCACAAAAATAGAAAGCTCTTTGTTTCATAAGCACATTCACTGCCTTCTGTACAGACCCCGAAAGTTTCATTATAACATAAAATGTAGTCAAAATACTTGATTTTATTTTGCATTTATTGATTTTGCCTCTTTCACGCTCCAAGCTTATGCTTGCTTGTCATTTCCTATGAGCACAATTCATGTGTGTTTTTATTGACCAACAGGGGTCTCTAGTGTGCATTTGAAACCTCAAGAAAAGAACCACACTTCAACACATCTGGCTGGAAAGCTTCAACGCTTCAAGCTTTATCTCACCAGCACTAGTACTGAGACTATATAAAGTCAAGTCAGCTTATTAAGAGTGTTTATTACATAATTGAGTTTGTCTCAATTTGGTATTTCATGTTCAGTAACTGAAACTAAGCCCCTGCTAAATGCGCTGATTGACTTTCCTACCTGTAGAATTTTTATTTCGGGATACGGCGTGAAGACACATACCACCACAAGACTGAACCACTGTCGTACCAATAGACTTTCTGTCCCTAAATACGTCTGCCGTACCTCTAGCAACTGCCTAAGTTTTACTACCTTCGTGGCAAATTAATTTGTCATTCTAATGAAAGGAATTACCAGTAGCTAGCATCTGTATTGTAGCAATGGTTAGCCAACAGTTCATTTGCTGCACTCCGTCAAAAACAGACTGAATTCCATAAAAAACTAGACAATTCCCGCAGAAATTGTAAAAGTGGGCCGGGACACAGGGGTTCCCTGAGATGCTGCTTGGACTACTCAATAGTCTATTTTGTCTCTGTCTATATTTTGTCTGCATTTTTAGACGTAAAAAAGGTGGCTGCTATGGTGTTCTGGGTGGTTGCTAGGGCGTTGCTAGGTGTTCTGGGTGGTTGCCAGGTGGTTGCAATGGTGTTCTGGGTGGTTGCTAGGGCGTTGCTAAGCGGTTGCTAAGGTGTTGTGGGTGGTTGCTAGGTGGTTGCTATGGTGTTCTGGTTGGTTGCTACATGGTTGCTAAGGTGTTATGGACGGTTGCTAGGGTTGCTAGGCTGTTTCCATGGTGTTCTGAGTGGTTGCTAGGTGGTTGCGATGGTGTTCTGGGTGGTTGCTAGGGTGTTGCTAGGTGGTGGCTATGGTGGTTGGGGGGTTGTTAGGGTGTTGCAAGGCAGTTGCTATGGTGTTCTGGGTGGTTGCTAGGTAGTTGCTATGGTGTTCTGGGTGGTTGCTATGGTGTTGCTAGGCTTTTGCTATGGTGTTCCAGGTGGTTGCTAGGCAGTGCCATGGTGTGTTGGGTGGTTGCTAGAGCATTGCTAGGTGATTACTATGGTATTCTGGATGGTTGATAGGTGGTTGCTATGGTGTTCTGGGTGGTTGCTAGGGCATTGCTAGACAGTTGCTATGGTGTTCTGGGTGGTTGCTAGGGCGTTGCTATGGTGTTTTCTGTGGTTGCTAGGCGGTTGCTATGGTGTTCCGGGTGGTTGCAAGGCAGTTGCTATGGTGTTCTAGTGGTTGCTAGGGCATTGCTAGGCAGTTGCTATGGTGCTCTGGGTGGTTGCTAGGTTGTTCCTAGGCGGTTGCTATGGTGTTCTGGGTGGTTGCTAGGGCGTTGCTAGGCGGTTGCTATGGTGTTCTGGGTGGTTGCTAGGTGGTTGCTATGGTGTTATGGGTGGTTGCTAGGATGTTGCTAGGCTGTTGCTATGGTGTTCCAGGTGGTTGCTAGGCAGTTGCTATGGTGTTTTGGGTGGTTGCTAGGGTATTGCTAGGCGGTTGCTATGGTGTTCCGGGTGGTTGCTAGATGGTTGCTGTGCTCTTGTGGGTGGTTGCTGGGTGGTTGCTATGGTGTTCTGGGTGGTTGCTAGGATGTTGCTAGGCAGTTGCTATGGTGTTCTGGGTGGTTGCTAGGGCATTGCGACACTATTGTCATGGTGTTCTGGGTGGTTGCTAGGCGGTTGCTATGGTGTTCTGGATGGTTGCTAGAGCATTGCTAGGCATTTGCTATGGTGTTCTGGGTGGTTGCTAGGGTGTTTTCTGGGCCGTTGCTAAGGTGTTGTGGGTGGTTGCTAAGTGGTTGCTAAGGTGTTTTGGGTGGTTACTTGGGCGTTGATAAGCAGTTGCTATGGTGTTCTGTGTGGTTGCTAGGGCGTTGCTAGGCGGTTGCTTTGGTGTTCTGGGTGGTTGCTAGGTGGTTGCTATGTTGTTCCTGGTGGTTGGCAAGGTATTGCAAGACATATTTCATGGTGATCTGGGCTTTTGCTAGAGCGTTGCTAGGCTGTTGCTTTGGTGCTCCTCTTGGTTGCTAGGGCATTGCCAGGTGGTAGCTATGGTATTCCTGATGGTTGCTAAGGCATTGCTTGGCAGTTGGTATGGTGGTGTGGGGGATTGCTTGTGCGTAAATAGGCGGTTGCTATGGAGTTCTGCCCGGTTGCTAGGGTGGGATAAAAATCCATGTTTTTTGGGAATGTTGGGAAATCCGTATGTTGGATCGCTTAGAAAAGACATACCACACCATTCCCGAACGAGCCGCACGATTTAAAATATATTTCGTATGGGTTTTTTCAAAGCTGTAAGACTAGTTGCGAACCTAAAATTTTACGGAAGAATGAAAAATAATAATAAAAATATAGTCACAGAATAATATAAGTGGCCTGGATTTCGCCCAGGCAAACTACACTCCCTCCTGGGGAGAGTAGTGGGCCTGTCCTCAGCTCAGGCCCACTAATAATAAAAATATAGGCACAGAATAATATAAGTGGCCTGGGCTTTGCCCAGGCCCACTACACTCCCTCCTGGGGAGAGTAGTGGGCCTGTACTCAGCTCAGGCCCACTAATTAACGTATCTCCATAGTTCCTGGCTGAAGTAGCAACGGTTTCTAAATTAATTTAATTTAGTAGCTTGCCAGCAAGCTAATAAATCACAGGACGGTTGCAGAGAGATAATGCCTGCATGCTAGCTAAGTAGCTACGTTTTGAGAGTAGCACTTATAACTAGCTAGCTAGGCAGCTATCAACAATAAAGTCACACACATAGAACTACAGTTGCACTTGGAATTCAGTTTGAATATTCATAGGAATTGATGACACTTACCGGGCTAGCTAGCTATGGATTATCCTTGAAAATAAATCAAAACCACCACTTTTTTGCGTCTTCTGTAAAACATAATAGGTCACCTTCAATATAAATTTTGTAGCCAGTCCTGCGTTGTACTGACCAGGTTAGTGGTATAAAGCAGTGAGAGAGAAAGCGGATAGTGCTCAAACAGCTTGTTATGGGATTTTGCCGATTGAGGCTCGGATGTTGCCATAAAAAAGTTAGTTGTGGGTGGAGATATTCAGATGAGGGGCGGAACAATTCTCATGACCCTACATATGAAGTTGGAAGGGGAGCTAAATCTGAATGGCAAGACAGAGGCCATGTTTTATGAAAAAGGCAGCCCACAAAAAATGACTGGGTGGTTTTACTTCAGTTAGTGGGTTGGTATGTTGTCCAGATGCCTATTTTA
The DNA here is from genome assembly GCA_029721435.1 of Gymnothorax reevesii. Lineage (NCBI taxonomy): Eukaryota > Metazoa > Chordata > Actinopteri > Anguilliformes > Muraenidae > Gymnothorax > Gymnothorax reevesii. The sequence goes on along the minus strand of CM056587.1, from coordinate 69,591,416 downwards.
GATGTACATCCGCAAGAAATGAAAACATGAAATCATCATAGCATGTCCTCTTCTGCGTTCTTTGTACAGAAAAAAACAACACCATTTTTTTTTTTTTTTTTATTAAAAGCAGAAGTACAATTCTTTGCGTCAACATTACTACTGAAAAGCTGAAAAATGCAAGATATCTACAGATAGTCCGTTAAAAACTGCATCAAAAACTAAAACAACAACAACAACAAAAAAAACCTGTACAACATAAGAAACATAACTATGTGTATACATATACACACATTGCGGCGCTTGCATAAATCTGCTAAAGTGTACATCAGCATTCATTTTAAAATATTTGGAGTAGAGCAATAGTTGTTCTTCCCTCCCTGTGCCGCTGCATTCGGACAGCGACACGAGCAGCAGTGGTCAGGTGACCAGATCTCACTGCCAGGACTCAGTGCATCAGGAGCCAGAGCAGAGATTCAGAGGTGAACAAACAGCTCAGACACGCTGCCTACATTCTCACATCAGCAAGTGTCCTTACAAAGAGTCGGTGTCAGAATCCCACTCTCAGTGTTGGACGAATACATTTACATATCTAGTAAGAACAGAGCATTTGTATCCTGTAAAAACTTGAACAGAGTAGCATTTTAAAGCTTGTTCCCTCCTGTGCTCTTTTCCTCTCTTCATCGCTTCTTAACCTTTAATTTAGAAACCAAATCATGTAATATTCTGAATAAATATAACATTCTCCACCCAAGGATACAAAAATAGAAAACAAAGTTATTTTATAAAAGACTTATTATATATATATTAATACTATATATTATTCTGAAAAATACTGAATTCTTTAAACAAAGGAACTAACAAAAAATGTTTACACAGGAGGCCAGTATTTGGTGATCATATTGGTCTTTCGATAATGTGGACAGATGTAAACAAACTGATGTAATGAACAGGTTTTCCAACTCAAATATCCTCAATGCAGGTACAGAGCAATTTTTCAGAAGATGGAGCACAAGCTTATTTTAAAAAGATCTGAGTAAATTGCACAGAGTTCACACTCAGCCTGTTTCTCTAACAGACACATTCAGTGTTTAGACAACCCAAGGACATTCACTGTCCTAAATCATGAGCGGCGATGTGCCAGGACAGAGAGAGGTGTGTGACTGACAGAGCTCCGGGCTCAATCGTGCGCCGTCTCCCCAGCGGAGTTCAACTGTATGAGCCGCGAGGCGCCACCTCTCTGCCACCACATTTCCGAAACAGAGCTGTAAACCTTTTCTCATGTTGTGCATTTTGAGTGTGTAGTTTCAATTGCGAGCGGTCAACAAGACCGCAGAAATCAGGGTCAGGTCAACAATAGCGTGTCACATGATTAACATGGTGCGTAAATGTAAATGAAAACAGTACAGACTGCAGGTTATCATTCATAACCTCACAAACAATCACATTCATCTGGAGCAGTACATCAGCTTTGGACCAAGGCAACAGATTATTTCACATTCTTCTGTGCATGGTTTTGTAGAGAGTTACATTTTATGAAAAACAATCCTGTTCTGCTGATCATGATCATGAATCATGAATACCTCAGCATCAGCTCATTCAAGAGTTACAGCCCGTACACTCCTTACTAATATACATACTAACACACACCTCACTGAAAACACATCACGTCCTCTTACATATGAAATTGTTCCTCCATTATTAAGCACCCTAAATTAAAGGACTAACCAATCACTTGCATTTAAAAAATTTGGTTTTGTTCATTTCCTACATTTTGAGTGCCTAAGACATTTTGAAAGCCATTCTATAACACCGTTCACGGAGAGCCACAGAACCACAGATAAAAAGCATTCAGTATATCATATTATTTACAAGGTTCCTCTCTCCGCAAAAAACCAAACAAAAAAAAAAAAACAATTAAACATTTTTGAGTGAGTAGTGGAAAAAGTCAATCCTAGTAACCTCTCAGTAACTTCTAAGTTACCTATGCAGAATTCAAACACTGCCATCCCAACTCCGTGTCAAAGAAAAATCTGAAATAGTCACCATCATCTCCTTCTAATTTCATCTCAATCCGTTGCAGTGGCAATCTGAACCACAAGAGGGCGCCGACGACCAGACGGAGAACAGCAGGGAAGGACAGCGATCTGGAGATCCATGCAAAGTGAGCAAAACGAGCGCAGCTGATGAGATGAGCAGGAGGGATGCAGGAGAGAGGAGAAGTGAGAGTGAGTGTATGGCGGACAGACGCAAACACGCCGCCACAGGACAGGAAGAGGGAGGCTGCCTCACTCAGGGCTGCTTCAGGTAAGGAAGCTATGTTTCCATCAGCACTAAGTTATGCAAATGACTGATGGCCTAAATTCTGTCCTGTTTTCCAAAACAGAAAGAATCAAGTATGGCATCTTGTGAGCATCAGTTAAAGATGCCAGAACTTAGGATGTCTACTGGCGCAAGTATCAAATGGAAGGCTTATATTAAATGCATTGTATAGGTAATGGAATCAATTACATCAAAGAGAAGAAAAGCTCACCTTAACTTGAAAGTTTAAAACAGGACTTTCTTGTAATCGTAAGCTTGACAAATGGACAATACAAGCGTCTCAAATCAGCTTACGTCACACGGAAGAGTAGTGATAGCGCAGTAAAAGTGTAAGACAGTGTAATTGGCGACTCTTAAACTCCATGCAAACCACTCATTCCAATACCAAAACGAGCCTTGACTAGCAAAACAAAGATTAGCCGCGGCCGGATTAGCGTTTCACTGTCGTGTCCTGCAGTGTACTGGGGATACTTAATTGCACGCTGATCTTACTTTTCATCATTTTCCCAAAGATTATCTTCATAAGGAGGGACGAAAGGCCGGACTACATGGAGTTTATGATCACGATACAAGTTTCCAGTGGTTCTATTTATCGCGCCAATTGCAGTGGCCTGATCAGATCATGACTGAGAGTATAAGATGCTGTTTATCGCATAACTGAACAGCGCAATTTTATAGAAAACCAGTGTAATTTCCATAAGTGCCAGAATAGTCATGCCATCATTACACCACGGTCAAGCGATAACTTTCGTGTTTGAACAAGCAGCGGTTTGTATTGATCACTTTCACGCCATAAGCTGGGCTATAGGAAAGGTGCTGCAGTCAAGTGAGAGAAAAAAATGTGGAACAAATTCCAAATCACAGTTTCTTCCACTGTCAACTGAGTGGTAAGCTAATGTTAGCTCGCTCGCTAACAAACTAATGTTACATAATGGTTATGGAAAGGTACTGAGAGCACTTCAGCAAGGTAATGTTAACTTAGTTATGAGAGTGGCACTTAGCTAGCCTGCTACAGTGCTAAGCCATACCGATTTAACCAACATTACACGTACCATTCAGTTTGGCTAACGATAAACAGCATGACTTCACTTGTGGCGATTTTTTTTCTCACTCGCTCTCAGACAATGAAATGTCCACAAAAGTGATGCGTTTCTGGGGTATATCAGTGTGTCATGAGTTGGGCCATCGGAAAAGTGCTGTAGTTACGTGATGAACAAAAGTCTGGAACAAATGCCGAATCACGGTTCTCTTCTACAGGTAAGCCATCGCAAACACATGTAATTAAGGCAGGCGATCCAGTTTCGCATCTCAAGCCTCGCTTTGGACAAAAATGAATATTAAGAGTGGTCAATGGAGGGGATGAGCTGATTGGTGCAGAGATGCAGATGATCATTTGTGATGCATCATAATGCGCACGTAATGCATCAACTCTTCAGATATGGACACCGACAGAAAGCAGGAAGGGGCCACACAGAGCCCAGATCCAGGGAGCCTCAAGGAAAGTTCTAGAAAAGCCCATTTATGACATTTCAATCCAGCTCTACTCACTGCTCTGTCTCCTACTCTCCCCAAACAGAGACTGATGTCATCATTCAGAGTCCCGGGGAAAGTTTATCTAGAGAACCTACAGGCTCTGAACTTCACACGACTCATGTGACCCACTGCCTCTCTCACTGGCCACTGTTTATGTACGTCCTTTCCCATTGGTTGAGACAGAATAATGTAAGGCATGAAGGCGGGGCTTTGTTATCCCTACCACTCCCTATGTAAGGCTAAAAACATGAACAAAAGCAGTACTCTATGTTTTTCCCCTTTGGTTTACAGACTACTCATTAATACAGACAAGCTGCTGTCGTATTAAGGCAGACATTAATACCGTCGCACCGGCTTTGACCAGCTCCAGTGAAGAGAAATAAAATCCCACTGAAAATAAACAAAAGTCTCGTTGGATGAAACGCAAGGTAACACATGACCACACCTCGCCACGGCTTAAGAACTGGCTGGCAGGTCCACATGCTGCTCTGGCGCTTCGGTTCGCAAAGCATCTCACAAACCAAAAATGGAGGAACTTGTCTGAAATGTAAAAACTCCACCATAGCAGTGCAAAGGAATTTTGCTGACCTGACAGTCTGACTGTGCAGTTACAGTCCTCAGTCTCATCCAAAATGCACTAAAATTAGATGATTTATGATCTAGTACTTTGGGAGGGTTAGTTTTCAGGAGGATTTGGGAGGCTGGCAGTTAAAGCATGGGGCTCTACTCCAACTACATGGGTGTGTGAAGTCTAATAGAGCACAGTCGCGCACAACGACCTGCTGGCTAAACCTACCCACTCACAGCGGGGTCAATAAAAACAGCATCTTAGGGCCTGTTTCTCCGTTATACATTTGCACAGAGACGACACCAGTTTGTTCTACAGGAGGCAGGAACGGAGGGAGTGAAGAGAGACACAAATAGAGAGAAAAAGAAAAAAACAGGCGTCAGTCAGTGAGAAATGGAAGCACAAAACCAAAACACATGATTTAAAATACAGTGCAACACTTCCCTCTCCATCTCTCCACGAGACGCATGTGCAGTGAAGAGCTGCTGTCTGACCCAAAGCCAGTTTCAAGTAAAATAATCCAGGAAAGTGAAGGGCGGAGCAGCAGGTCAGGGTCAGGGGTCAGGGGTTGAGTAAGGTAAGGGGGGTATTGGGTTGGTGCTTTTGGAGCTTATGGGTGGAGTCAGGGGGGTTGCAGTTCAGAGCTGATGCATCCACAAACGTCAGCCGCCCAGAGTCAGCAGGAGCGGTTCACGCCACTCCAGGAGCAGTGGGACGCACCGCACTCCCCGGGTATCTTGTCTTTGCGGTGCATTAATTTATTTTAACATTTAAAGGCATTGGTAGGAGTAAGAAGAGCCTCTACAGGCTACACCGATGTTTCGGGCCCTGCCCCGGGGTAGTACTGGTGGCCCTTGGCCCCGAATCTAAGGAGGGAGCCGAAAGTGCAGTAGTAATCGGGACGCCCGCCCCAGTGGGTGTACATCAGCTTAGCGGAGAGGCGCTCAGACCTTCTGTGGGTGTCGCCGGGGCCCCTGTGACGGCCCGAGGGGTGGAGTGTGGCCAGAGGAGTGAACTCCGAGGGATGGTCCTGGTACAGCCTGTCCACATCCTGCAGGGGGCAGGAGAGAGTCAGAACAGGGCTTCCGGTCAGGACATGCAGACAGTAACAGGGTAACACACCTGAGCACCAGTTGGGCTTCAGGTCGGCACTACAGAGCGAACAACACAACCACATACACCAGCACCTCAGCACCACATGCACAACACGAGCGGCACAGTCCCAGGGCACTGAGGTCTGCACCTGACTGCCCTGTCCTGCTCGTCCCACATGAACAATCTGCTGACAGCAGCTGTTTAACGACACCCTTCAGCAGTGGATGTTTCTGACGCCAAGCTTACAGAACTCTTCTCTGGACATCTTAATTCTCAGATAACTGGGACTGGAGGGGCCCTAATATGGTTCAATGTCCACGTTTATCTGACAAACCCTCTCTGCTGTCCTGTGAGATCATTTCAGTCTTTAAATCAGGGTTGAATGTGTCTGTGGTTCTGTCAGTACTGACTGCAGTGTTCCTCTGGGACTGCAGCTCTGGGGCCGTGGAGTCCTCATGCACATGCGACCCTCAGGACCCCAACACACAGAGGGACCCTCAGGACCCCGAAACACAGAGCGACCCTCAGGACCCCGAAACACAGAGCGACCTTCAGGACCCCGAAACACAGAGCGACCCTCAGGACCCCGAAACACAGAGCGACCTTCAGGACCCCGAAACACAGAGCGACCCCCGTCCAACACCAGCAGCACTGAAGAGGAAGGGGTCCTGAGGCTGATGAGCCAGTGCTTTCTTACAGACGGGAGAGGCTCCTGCGCGTCCGTGTTTGTGAGTGTGAGCATGCGTATATGCGGAAGTGTGTGCATGGGTGTATGCGTGTGTGTAAGTGCACGTGTGCGGTCATCGCGTGTGTGTAAGTGCACTTGTGCGGTCACCGCGTGTGTAAGTGCACTTGTGCGGTCACCGCATGTGTAAGTGCACTTGTGCGGTCACCGCGTGTGTCTAAGTGCATTAATGCGGTCACCGCGTGTGTGTAAGTGCACGTGTGTGTGTAAGTGCATTAATGCGGTCACCGCGTGTGTGTAAGTGCACGTGTTTGCAGTCACGGTCACTTTTTCTGTCCATCCTGAAACAGACAACAAAATGAAACCAGCAACCAACTGAAGGACGGCAGTTGCTTGACTCTTCACCCAAAGTCTGCAGAGCAGCACAGCAAACCAACACCACGGGCGCAGAGAACAGACTACACCCCCTCCTCCTGAGCAACAGTTACCAGGACCCGCCTACGCCTCGCTCCGGCACGCCCCTCCATCCAGGAGCGAGTCCTCGCTGTATATGAGGATCCTCTCCACATGTCGGCCTGCCCCAGTCCTCTGTGAAGGGCACACACACACACACACACACACACACACACACACACACACTGAGAGCATGGCCACACTCACGTCCTGTAAACCCTAAGAGTGTTCACGCGAGCCTAGTACACGCCGTTTCTTAAAACTGACCAGAAACTGAAACCATTTTTGTCCAGAGCGATGAGCTTTGCGAGCTGCCGGCACCAGAACCACCTCCGATCACGACCTCTGAGGAACCCGACTCTCTTACTCCTCTCTTAACCCTTTCAGCGCCATCGGCAACTATAGTTGCCCAATGATGTAAGATATCAAAACCAGATGCTGTTTAAAACCTATCATGCGGCAACTTGTTTAAAAGAGGGGAGGGTTAGGGTGAGGAAGCTCGTTTAAGCAAGTTGACACATGACAGGTTTTCAACAGGTCAGGATAATTACATTCTTAATAACTTGAAAATGTATTTGGCGCTCAAAGGGTTAATCTTGAGCATCATGAGCATCAGGCCCATAAGCAGGTTAGGTTATAGACTGTACACACACACACACACACACACACAGTCCGGTTCATCAGTATACTGTCAGGGACACAATTTATCATCATTTTGCTTTGTAAAAACCACAATACTGTATATCTGACATGAAACGAGCACAATGTGCTTCCGCCACATTTCAAGGGTTTCACCAGGAAAACTGTACAAACTGAGTAGGAATTACAACCATCATAATAAACAACCCCTCAATTTTAGGCTACAAAGTATAAGGACAAACTAACATTTCAAAATGGCTTCTTCAACATGTGATGGATGCAAAACGCTCCACTGAAGTTGAGATATAACTGTGTTCATCACTGCGCATTGTTACTCCTTTTAAAAACACTCAGTAGCCGTTTTGGAACTGAGAAGACCAGTTGCTGCATTTTTGCAAGTGGAGTTCATTATTTGCATTTCACAAATTATTAAATTTCTTATGGGATTTAGGTTGGACTTGTTCGCTAGTCCTTGACAGTCAATCACTGCCTATCCTGCGGATCCAATAGAAAGACATCTGCTGACAGATTCCCTCCCTGCTGGGCTTTCACTGCCACCACATTCAGTTCCTGCTTGTTAAAGGGGTGAGTTGCCATCAGGTTTTCCAGGAGAAAGTGAATTCATGGAGACTGACGAATGCGTGAATCGGGTTCAGGTCAGGTGACTTACTCGGGCATTGTGAAACATTCCGTTTCTTTGCTTTCTTTGCAGTATTTCACTCTGGAGAAGTCTTCTCTTGATTGTTGACACTGACACAAATACACCCTCATCCTGAACCCCCTGTTCTGAAGGGGCTTTTCTTCGCCGGAGAAATAATTATACTGCCATGTACCACAGAGGCACCTCTGTGACTTTCAGAAACCCTGCGCACACCACAGCATTCTTATGCCAGCAGTCCTTTTAGCCACACTGACTGTTTGTCATTTTCACCAATTTTATTTTTTTGCCTAATAATGATGTTTTGCTTCAAAGGCAGTAAAAGCTTTTTAAGCCCCATATTGGGTGACTGCAGCTGGATTCAGAAGGAAACGCCAAACATTAAAACAACACCATTTATGAGTGCAAGTTTATGAGAGTGTGTTTTAGGGTGTGTGAGCATGTGCTTGTCTGGGAGCGAAAGCGAACACCTACTGTTCACATGTTTAGGTGCGTTTTGGACGCTCCTGCATTCCCAGCACACGCATTCACAAACCTGCGCTTCACGGGCGGCAGACAGAGCTTAAACTATTACAGGTCTGTAAAGTGCTCAGAGACGGATCTGCAGCGCATCCATTACGGTTTGTGTACAACGGTTAAATGGGTGATCAGGATCATAAATTCATGAGCAAAATTAATGTCACAAAGACCATCGTCAGTAATTAAAGAAAAGGAGAGGAGGAGCGGATGGAATTTGAACAGAGTCATAATCTGTGCACGAGACCTGCTGGTGTGCACGTGACCCTTTAACCCTTTGAGCATTGAATACATTATCAAGGAATTAAAAATGTAGTTATCCTGAGCTGTTGAAAGCCTATCATGTGGCAACTTGTTTAAAAGAGGTCCCTGTGGGAGCCCACCCTAACCCTCCCCTGCAGGAGCTCTTTTAAACAAGTTGCCACATGATGATAGGTTTTCAACTGCGTCTGATTTTGACATCTGACATCATTGGGCAACTATAGTATCCCGCGGCGCTGAAAGGGTTAACATTCCCAGCTCAGACTGAGTGCACAAACAGCAGTTCCCCGCAGAGCCCCCAGTACGTGACAGCGCCGGGTCCGAGAGCACAGCCTGGCTCAGGACGCAGCTCAGCTGCCAGACACCCCAGCTAAGGCTGCTTGTTCACACGGGCACCACGCTACCCTTTTACAAAATGTCAGAAGTTCCCAAAGCTTTTTCCAGCCAGTCTCCTGTCGCCAGGACCCCGCAGCGAGTCACTCGTTCTCGGCCGGTAAAAACAACCATTGTATCAGGGAATGCCCTGACTGATCCTTTGGCACGTTACGGAGAGGCGTGATCGCTGGGGACACCTAATGTGAGAGGCGGTATTTACCAAAAGAATGCACGACAGTTCCATGTTGGACCTGAACAATCTGAGGAATGGCCTGTAAACGGACCCACTGGTTTATCCAGGACTTCGCAGAATGAGCACAGAAAGCTCCAGAAAGCAATCATACATTCATGAGCAATCATCTCTGCCCCTCTCGGCCATGTTTTACCCCCCGGTGCCGGAAGGGGTGTTATGGGCAGAAATGAGCCAGAGCAGAACCAGCCAATGGCTCCTGAATTCCTCCATTATGGCTCCGCTGGATCTGAAGAGGCGGTGCTTATTTTTATGGGTGCCTGTCCTATAATGGGACACGGGCTCTCGCTCAAGCCATAAATCAGAGTTCCTGTCGGGACACTGCCCCCCCACTGACACTGGGCGGGTATCACTGGCATACGGCCACCCTGCTGCCACCGAGCTCATTCATCTCATAACTGCTGCTCCACACTGAACTCCAGCAGAGAGCCTGAGAGGCGCGATGCAGAGAGACGGACAGGAGAGACACAAATGACTTACAGTTCAAATAAAAACATTGACCAACAAAAGGAGGAAGGGAGGATGGAGGAAAAGAAAAACAGCGACTGAAAGGGAGGGCATGACGGTGAAAAAGAGGAAGAAACAGGAGAGAGAGAGAGAGAGAGAGAGAAATGGAGAGAAAGACCCAGGCACCAACTTTCAGTAATATTCCTCGCCCAGGATATTTGTATGTAATATACATGCACATGCACACAGACTGAATAACAGAGACATTTCCCAGCATGCAGCACTACATTACAGGAAAGGCGCAGCGCAGGAGGGAGGACAGCAAGGGCACCGACACCGACGCTCCGCAGGAGACTTAACCGCCATCCTTCACATCAGCACCGACTGTTCTCATGGCGCACGTAACCCCTCTGTAGCGGTATTCAGCGGTGATGTTAAACACTCATGAAGCACCGACACGATTCTTTCTCCTGTACGTTACTGCTGTGCGTTTACTGTGCTTCATGAGTGCGCAGTCATATGAGACTGTTCTCAGTTCAGTTTTTAAATATCTTACTGAGGGATGCTCCTAATTCTAATAATGAATGGCGGAGCTCAGTACAGCCTGTATAAATAATCACATCCAGTGACTGTTTCCAGAGACGCCTACGGTTAGCAGCAGTGACACGCGCCTCTCAGGTCCGCAGAATCCAAACAGTGATGAATGTGTTGGTACTGAGAGACAACAGCATTCAGTGCTGCCTAACAAATCTGCCCAAACTAATGCCAGCGCTGCCCTCGACATGTTCACAGCGAGAGGAACACTGGCGCTCGGCGGAGAGAAGATTCCAGACAAACAGAATGGCGGTTCTCTGGTACTGAGGAACAGACAGTGACGGAGCGACACGTCAGCAGTGAGAGGCGGAGATGTAATACGCGAGCGGCCGGTGCAGCGCCCCTTAGTGACCGGCCCTCTCAGGCATGCAGCATGCAGGGAGCAGAGGAGAGTCACCTCCGCTAGAAACTCAAGCTGCTGGAGGTCTGCGACAGCATAAAGATGGTGGACTGTTCAGTATCGAGGCCCCTCCGCCTCGTCTGCCCCGCCCCCGCGCAGAGAGAGGTCAAAGTTTAACAGGCGTGGCAGGGATAGGCGTGGAGAGTAATCGAGGATCAGCCGGAGGAGCAGAGGAGGAGGGGAAGAGGGAGAGAGAGAGAGAGGAGAGAGAGGAGAGAGAGGAGGTCAGAAAAAAGCATAAAGCTGAATCCTGCCTTTCAGATACAGGGTAAAGGTCCCAGACTAACAGACACACACACACACACACACACACACACACACACACACACACACACACACAAACGGGTATAGGTCTCACACACACACACACACACACACACAAACGGGTATAGGTCTCACACACACACACACACAGATGGGTGTAGGCCACATACAAACACACACATTCCTTGCCTCAAAAACATGGAAAAGAAGGCATCTCAAAATTAAACGAGCTTTCAGAATCATAATTCAATTATCGCACCCACTCAAACGGCCAGATTTACCTCAGGAACATTACCATATATGGATGTATCATAGCAGTCTTAACTGGTAAGAGATATTTAGATCTACTGGGCTAATATTTATTGGATTAATTTTCTATCCTTAAAGATGATAGAACAATGAAGTTTCATTGACTTTTCAGTGACAACGTCTACCAGCATATCACTGACACCGAAGGGATGAGGAGTTGTCTGTTACACACATCACTCGCGCAGGACGACTTTCGTGGGAAATTTCCTTTCATGGGATCAGAACATAAAAATCAAACACACATTATGACTTCCATGCAGCGTCCAAACAAAAGAATGAATTATGGGTAAAATAACAAAGGTGTTCTGCAAAAAGGAATAAAACTAATCACAAAATAACACTGACAGTAACCTGTGACACTGAACCCCAAGTACATGACAAGAATGTAAGAGAAGCTGCAAAGACCCATCAGACCTGTCAGACGACAAATATCTGAGTCCGCCTGCATCCTTGACACAAATGACACATGTTCTAAACCCTCACCAGCCTCACGAACACGCAACATACACCCGTCACAGCACATCATCCATACAATAAACATTCCTTACAGAAACACCCAGTCTGACAGTGTGTGTATCCCAGCACATGACTGAAACACACTGATGCACATGACTTTAGCATGTTCAGGTGAGAGTAAGGTGTTCAGGGCGGGGTGAGGTCACGTGACTGGTACCTGTATGCGTTCGGAGCTGGACGGCCACAGCGCACGCCACAGCACCTTCTTCAGCAGGTCGGGCAGCAGGCACACGCAGGTCAGCAGGATGATACCGAGCCAGGCCGGTCCGCTCGACAGCATCTGCATGAACACGTAGTACATCCTCTGGTAGTTCAGGAATGGCCTGTGAAGAGCCGGCCCACACAGCGGTGAGACACCGGGGACAAACGCACAGCCTTCTCGCATCGTGATTGGTCAGATTCCATTTTTTGGCAATGTCAAGCAACATCTTCGCAATGGTGTTGTTACCAATCCTGCCGGTAACCGTTAAACATCACTAGCCTTAGCCTCCAGCTTGCAGTCTATTCAGGTCAATGGGATGAACAGTTAGCTAGCTAGCATGCTAATGTTAAGTGAGCATGTGTCCAGAACCCAGAATACTTGCTCGGCAGAGGCAATTAGATGAATGAATGTGTTAAGAAAACAAATATTGCCGATTCCAGTTGCCTGATGTTACAATGCTGTGATGCACACAGCCCAATAATTCTGTGATGACTGTGGCAGGAAGCCTGCTAAAGGGTCCTAACGAGAGACACACCAAATGATTCCTCCCCAGAGGAGGGAGAAAATCACGTAGAACAGCAGCGAGCCCCAGATGACGAAGTGGTTGATCCAGGTCCAGTAGTGCGTGTCCAGGGCGAGCTGAAAAATCAAGCACCGGTCAAAGGTCAACCTCAAGGGCAGCGACAACGCAGGGACATGCAACAGGGTGTTGGGAGCAGAATTATGAGCGTTTTCATGACCCCGTGAGCTTTGCTTATGAATCGTTACCTTGAGCGTGACGGTAAACACCAGCACGGTGAAAACGAGCGTGCCAAAGGTCCAATTCCCAAACATCTGCAGCGGACACACACAGCATGAGTCACAACCCAGCAGCTGTCGCAAGGGCAGTGGCGTAGCCAGCGGGGGGGTCATAACACGTCCCTTTATGACTGCAATTAGTAGTTCTCAATCATTTTCCTTTATTGACGCATTTTCCAATGATCGTGACTAGCAACCGAAGACACGGTTTCTCTCCACGTGTGATCTAACAGCGATCAAATCGTGGGCTAAATTCATTACAGTTGCTGAACAAGAACAGAGGATTGGGTTGCACAAAACTTCTGTTTAAAACAATTATTAGTCCTGACCTGTTCTCAGTCATTTTCATGATTAACAAAAGGTTCATTCCGAGAGGCTCCACACAGTCACTGTCGTCTTACCTAACTGGGAGAACACGTAGCACCTGTTAACTGTGAAGCCTCTCGGCCCGATTCTCTGTTCTTGTTCCGCAACGGTAATGAATTTAGCCCATGATTTAATCGCTGTTAGATCACACATGGAGAGAAACCGTGTCTTCGGTTGCCAGTTACAATCATTGGAAAACTAAAAAAAAATAAATGGAAATGATTGAGAACAACTAATTGCAGTCATAAAGGGACGTGTCTTGGCCCCCCCGCTGGCTACGCCACTGCTCAAGGGACATATCATTTTTACCTCAGGTATTTCAGGACATTTCAGACACATGAAACTCGATGAAAGGCATAACAACTCCAAACCCAAAGGACCGACTGCTCTGACTTTCAGTCCCATCTCTTCTAGCCCAGCAGAACAATTCAACCTCCAGTGAGCAGCAGCAACATGCCGAATTTCAAATGTCTTCTGCAAAAGACCACATTCAGCCCCACCCCTGCAGGTCACGCAGCTGCAGTGCCTTGAATTTAAACGCACAGGATTCAGGCTTTATCCATCTCGTACTCGTGTGATGAATCCCTAAGCATTTTGGATATGTGTGTTCCTGTGCTGCTGGTGACTAGTGCGTGATTACAGAGCTACATACATCCACAGTGAAGAAAGGGAGGGCAGCAGTAAGAAATCACAGAGGAAACAGCGCCCCCTACACGCCCAGTATTATCTACACCAAAATAGCGAGAAGCCGATCATGTCACAGCATAAAATACTGTCCATCACAGAAACATAAATGACCGGCGTCCGTAACGCTGACAAGCATCATTCATCGATGTTATTGAGCTTCTAGCAGGAGCCTGGGCCTTTCAAACATCGTAGGAGACAGAACACTACGACACAACTGGTTTCTATGGCATACACTGGCATGGTAGACATGCGTAACTTATCTGAACTCATCACACAACTGAATCCACTGATCGATACCTACACTTGCGGAGGAGAAACTCTGGCATGACCAGGTTTATGAGGCCCCAAGATGAGGTATGGCGAGAGAGATTACACTCAGGCAAAGAAAAGATCATATCCTTACTCAAGCAAAAATGACGCTGATTTTAAGGTTAGGGATGAAATCGACAGACTCTATGGCTCATCATGACAGCAATTAGCCATCCGCACCCCTGGAGGGCGACGTCAATACCTCCAATTACTTGGCAGGGCAACTCAACCTTCTGAGTTCTACTTTCACAAATTGGCTAATCCCCTCATCAACTATGTTTATAATTAATAATAGATAGCATTGCTGAGTGACTTTGGTTGTTGGTATAATCGTCTCCATACTGGTGGTTTCTGGAACAGAGCATAAATAAAGACAGAGGCACACCACCTCGCTCACCATCACCTCCTAAATCTTCAAATGCTAGCAGCAGCACTTAGCATGACTGTCTGTGAGCTACATGAAATTCAGTGTGACCATTCATGCAATACATTAATATTTAATGTGTGAATATTTAATACATGAATATTCAATAAATGAATGTTCAATGCATGAATGATCAAATGCACAACTTACCGGATTGTACTAGCATCTAAATTCTAGTTGGTGACAAAAACCGCATGGGTCATCAAATTTCTCTCGTCTCTAAGAACCTCACTGTGATCATAAATGGTCTCTCCCTGCTTATCTCTCTTGTTGATCCACAAGTATCTTATTTTGCTACAAAATGAGGAAACGGCCGTAATGCTGCTCACCTTCTGTGCCAGCGAGCGCCACCTGCAGGCTCCGAGTTACATGTGCTGCTCGGCAGACGGGGTTTTCTAAAATCGCTACCTATTATGACTCGTAAAATGTTTAGTACTGCAACATGCTGCTCTATCTGAGGACACTGCTGTTACAATGACATAAATAACCCACCTTTTGTGATTTCTGAGTTTCCAGGCTGCAGATTTTTTTTTTTGCAACGCAATATAAACAAACAAAATGGCTTTAAACTAAATCCAAGGGCAAATGAAATTCATCAGAAGGAAACAAAACCGAAGACTGAGAAATACTGCCAATTCAAATCAAACCCTTTGCACTGGCCTGTGTAATTTAAATGAAGTGAAGAGTTGCACAATTTTACATTTATATCCATCTATGAAAATGAAGACAAAAGCAATAAAGAGCTTTCTTTGAAATCTGTAATGTAGGTTGTTTGCCTGTAAAAATTTGCTGTGTGTGCGCTTTCTTTGAGTAGCCAGGAAACAAGTACCACGTAAAAAACGAAATACAAACGTACTTGAGTAATACGCTCTTGAGAAGCCAGACCAAATCACAGAACTGTGGGAAAGCAGTGGCATTTAAAAATGAATGAGCCGAGCACAACGTTTCGCACAAACGTGCACCCAGGGGCTCAAAGCCTCTTACTCCTGCCTGGAATTACCATTTGCCCTTGAGCGCTGAGGGTGATGAAGATGTTCTGAGGTCTAAGTGGTCGGCCATCGCTGCTAACGAGATGCAGGACCGCGGTCGCAGTGCTCGAAAACACACGGACATCACGAACAGAGGTTAAGTGTGCCATCATCATGGATAATGATATGGAGAGGGGGTTACGCATGTGGGCCTGAGGGAGGAGTGCGCAGGGTGCAGGGCACGGAGGGTAAAGGCCTGCGAGTGAACGAGTGAAGAGTATTTATGCGCTGCAGCGAGGGGGGGGGGGGGGGGGGGGTTATGGGGAGGAGGGAGCAGTGAAACCAAAACAAAAGTAGAGCGAGAGAGAGAGAGACAGACAGGCTTACCATCTGTGTGTTTGCTGTCATTAGCTGAGGAAAAGAACAGAAGCAGAGAAAAGCGAAATAAAGAAGAGAAGAGGAGGTAAGAGGGAGGAGGGAAAGTGGGAGAAAAAAGTAAAGTAAATTAGGATGTTAAACTGAAAAATAGACAAAAAAAATTAAAAAGGTTAATATGATAAAAGGAAATAAACAGCACCACAGAATATGCCTGTAGCTACAGTAGATACTGCATGAATGGAGAGCCTCAGTAATGGTGAAGAAGCACTAATTCCCCCGACGGGAGTCTCCGCGTCTCAGAGCCTTACAGTCTCAAAGGGGAGACGTGCATTTTCACGATCTTCCACACACTTCACCAAAAACACAACAACGCCAGCCAGTTCCTTCACACGACCACTGTAACATTTTTGTGCAATATGGACTATAAGTCTAACAGCATCATTAAAACTCTCGTTATATCCCTCACAAAACCACACTGAGAAACCGTCCATGGTGCACAGGGCGTCCCTCTGTTCTCCGCGCCAGGGAGGGCCTCACCTGACCGTTGCTGGTGAAGGTGGTGTTATCGAACAGGAAGTAAGCACCGAAGAAGAACACTACTGCGTTAAAGACTCCCAGAAAAGTCCAGTAAATGAAAGTCCGCCAACGCAGTAAGGAGTTTTTGCCGATGTCCCTGTGGAGACGTGAGACAAAACTGATTGTCAAATCATCATCACCTGACATCTCTACAGCATGGCAGCTGTATCAGTTTTATCGACAGTGAACTTCCCCAGAGACGTCAGGCACTCGAGAGGGGAGTTCGACAGAGGATTGATCTGAAGCACAGATAAAGCACTGAGGGGTTAACGACAGTCTCTTCCTGGAGAAATGCACTCCAAATCCTCCAAATATTTTCATTACAGGTACAATTTGCATACTTTCAGAAACAAATCCTTAACAATTTGGCCATATCCAGTCAATCATAACTTACTTTTGCCCTAAAACCTCTGCTGCAGAGAGAGGACGACCGACTGAGTCGCAGGTGAGTAAATCGCACAGCTGTCACAGCAATGATCACTGAACGGTGGGCAACTGAACTCACTGACTGGCAAAATTTTCTACGTGCTAGCGAGCTACAGCCAGCTGACGTTGCAATTCTAAGGTAACGTTTTGGCTGAAACTTATCACTGATGACCATCAGAAAAGCCTACCCACATAAAGCATATAAATGATCGTGGAATTATAAAAAAATATTGCGTGAATACAATGAAAAACCCCAATATCGTACAACCCTTAAGCCTAAACAATGAGACTAGATCTTTTTTCCAGCAGTGTAACACTCACAGCTTTGAGTTACATCGTCATTGACCAAACTTTCCTTTTGGATCAGCAGATATTTGCGATTTTCTTTTTCTTTTGACCGAAAGACATTCTTCCAAGAGGAAAACACCTTCCTTTAAACTGGGCTTATCAGACCTTGAGGAATTACTTACTGTCGAATGGGAAGGAGAAGTTAGTATTTTCATCTGAGATCAATACATCTTTAGTATGAAGATAACGCTGCCACAGGTGCAGTTCAGATTCATCCCCCCAACCCAGAACACTTTACAGGTTTAAATTTGCACTGTTTACACATTTCAGAATTAGCAAGGTCTGCTCATTCCTAGCAGCTATAAATGATGGGACATATCTGCTGTCAGAGAACAGGCTGGGACATGAACACTGTGCACATAGCAATGCATGCTGGGAAGCAAATACTGCACACACAGCGATCCCAGCTGGGCCATGTAACAGCACGGCATGCTGGGAAATGGAGTACAAATCCAGTGCTGCATGTTGGGAAAGCCAGACCTGTACAGAGCTGGGTCTCTCTTGAGGACGTCAGCGGTGATGTGCTGCTCCATCAGGCTGTAGAGAAGGATGGGCAGAGAGGTGAAGCTGATGTTGTACAGGGTCAGATACGCTGTGTCATACAGGGGCTGCGCAGAGAAACAACAGACACGGCCGAGGTCATCATCCAGACGCATTCCAGCGCCATACTGCACAACATACTGCAATAGAGTACAATTCAGCACCTGCAAACACGCACGCACACACACACACACGCGCACACACACACGCGCACACACACACGCACGCACGCACGCACGCACGCACACACGCGCACACACACACACACACACACGCACGCACGCACGCACGCACGCACACACGCACGCACACACACACACACACACACACGCACGCACGCACGCACACACACGCGCACACACGCGCACACACGCGCACACACGCGCACACACACGCACGCACGCACGCACGCACGCACGCACGCACGCACACACACACACACTCACACACACACACACACACACACACACACACACACACACGCACGCACGCACGCACGCACGCACGCACGCACACACACACGCGCACACACACACACACACACACACACACACACACCTGCTGGGAGAAGCCGCAGAAGAACTGGTACAGAAACTGGGGGAAGATGAAGCAGACATTCTGGAACACAGGAGAGCAAGAGTCAGGTTAGGCCTTTATCTCCGGGTCCTGCCCATACAGATGATCCACACGCAGACGGCTGGAGGTCTGCAGGCGTTGGTTACTGCAGTGCTGTACAGCAGGCGACGAGATTGTAAGGCTGTGCAGTTTATTTTAACAAGAACTGGGCGACTGGGCCACTCACCTTGTAGAAGAAGTACTGCACCAGCTCAGAAATCCGAATGTAGTAGTAATGACCGTGAACAAGCAGGATCTTCTTCAGATGTTTGAACTTTGGGATTGCATAGTCACTATTCCTCGCAGCCTGGCGGCCCTCCTTACCCATTATTCCTAGGGACAGAGAACCAGACATTAATGGTGTTGAAATAAGCACAGGCCTTCCAACACTTTTCCCAAAACATGATCACCATTCACACTTTTTCAAAACATTTTTGGAGTGATTTCATGTTTTCCCCAAATATTTCATACAAATAAAGGTGAGATAAAAACTTAAACACAGGAACAGTGCAGGAGAGGGAGTGCGATGGCAGCAGGACTAAAGCCCAACGCCCACTGGCAGCGTGTGACGCGCGTCAGATTTTTATTTTTCCTCACTGCTCAATTTCTGAAGCATCAACACAATAAAAACGCGTTTGTCTTTGAGATTATTTAACTATTTCGCCTTGTCATGGTTAGTGCACACATGTAGTGGCAATCTCACATGCAGTTGTCAACCTGCTTTTTAACCAAGCCACAGATTTGAAAGGAAATCCGTTATTTTGCGGGCATTTAAGTTATCAAGCGATCTACAGTTTTTACTGTCTGTACAGAAGTATAGACAGTACCTAACTCAAGGTACGCTGGTAGAACTTTACACTGCTAAGTTAGCTAGCTAGCTAATTCGCTGCTGGGTGAAGTAAAGTGAATCATAATCTTCATTTACTAGGCAGCTACAATTAGGAGGAAAATTATGCCTGCATATAACACATAGTGCGCAGTAACCTGACCGTCGCACTTTGTCATCACTGAAAATAGGCTTTACTGGTAGGTGTTTTCAAAATTAAATATTCTCTTGTTTAATATTTTTAGAGTGACACCCATGGCTTCTCGGTCGTGACAGCTGTCAATGTTGATGCGGCTGACGCTTTCAGTGGGCGTTTAAAAGAGTCAAGGCAACGTATGAAGTTTGACGTGACGCTTCGCGGCCAGTGGGCGTTGGGCGCAAGACAGTGGTCAGATGTTCAGTGCAAAGGTCACCTATGCCCACGTGAGCCTCCAGTATCATGCTGACATCATTGGCTCCGTCCCCGATGGCCAGGGTGATCGGATGCTCCTTCGAGGTCTTGATCAATTTCACGATCTGAGAGGAAATACACTTCTGTACATCACACACAGACAGAAGCAGTTCCAAGTGGTCACATGCACATGCAAGTATTGCAACAGCTGCAGGACAAGCATGTACGTCAAAACTGAAAATGAAATGTCCACACTCTGTTAAATCAGCTCACAATAATTTATTGTGCAACAGTTTCGGCCCATGTGACCTTTCTCAGGTATATCACACACAGACACATCCACATTAGTCCGCAAGAGCAGGTTTTTCCCTTGTTTCTCAGAAACAGTTGGTGAGTTCAGGACATCCGGAGCGACCACACTTCATCATCAGTGATGGATGTGTATTTAAATCTATTTTTCAGTGCCTGCAGTATAACATCTTGACAGCTCAAAACCAAAAATAACTTTTCGTCTCTAGGGCTTACGACTCTACTACAAAGTGCACTGTAGCCTGACTTTGCAGACAGATCCAGAATATCTGATGTAGCACTAGTACAGAGCAACGACCTATCGGAACAGCACAAAAAATAAAACACCCTTCTTATCTGGACATGGGTCATCACACCATCTGAAGTCAGTTTTTTTTTTTTTTTGAAAGAACAGCAAAAGGTTAATCCACAAGGAAGAGCATCAGTGGTATCAACACAACACGGCTCCTCTGAATATATAACAGCTGTTTCAACAAAGCCCTTGCATCAGCAGTGATGCAACAGGAAGTGATGGCACAGGAAGTTGTAGAGCGGGAAGTGATGGAACAGGAAGTGAGGTTGCACACCTGTGCTTTTTGCAGGGGGGCCATGCGGCAGCAGAGCACTGCACTGCAGTTGCGGCAGATCTCCAGGAAGATCTCCTTGTAGTTTCCCGAGCTGTGGTCCTGCGCAGGCTTCATCACCGCCGACAGCGTCGCCCCGTCGATGATCAGGCCATAATCGTGGAAGCTGTTGGAGAGACTGGTTTACACAGCAGGGAGATGTGCAGTATGAGCTGTATGCTTTTAAAGTATGCCTAAGCACACCTTAATCATATGATATAGGATACTTGCCTCTTCCTATACGGTTGCATGGCTCAATGTAACCCTCCGATAAACCTGATTATCCACAGTTTTACTGCAGTTGAATTTTTTTAACATCTTTATTAATCTCATTCCTTTTCAACAATAATGATGTATGCGCAGTGTCACCCATTAGCCTTCCTAAACTGAACCTATCGCACCAACACACAACAAGTAACGCTGAATCCCGGTCACATGATCGTTTGCACCAGCTTTGCACATGATTTGGTACGATATGTGGCCCATGTGAATCCTGTCCCTTGAATCCCTTTAAAACCTGGTTTACACATTAGGGATGCTCTTTGTTGAATGAAAAACGTTGAAAAGCTCAAAATCAAAATTATGAGGCACCGTAGAGGAAGGTCTGAAAATGCTACACATGAAGCCACTGGCGCGTTACGGGCAGGAATGACCTCGTGATAAATTGGGCAGCACTTTAACATCCACCACAGCAAAGATTGACTTTGCAGCGGTTAGACCACGCATGGCAATGGCACGTGAAGATCGCTTCATCATGACGTAACCGAATGGCATGCGGTTCTACAGGCCAATGGGCATCACACTCACTACTGAGTGACAGGAACAGTCTTGTGGGAAACTGGTCAAACCCGGCCTCATACATTCTGAGTGACGTTTATTCATCTCACAGATTTGAGTCGTGCATGTGTCGGATATTCATGGATGTCTAATTGTTCACTGTAATTGTCAAGACAATTAAATACACATTTCACTGTTGTTAAGTCATTTATTGTGCATTTATAGCAGGTTTTGCTAAACATTCGTAACGAAGCATATTTTCTTTTTTACAACAATGCTTAAAATTTGCGTGTCGCGAAATTTCTGTTGAGTATACTAATTGTAAATTGATAGTACTTGTCCTAATTAGATCATTTTATTCATTTTTTTAAAGGTGGAAAGATGGTTATGTATTAATTACAACTGATTTAAATGAACATTGTATGAAGAGGTTTGTAAGCGAGCATCATACCAGTGCCATGATGGTGACTGTTGGTTGAAATATACTTTCCTATAAACATTCCAGTGGCACGGTGAGGACACTGTGAGCGGCTTGTGAGATGTTTCTTAGTAAATATTAGCAGTGCTGTATGAAAATCTGTGTGGGTTTTTATATTTCTGAATAGATATTACTGCAGTAATACAAAAACATGCATGGAATGAGATGTTACTAAATAAACTTCTCTGCTATACTGTGAGACTGTTATGTGGGCGGTGTCTCTGGTGTACTGTTTAGATACATTAAGTGCACTAGAATGGCATACAGGGCTGTTAGACAAATGTTACACTGGTGTTTAGATGTGCTATGTGAGTCACAGAGGCATTTAAAAGTATTACATGAGTGTTACAATGTCATTTAAAGGTGTTTCCTGAGTGTTAGTGTCATTTAAATGAGTCGTGTGATTGTTACAGTGTCATTAAAAGGTGTTAAATATCACTGCAGTGTTTATGGGTATTACCTGGATGTTAAGTAAGAGTTACAGTTGCGACTAAGAAGGGCATTTACAGATTTGGCACAATTGTTACTGTGGCTTTTGCAAGTATTACATGAGTGTTACTTCAGAAGTGTAATGGGGGAGTAATACGAGTGTTAGAGTGGATTTAGAGTCATGATGAGAGTGTTACAGCGGATTTAGAATCACAGTAAGAGTGTTACAGCGGATTTAGAGTCACGGTGAGAGTGTTACAGTGGATTTTGAGTCACAGTGAGAGTGTTACAGTGGATTTTGAGTCACAGTGAGAGTGTTACAGCGGATTTAGAGTCAGAATGAAAGTGTTACTGCGGATTTAGAGTTTAGCTTCCCCTATTGCCAGTTCACCAGTAGCCACTGGTGGGAACACAAATGCTAACCTCGAGTTCGCCACTGTGCAGTTCGTAAACACTGAAACCAAGTGATCAGTTAGTAAGTTATCGTTATCATCATTATAGTTAAAATTTGCGAAGTTGCGACTGCATCAAGCTTGTGGCAGTAAATGATCCAGAGTTTCTAATGTTTGTAACCACCTGAAAGCCATGACAACAAAATACCGGCGCAAGTTAGTGCAGCTCAAGGGAGGTGTTCCCTGCACTCAACCTTCACTCAGAAAGAGACGCTATTTTCAGTGTGAGTGAGGTCTCTGAAAGCAAATGAGTGTTGGGGCAACCTCTGACTCATCAAGTATAACCTTACACTAACTAAGTTTTAGTACGCGCTCACACTCAATTAGTGCGAGTGTCGTTTCTGAATACAGGCCTTAGAGTCACTATGAGAGTGTTACAGCGGATTTAGAGTCACGATGAGAGTGTTACAGCGGGAGTGTTACAGCGGATTAAGAGTTACAGTGAGAGTGTTACAGCGGATTTAGAGTCACGATGAGAGTGTTATGTCGGATTTAGAGTCACGATGAGAGTGTTATGTCGGATTTAGAGTCAAGCTGAGAGAATTTCAGCGGATTTAGAGTCAGGATGAGAGTGTTACAGTGGATTTAGAGTCAGGATGAGAGTGTTACAGCAGATTTAGAGACAGGATGAGAGTGTTACAGCGGATTTAGAGTCAGGATGAGAGTGTTACAGCAGATTTAGAGACAGGATGAGAGTGTTACAGCAGATTTAGAGTCATGGTGAGAGTGTTATAGTGACGTGCACAGGAAACTGATACCCGGAGAAGGTGTCGCGGCTCATGCTGCCCTGCTGCCTGAGTACGGTGCGGCTGAGGTCGAACAGCACATCGTGGAGGCTCTGCTCCTCCGTGCGCTTGGTAGTGAGCTCCAGGATCTGCGTGTTGTGGCGGAACAGCTTGCTCGCGTAGCAGGTGGCAGCTGCTGTCTCCATCTTATCCCCCGTCAGGACCCACACCTTCATCCCCGCCTTGTGCAGCGACTCAATGGTGTCCGCAGCCTTTTCCTGGAGCCTGCGGAGGTCAGGACGCTACAGCTCAGAATGGTGTTAGCAGCTTCGCTAAGGAAAATCTGTTGCAATGAAACCGCACAAACATCAGTCGCCACTGACATCCGTAAATAACGAGGGCATAATACATATAACAACTCGACAGTCCGGTCAGCTGTGACCCCGAAAGCCCACCTCTCCCCTTTTTTGTGCATAATTTAGCCAATACGGTTGCCATTGCAACCAAAATTGAGAGGTGTTATGACTTAAGTATAACATATGTCCATACCAAACATGAAAGTAATTGGTCATAATTTACAGCCAGTACAGCATCCACAAGGAAGTGTCTGCGGACGCAGACGCGGCAGCGGAGACGATAAGTTCATAGTCGCCGCCCGACTTTGTTCAGGGGCTACAATAAATCCTTAAGCACACCTGTCCTCCACGGCGGTGGCTCCCAGCAGGATGAAGTCCTTCTCGATGGCATCGTAGGCCTCGGCCAGCTTGCGGTCGCGATCCTGCAGGGCCAGCTTTGCACTCTGCAGCTGCTGACAGACGTCTTCGTACTCCGCCTGGCTCAGCGTTTTATAGGCCACACACAGCGTCCGCAAGCCCTCCTGTGAGGCACGTGCAACATGGTCTTCAACAAAGACACAGGGTACATCCTGCTTTCACCGCAATAAACAATCAATTCTGATGCTCGAAACTGGATGGGCTGAATTAACCGTGTTAAAACTCATCTTAAATTGAAGTACTGCAGATAAAGATAACCAGTATACCCTGCAGCCCCTGAGACCAGGGCTGGGAAACCCCAATCTAGACTGAAAAGCACATCAGAAATCAGTGAACTGGGGAATGAATCGAGAAAAAACACATACACTGAAAGCCCCTCCCTGAACACTTAAACGGTCATTACATGGGTTGAATACACTCAAACTGTATTCAAATGGAGGTCAGCACAATCCTGGTACAGGCTAAAGGCTATAAAATGCAAGCTTGCTTTGTAAAATCATAATTGATTGATAAAAATACATTTTTATGGGACCATACAAGTGTGGAGCACCCTTTTTTGCATTTCCAGATGTATAATCTGAACCTTTGAGTGCAAAATACATTTTCAAGTAAGTAAAAATGTGCTTTTCCTGAACTGTTGTAAACCTATCATGTGGCAACTTGTTTAAAAGAGCTCCCTGTCTGACTGATACTTTACATCATTGGGAAACTATAACCGCCCACGGCACTGAAAAGGTTAATGCAAAGGCTAAAGAAGAGAGGGATTATTTGTGGGACATGACCCTAGTTTACCTGACACATTATTCACACTTTGTGAGGAGTGCAGGCCTGTGTCATATCATCCCCTCCTGCATGGGACCCCGGGGGGGTGGGGGTGCTGTTGGAGTAATTAGCTGCACTAAACTGGGTCAGTACTGCTCTCAATGGCAACCAGAGAGCACTAGAAATGATGTCACGAGGCAGTGCGCTCACTGTCAGACTCATTCACACATTCCCCACAGATGAGGCAGTGCGCTCACTGTCAGACTCATTCACACATTCCCCACAGATGAGGCAGTGCGCTCACTGTCAGACTCATTCACACATTCCCCACAGATGAGGCAGTGCGCTCACTGTCAGACTCATTCACACATTCCCCACAGATGAGGCAGTGCGCTCACTGTCAGACTCATTCACACATTCCCCACAGATGAGGCAGTGCGCTCACTGTCAGACTCATTCACACATTCCCCACAGATGAGGCAGTGCGCTCACTGTCAGACTCATTCACACATTCCCCACAGATGAGGCAGTGCGCTCACTGTCAGACTCATTCACACATTCCCCACAGATGAGGCAGTGCGCTCACTGTCAGACTCATTCACATATTCCCCACAGATGAGGCAGTGCGCTCACTGTCAGACTCATTCACACATTCCCCACAGATGAGGCAGTGCGCTCGATGTCAGACTCATTCACACATTCCCCACAGATGAGGCAGTGCGCTCACTGTCAGACTCATTCACACATTCCCCACAGATGAGGCAGTGCGCTCACTGTCAGACTCATTCACACATTCCCCACAGATGAGGCAGTGCGCTCACTGTCAGACTCATTCACACATTCCCCACAGATGAATGAACTCCACACAGCCCGATCCCGGGGCTCCGACACACACAGCTAATGAAGGAGCCTTCAGCCGCTGCCAAACCCAAGTCTCCAGCCTGGGACACAGAGCACATCAGCGCTTCAATCCCTTGGAAGCAATCTGGTGGCATCCAAATTCAGCTTCAGCAAAACCATGTTTTATTACCCCTCCCAAGTGGAGGTGGGGTGGGGTCACCACCCAGCCTCTGCTCAGATCAATATCAGACTGGAATCGAAACTCTGCACCAGTCAACGCTTCATCCCACCAAACGCTAACGTCACACCATGGAGTGAGTCATTGGGCTTGTTAACAGTAGGGTTAAAATGTCACAATGCACCAGGCTTTTAAACACCAAACGCTCTCAGACATCCTCCGCTACATCCATAATTATGCGCTGATACTGGCATGTTATTGGGAAACGGTTAGGGCCCCCCAAGATAGTGGGGTGCGAAACAGCATCTTTTACCCACCACGGCATTGTGCTCCACCCGCGCTCGGACCTGCTCCACCTTTCCGGAGATCACCCTGGGGAAGATGGAGGAGTCGGCCCCTTTGCAAAACAGGAAGTACTCCCCTGTGACAGGAAGGAAGGAGGTCACACAGAGACCAGCCTAGTGATCCCACCCACCATACATGAGTCATGTCAGCAGGACGCGAACCCAGGCAGATTACCTGAGCTGGACCGCACGATCACGCTCATTCTTCTGCGGACCGAGTCAAAGTTCAGCACTTCCATCAGCTCAAACCTGGAAAAAGAAAAAAATTAGAGTGAGATACAGGGTGTTTTCTTGTTCGACCTTGAACCCAAGATCAAAGGTCAAATCCCAGGTCACCTCCTGACTTGCAATATGTGACTTCCTGTCAATTCCCAATACAAACCTGCACCTAAAATGTGTCAGGAAGTGAGATCTTGGCCATTTTCTATGGGTTTGTGCCATCAACTCTACATTGATGTTTTATATCAAAAATTATAATCCAATATCAACAAAAATTGTCTGAGGATACAATTACACTCACTCGCACACTTGCCTGTTCAAACATGTCCATGCGTGTTCATAAGCTTTTATGTCCATGTGGATTCAGCACCAGCCAAATTATTGCCCCTTGAGTCCTATCTTATTTTTCACAGATCAGACGTTTCCTCACTTTTCTCTCTCTCGTTTACTCTCTCTTTAGCCATCTCGCTCTCTAGCTTCCCCATTGCCTCTCGGTCACCATCTCTCACTCAAACTAAGTGCTTTTCAGAACAAAGGGCCATTTTCCATCATTATCCACTGACAAGCCATTGTTCTTAGCACTGCGATTCCAGCTCTGGCATAAATGATGACATGACAAGAACTGATGAAATGAAATACTACATACTTTCCTGTAAAAAGCCCATTTGAAGTAAAAGTTTGCAAAATTTATTCCAGAACAGGAACAGCACTGCAGTGTGCAGCAGCCAAACTTCCAAAGTCGATTTTGAGAAGCTTAAGATTTTAACCTCATCAGCTCACATGGTCCTCAGGCCGTCGGACATCTCACTAACCCCCAGACTAAGAAAAAGGCCGTGATCTCATTCTTAGCGTTAAGATTTAGACACTTGGATCATAAGCTAAGCAACGTCTGAAAGTCACAAGAGTAACACATGACGCTGTGCAGCAGCCGGTTGTACAACGAGACTTTACTGCTTACAAGGCGACTGAGATTAAAACAGAAAAATACATTCATACATCACAGAGGTGAACATAAAGCCACTTTGAGAGGCCACCTTGAGGGTTCAAAGGTCACATATCTCTCAGAAGCTGATTGCCTCAGGCCTTGTGGGGCGGAGCAAACTGACCTCTCCACCTCATCATCCCGGTTGAGAATTTCCATGTGACTGTCTTTCAGCCGCAGGTAAGTGAACCCCAGTCTGGAAAGAGTGGATCGGGAACACACAATTATGAGCACAGCAGATGAAACTGGGTTCAGCGGTTCAGTACAGAGGGTTGATTCATATGGACAGCAGGGTCTGTGGTAAAATTAACTAATCAAGTTTTGTCCATTTTAATTTGCTTTCTTCAATGCTGGAGAAATTCACACAGTCACAAGTGTTCAATTGAGGGAAACTGTCACGCCACATTAGCAAAGTAATGGAAATAAGCCTAAAAGTGAGATGAAATATTTGTACAGATGGACATTTTGTTAGGTTTTGGTCTGTGCATGAGCCGTACAGTGTCAGATGAAAGGGATAAAGATTATTGTTTGGTTGTTTCGAGTTGGAGGAAGGGGATAAAGGTTGTCGTTAGGTTTTTGCAGATTGGTAGAAGGACATAAGGGTTGTTGTTAGGTTTTTGTGAGTTGGAGGAAGGGGTTAAGGGTTGTCTTTGGGTTTTTGCAAGCCAATGGAAAGGGATTAGGGCAGTGGCATGGCCAGCGGGGGTGCGAAGACACATCCCTTTTTGACTGCAATTAGTAGTTCTCAATCATTTTCATTTATTGACGCATTTTCCAATTATCCTAATTTGCAACCGAAGACACGGTTTCTCTCCATATTCGATCAAACAGCGATTAAATTAGAAGATAATTGGAAAAAGCGTCAATAAAGGAAAATGATTGAGAACCACTAATTGCAGTCAAAAAGAGACGTGTCTTAGCACCCCCGCGGGCTACGCCACTGAATTAGGGTTGTTCTTCAGTTTTTGCCGGTCAAAGGAAGGGGATGCGGGTTGCTGTTGGGTTTTTGTGAGTCGGAGGATGGGGATAAGTGTTGTGGCTGGGTTTTTGCACATTGGGAGAAGGGTGTAAGGGCTGTCCTTAGTTTTATACAAGTCAAAGGAAGGGAATAAGGGTTGTCGTGGGGTCTTTCATGCCCTCCACCAGCTGAGTTTTTGCGAGTCAAAGGAAGAAGTAAAGGGATAAAGGTTGTCATTGGTTTTTGCAGGTGGAGGGGAAGGAGATAAGGGTTGTCTTTGAGTTTGTGTAGGTGTAGGGAAGGGGATGAGGATTTTCGTTGGGTTTCTGCAGGTACGGGGAAGGAGACATGGATTGCTGCTGAGTTTTTACGAGTCAGAGAAAGGGAATAAGGGCTGTGGTTGGGTTTCTGCAGGTCGGGGGAAGGGGATAAGGGTTGTTTTTAGATTTTTACAAGTCAAAGGAAGAGAATAAGGGTTTTTGTGTTTTTTTGCAACTTTTGGTTTTTGTAGGTTAAAAGAAAAGAATACGCATTGTTGTTGGGTTTTTGCTAGTCAGGGAAAGTCCAAAGACAGGGATGAGGGTTGTCATTAGATTTTTACGGGTTGAAGGAAGGTGATGTACGTTTTCGCAAGGTTTTTGCATGTTGAAAGAAGGCAATGAGGGTTGTCGTGTGGTTTTTGGGAGTCTTTGCAAGTTGGGGGAAGGGGATAATGGTTGTTCTTGGGTTTAAAGACAGTTTAAAGACAGGGACGAGGGCTGTCATTAGATTTTTGCGGGTGGAAGGAAGACGATGAGGGTTGTCATGTGGTATTTGCGAGTCAAAGAAGGGAATAGAGGTTGTTGTTGGGTTTTTGCAAGTTGGAGACGGGATAAGGTTGTTGTTGTGTTTTTACAGGTCATAGGAAGGAGATAAGGGTTGTCGTTGGGTTTATGTGGGTCACGGGTGTTGGAAAACATGGGCTAATAGCAGATGGACCCTCTGAAGTTTTGCACATTGTGGAGGGCCAATACACAACCTTGTCTGGCCCCAGTGCCTCTTGTATATAATTTCCTGATGATTTCCTTTGTGTGTTAACCTCATCACCCCTCAGCCCACACCCCAATTTCCCCTCACCGCGATTGTCTCTCCCCCCTCCTCCTATCACCCTAGGCAAGTTACCATTTGTTCCTTTGCACCCTTTGAACTTTTAGCTATAAGTGATCACATCTTCCCTCAGTTGTTGGTTCTTGATCATCTTGGGGAACAAACCCACCAGTTCCTCTACTCTATTAAACTATCCATTTTGCAACTAAGACGTGCCTGCATTGCAGGTAAAGGGGGGGGGGGGATAAGGGTAGTCATTGGGTCTTTCCGAGTCAAAAGAAGGGAATAAAGGTTGTTCTTGGGTTTTTTTCAGGAAGGGGGGAAGAAATAAGGGTTGCCGCTGAGTTTTTACAAGTCAAAGGAAGGGGAAAAGGGTGGTCATTAGTTTTTGCAGGTGGAGTGAAGGAGATAAGGATTTTTGTTGGGTTCTTCCGGGTTGGAAATAGGGAATAAGGGTTATCGTTGGGTTTCTGCAAACAGAGGGTAAGAGATACGGGTTTCCGTAACCTGTATGATACAGTCGTTATGTTGCGCTCTTCACTGACCGACTGTCGCTATACTAACGCCTGTACGGGAAAGCTCTCAAAGTGCTTCGCGCAGCCTCGTTATGAGTGGGAGGCTTCTTCTTCTTCTTTTTGGTTTTATGGTGGTTGATAGACCTGTTGGTGTATTACCGCCAACTACTGGATTCATACAACATAAATTTCCCTATTCCTCTTATATCGAATTCCCACCAAAGCCTCGCCAAAGTGAAAGGTGCACTGTGTCTAACAATGCGTTTGCACTCTGCATGTGCTCAGTGTGATTACACTTTCGATTTGTGTAATCTACGAGCCGAATGTAGACGCAATGCATTGGCTTTTGAAGAAGGAAATGACGTCGACACCAAAGCTGCCTGCTGATTGGTCCAGCCAAAAAATTTCAGGCGAAGCGCCGCGAGGTAGCTTTCCTTTAACGCCCTGATGGGAACGATCGTCAAAGCCATCTAGCGGACACAAGGGCGTTAATCATTAACGTTAGGGTTGCCGCTGAGGTTTTCAGGTCAGTAGAAGGGAATAACGGTTGTCGTTGGGTTTCTGCAGGTGGAAGGAAGGGGAATAGGGTTGTGATTTGCTTTATTCAGGTCAGGAAAAGGAGATGAGGGTTGTGGTTGGGTTTTTGCGGGTAAAAGGAAGGAGATAAGCCTCACCTTTTCATGCCCTCCACCAGCGCCACCTCGTCAGGGGAGGAGGAGATGTAGAAGGAGGTGCTCTTGCCCTGATGGATACCCCTCTTAATGCCGTCCACTGTCTCCTCCTCCTTCACCTGCACTGTGTGGCACAGGCAGAGAGCTCGAAAAAACAACTCCTCTCGCTCCTGAGGGGGCGACAGAGAGACGAGGTTACACACACTACCACTCACATACACATACTCTCAGTAATGTACTCATTCATACAGACACTGTCAATGACACACTCACACAAGCGTAAACACCGTCAACGCACTCTTACATACTGTAAACACACACAGACAGACACTACTAAAAATGCGCTCATACATGCATACACACACTGCAACAACACACTAATTAACACATACAAACACACACACAGTGGCAACAATAAACTCACGCAAGCACACACATTTCCAAATTCACAAATAATGGACACATGGGGGCAGGCAGACACACACACACACACACACACACAAACGCATGCAAACATCCACATACGTTATGCCAACTAACACAGAGAAAGCAACTCTACCCGCATTACAGCAGATATTTCATGCACCAGCAAGATAAGTGCGAGTTTCTAACAGGTAATTTTCCCCATTCTCTGCACCTATTTCTCACCTATTTTGTCAATGACCCAACCACATACCAGATTAAAGCTCAACCACATACCAGATTAAAGCTCAACCACATACCGGATTAAAGCTCAACCACATACAGGTCTAAAGCTCAACCACATACCAGATTAAAGCTCAACCACATATCAGAATAAAGCTTTCACAGCAGAGTGCATAAATACGGACCAGACACAGAGGATTAAGGCATCTGAATAACACTGAATTCACTTAAACCGGCACAAGAAACTTTAACCTGAATTTAAATTGCGTAGAACATGAACACTGAACACTGTAAGTAAACAGAACAGAGGTCAGTAGTATCAACAGTCTCTATAAGGGGGTAACAGGTTTTTAACACCTTTAATTTTAGATTATCTGTACATTACATTTAACTTCATATTTCATCTTTTAAGCATAATGGTTTTGATTACCAAAGTCGCAGAGTCGCATGTACATTGGGTAGCAAATCTGACTTAAGTTGTGAGCAAAGCATTGTTTGACCATTTTAAGCACAACTTCATTAACCATCTTTTACAGTGACAGTATAATTTTAGGTGCAGTCAGTACAGGGCTGCGTTTTAACCCATAACTGCGTAACTCTTTATCTGAGCCTATCAAGGGTGGTGGGTGGATTTGGTTACTTTAGTGACCACTATGCAATAAAGGGTTAAATCCCCTTCCCATCTCCCATCTCACCCTCCCTCCTGCACCAGGTGAGGAGTCGATCATGTCGATGTCGCAGGAGTCAGCCATGACCTGTCCGTTGCAGATGGCGTGCGGCACATAGATGTGTCCATCCACGCAACACTCAATGAACTCCATGTTGTTCTCTGTAAGCGTTCCTGTCTTATCTGTGAAAACATACTCCACCTGAGTGGGGTTGACAGAGAGGATTATGGGTAAGGATGACACGGGTAGTCTTGAGGGTGCCGTTATACATCCCGTCATAGTCCAGTCCCAGCCCTCAGCAGAAGGCTGTAAATGGGTGACATGACGCCCTGAGTAATTGCCTATAATAATGTGACAGCTCTCACACCTGTCCCGCTCTCTCACCTGTCCCAGCTCTTCGTTGAGATCAGACGTGTTCACTAGCGCTCCCTCCCCCAGCTCCTCGTCGAACATCTCATCGTCCCAGGTGATGAAGTAGGACCCCAGGAACTTCTGCATCTCCACCGTCACGTACATGGACACGGGGATGATGTAGTTGAAGAGCACCATGAAGGCGAGGAAGTCTGTGAAAGCCCTGATCAACTGAAGAGAAGGAGCGTACAGTCGCAGCGGCCGGAGGAATGAAAATGC
This sequence comes from Gymnothorax reevesii, assembly GCA_029721435.1. Classification (NCBI taxonomy): domain Eukaryota; kingdom Metazoa; phylum Chordata; class Actinopteri; order Anguilliformes; family Muraenidae; genus Gymnothorax; species Gymnothorax reevesii. Next base: position 69,558,655 of record CM056587.1, on the reverse strand, counting down.
AGCAGCCAGGCATCATGAGAAATGTTGGCGCTTGACCTACCACATGCCTTTGCCGTTCTGTTTCCGTCCTCTGGTTGTACCAGGGCTCGTCTCGGTTTGGGTTCGCCTGCCACACGTACTTTAGTGCAGTATTGATCACAGCTTTGCCGATCAGGATGCACAGGTAGACTATCAGGTATGCATTCATTGACCTGTGGGGGCAGCAGAGAGCATTACGAATGGGAACTGAGGGAGTTCAACTGTAAGCAGCAGAAGAACAAGAAACAATGAGGCCCTTCCTGACGAGCTGAACTGAGGCTGTTTATAGAGGGCGATGATACAGCACCCCATCCAAAAAGTCCATATGGAGAGGACAGGTAACCAAAACAGGAAACCGCAGGAAAAAATAGTAAGCGATGATAAACAGAGACTCATATCTATACGACCTGAACAAGCAACGCGAAAATAAGCCAATAAATCTCCATTGCAACTCGGAATAGTTCCAGAGCAGATGAGTTCTCCGTAAGTTCAGGTGTGGAGCAGCACAGCGCAGCAGAAAGAATGTGCTGACACAGCACTGGCGAGAGCACGATGCTTACTTCTCCACAGCAGAGCGCTTCTGGGACTTGGACTGGTAGTTCAGAGCCATTTTGGTCTCCATGCCAGTATAGACGGCAACAGCTATAAAGAACAAGCAAAAATTATGCACTTGCAACTTACACTGTCAAATCAAGGACATGTTTATTGACAGAATGCAATCAAACCAAAAGTCTGTTGAGATCGAAACTGCAGTCTCACGAGCACAATGAAAATATCTCGATTAGGCAGGACTTCTCTGGAACCCAGAATACGGTTCTGTTGTGATGGAAATGAGTCATGAAGAGAGTTACCGTAAACACATTCGGTGTTTTTGAGAGTGGCTCCCCGGAGAAGGAGGTTCTCAGATCCCAAAGGCCTGAAACATAAATGCGGAGGTGACCGCAGCAGAAATTCTCAGTATCCTCAGCCATCACAGCTACAGTCATGCGCTATCATTACATCAGTACTGCAGGCAGCCAGAACTTCTGAATGGCACATCTAGTTTTGTTGAGCAGCTCTTTGGCCTGAACAAATCTACAGACCCATATATGAGTCCATCAAATGCAGCTGCTCTATTCAAACCTGTGGAACTTCAGGCCTATTTTACATTCTAGCTGAGATGCAAAGGTTTCCAACGATTCCAAATAGGTCCTGCTGAATAACAGAGAAATGTGTATAAAATAATGTACAATATCTAAATATTTTCCATTTGATTTAATGCTGTGGCCATAAAAACATGGCATCCTGGGTCTAAATATTTCTCTCAGTATCAGTGCGATGCAGCTTCAGGGGAGATAGAGAATCAGGAGTGGATCCAGGAATTGCTGAAAGGTGGGGGGGAGGGGGGGCAGCAAGAAAAATTTGAAAAACTAATGTGCTGAAAACACGTTTTCATGCTGTCATGGGAGAAAAATATGTTCAATGATTTTCCTCCCAAGGTTCCAAAAATTAAGCTACAAAAACTTTCAAAGCGCTGTTATGACACAGTTTTACATTAACTGACAACTTTTACCTTTACCTAAGACTTTATAGGCAATGTTTGTGACCTTAACCCTTTTCACTGCTGTTAGTGACTCGGTGAAAATTTCAAAGAGGAGAATTCTTTTGAAATCGTCTAAACCCTACAATGTTGGTATTCATTGGAATGTGCTTGATGGCAGCTTTATACCGATGAATACCGATGTGCTATGGTTCAAATTATTTTCAAACGTTTTGATGTTTCAGAAGTGTTGACAAAATCACCACTAGCAGTGAAAGGGTTTGACCATATTTCCCACAAAACATTGATATTATTATTTTTTGAGTTTATATAACACCAAATAACGTCCAACAAAATAACTGTAGTGTATAACTAACTTGCAAACCCAGTGGCAATATGCATCTGTGATATTAGCAGATGTTAACAGATCACCAAACTGAATCGACTCATACATAACCTTTTTAAAATAATGTTACATATCTTACAGACTCTAAAGCCGGTCTCACACGAGCGCTGAGTACGGCGTCAACTAGCGCGTTTTGAAAACGCCGACAAGCGCACAATTTACCGCATAGTTGACGCCTTGTAAACGCACGTCCTGCGTTTTCAAAACGCAGGCCCTGCGTTTTCGTGCGTTTTGACGACTTTCGGTACGTAGCGTTTCTTCCGCCTTCTTCCGCCTTGATCTTCTTATCACTTGTACTTGCTATTCTCTCTTGTTCTTTGGACATTTTCCTGGAAAATGTCTTCCTTGGAAGACATTCCTTCCACTCATCGCCTCAGACCAGCAACACGCGCAGCAGATGAAACAGTTGTCTGCACAACGGACGTATCACACCTCAAACTGACCGGAACCGAAGCCAACCTACACGCCCCTCGTCTTCACTGTGATCCCATTCGCCACTATCTTGCTTTAATAAACTGTAATCTGCTGCAAATTGAACAATAAAATGAATTGTGTATGACTTAATATATTGTAAAACCCTTCATGCTAATTAAAGTTTAAAAGTGCCAGATGGGGCGTTTATATTTTTGTTAAGTGTACATCAAATACTAGGCTATGGGGGTTCTCAAGATGGCGGCTTGAAGGAAAGCAGTGTTTAGGTGGAGCTGGTGCGCCATTTCACCAATTCGTTCATAATCTGACCTAGTGTTGCAGACTGAGCGAGCTCTTGCGACTCCTCAATTTATAATGAGTATTAGTGCCTACTTTTTGAGGCAAACCGACGATATGGCATCCAGAAATAAGAAAACTATTAAAGGTTCCGAGGAACCTAGCCGACAAGCTAACGAGATCGATACTGAGGAAAGAGCTAGCTCGCTAGCGCCAGCACTTAGAGAAATAGTTGCCGAAATCACAGCCAATGTCTCAAAAACATTGATGAGAAGCTAAGTCCTTTGTTACAACTACTGCAAAGTCATCGTGAGGAGCTTGCTGCTCATGAGAATCGGATTACAGAGGCGGAGGGGAGAATTTCAGCCCTGGAGGACACTGTGGAGCCGGTTGACGGCAAGATGAGGGCACTAGAGCAACAGGTGCGCGTCTAAACTGACCACATCGATGACCTGGAAAATAGGGGCAGGAGAAAGAATATACGCATTGTTGGACTTCCAGAGGGGGCCGAGGGTGATAATCCAACGAGCTTTTTTGAATCCTGGCTCCCTACAACTCTGAACATTGTAACTAAAACAGGCCGAATCAAGCTCGAGAGAGCACACCGCTCTTTAGCCCCTGCGCCAGCCTCTTCCCAGAGACCGCGATCGGTGCTGGTTAGATTTAGTAGCATCATACACGCAAGTCTACCCTGCTGCACTGAAAGTCTCGTACCATGGAGAAACGCAGACGTTCCAGGAGCCGACTGCTGTGGACCACTACATCGATTCTCTTGGAGGGATTCCTACTGGAGTTCTGGGCAGATCGTGAATGACCAGCGATGACTACAGGGCAGCAGAGTGGCCCACTCTGTCAGGGCCTAAACTCCGAGGTGCAGCTACCGCAATGGACGGCACCGTTTCAATGCGAAGTCTAACTGTCCCCGCGTGGATTATTATTTCTTTTTTTGTTTTTTTTTCCCCTTCATTTTTTTTTTCATCGATAAGGACTGCTCTCCCCTCTCAACCGGAGCTCCATCAGGTCGTGAGTAGGCTGAGATTGCTGAACTGTGACACAGGTTACAATTATCGGCGACACACTGCTCTATAATGTAGTGACTTAGTTTTGTTTCTTTTTCTCTCTTCTGTCGCTAGAGAACTCCTTCGCTAGATCCATCTTTTGATAAGAGAGGGACAGTGTTTGATAATATGCCACTTGGCGAAGTTAAATGTTCTTGTTCTTTGTGTGTTTGTTTAGTTTGTGGTACTCGGCTTGTCTTTCACTTAAACTACGTTAGAATGTATAGACGGAATGTGAACTCTGGTATTTACTTTTTTGTGATCTGAGATGACCTTGTCCATGTTAAAACTGTGTACTTGGAATGTCAATGGTATCCACACTCCTGTTAAACGGCGAAAGGTTCTGACCTATCTTAAAAGAGAGGGTGTTCATATTGCTCTGTTACAGGAGACACACTTAGACGAGGCAGAACATCTTAAACTACAGCAAAGTGGGTTTGATTTAGTTTTTTTTTCTGCATATACATCAAGAAGCAGGGGTGTTGCTATTTTGTTCAAGAAAAACATATCATTTAAAATCTTACAATGCATAAAGGATAAAGGAGGACGTTACTTAATAATTAAGGGAGAGCTATATGGAGAAATAATTGCCATTATGAACGTGTATTACCCCCCTGGTCTTCCTAGTGAGTTTCTTGCCACTGCATCCTCTGAGCTGTCCGATCTCAATGTTAGAAATACATTCGCAGGGGGAGACTTTAATTGCCATTTAAGTCCATGCATTGACAAGTTCCCCATAGGTAGGGTATCCATGTCTCACCAGTCGAAGTTTATTAATGCCCTTTGTGAAGATTTGGACTATATAGATGTGTGGAGGACCCTGCACCCTGCAGAAAAAGAATATACATTTTTCTCTAAAGTTCATAATTGTCACACACGAATTGACTACTTCCTTCTTCCCAAGGTTTTGCTACAGTCAATTGCCAGCTGTGCTATAGGTAACGTGGTTATATCTGATCATGCCCCTGTCTTTCTCCAATATAACATTGAAAATCCAGTCCCTCAAACTAGATTCTGGAGGGTTGATCCTCTTATTATTAAAGATCATAAATTTACTTCCTACTTCACAGAGGAATTTCAGTCGTTCTACTCCATTAATTCAGCCTCTACTGAAGATCCATCATTACTCTGGGAAACAATCAAGGCCTTTTCCAGAGGTTTGATCATATCCTATACGTCCAGCAAGAAACGTAGACAAAGTGAACAAAGGGGGATATTAGAATCTAAACTTAAAATGGCTGAAAACCAATATATTAATAAGCCCTCTTCAAGTAAGCTTAGAGAAATTTCTGCTCTGCGTTCAGCTTTAGACTCTCTTTTAACAGAACAGGCAGAAAAGAACATTAGATTTGCTAAGCAAAAATTATATGAACACGGTGATAAGACAGAGAAATATTTGGCTTATTTAACAAAGAAAAAATCTGATTCCAGGATTATTTCCTCAATCATAGATGATAATGGCGAACAATCATTTGATAATATAGTCATTAACAACACATTTAAAAGTTTTTATGAAAAACTATATGATTCAGACTCGTCACAGGATACCTCTGACTTAATGGACAACTTCTTCTCTTCACTTGAATTCCCCTCTTTAACAGAGGAACAAAAATTTATTCTTAATGCCCCTATATCTAAACGAGAAGTACTGAATGCTATCAGTGGATTGCAATCTGGAAAAGCACCTGGCCCTGATGGGCTCAGTTGCGAGTTCTATAAAGAGTTTTGAGATCTCTTAATTGACCCTCTGCTAAATATGCTAAATGACTCCTTTGAAAGGGGAGTTTTGCCTAGGTCACTGAGAGAGGCTAATATTTCATTGATCCTGAAAAAGGGAAAACATCCAGAGGAGTGCGCCTCCTACAGGCCTATCTCCTTACTCAATGTTGACCTGAAGATCCTCTCAAAGTTACTGGCAACACGATTGGAGGGCATACTTCCGGGGCTTATTAATGCAGACCAAACTGGTTTTATTAAAGGGCGCAACTCAAGTAATAATATGCGTAGATTATTAAATGCAATACAAATGTTTCACCAACAATCCACAGATGGTCTGGTCCTTTCCTTAGATGCCGAAAAGGCATTTGACCGTGTCGAATGGCCTTACCTTTTTTATACGCTAAAAAAATTTGGGTTAGGTGAGAAATTTATCACATGGGTCAAATTACTTTATAGTAACCCTCTTTCTGCTGTGCTCACAAATGGGCTCCGATCACCTAATTTTTGTGTGAAGAGAGGCACAAGACAGGGCTGCCCACTCTCGCCATTGCTGTTTGCTTTGGCAATAGAACCACTAGCTGAATCCATCAGGAGAAATCCAAACGTATATGGCTTAGAGACAAAGTATAGACACCATAAGATAACACTGTACGCGGATGATATCTTAATTTTCGTAACCAAACCTGAGATTTCTATTGCTAATCTTATCGACACTATCGGCCTTTTCAGTGCCTTCTCAGGTTATAAAATTAATTTTAATAAGTCTGAGGCCATGCCCTTGGGTAGTTTAAAGATCCAGCCGAAAACCTCCAGTCATTTTCCTTTCAGGTGGTCTCCAGCAGGCTTTGTATATCTGGGAATACATGTAACACCAGAATTTCATAAAATGTATAAAATTAATTTTGGCCCATTACTTGAGCGCATTAGACTGGATTTGGAGAGATGGAATGTACTTCCTATCTCTTGGTTGGGTCGCGTGGCTCTACTGAAAATGAACATTCTGCCCAGGCTACTTTATCCAATCCAGATGATCCCAGTTACCTTCCCCCATAAAACTATAAAAAGTCTGAATAGTTGGTTCAGTTCCTTTATATGGGCTAAAAAGAAGCCCAGAATTAAGTTAGGAACACTATGCCTCTCGTCATCTGAGGGGGGACTTGACCCTCCCGATATCCGTAAATGCCAACTAAGCTCGCATCTTCATTTCATTGCCGACTGGATTGAGAGAGATCCTACATCATTATGGATGGACATTGAAGGCTCAATGTCCAAGCTACCCCTTGAGAATCTGTTGTTCATTAGAAAGCCAGAATCTCTCATAAACATGTGTCAGAACCCTATTACAGTTAGCACTGTTAAGGCTTGGCATATTGTAAGAAGATTAGAGGGTAAAAGTCAATTCACGTCTATGTTTACTCCCATATGTGACAATTCTGATTTTGTGCCAGGGACAATAGACCATGGTTTTCAGGCCTGGGCTAGTAAAGGACTGTCCAGGCTATGTGATTTGATGGATGGGTCTACTTTAATGTCCTTCAGGCAGCTATCAGAGAGATATCATATTCAGAAACAGGATTTTTTCCGCTATTTGCAAATAAGAGATTTTATAAAGAAAGATACCACAATTCTTTCTAACCAAACCACTTCATGCATAGAACGTCATCTTTTTTTGCTTAATGCGGGCTATTCCATACGTTGTTTCTACAAATTGCTCAAAGAGTACAGAACCTCAGGTACTTTACATTTAAAGGGGGTATGGGAGAAAGAGCTGAATGTAGTGATTAAAGATAATGAATGGGATGAGGTATGGGAGAATGCGAGAAAGCTGAGTATCTGTCATAGAATCAAAGCCATTCAATTAAAAATTCTGCATAGAGTTCACATATCCCCCTCCCAACGAAATAAATTTAATGCCAACCTCTCCCCTTATTGCCCCAAATGTAAAAAAGAGATCGGTAGTCTTACTCATTGCTTGTGGTCCTGTTGGAAAGTACAAAAGTTTTGGCACATGGTGGGAGAAGAGATTAATAGGATTTTATTTAAGAATTTGCCGTGTGAACCAAGATGTATGTTGCTTGGGATCTCCAATGGCTTTATTCCTAATGAATATGAAGAGAAACTGTATAAAATGTTAACATTTTGTGCAAGAAAATGTATTCTCTTAAATTGGACAATGGAGAAGCCTCCTTCCAAAACACAGTGGTACAATGTCATAATACAATATGTATCTCTTGATTATTTGACATGTATGTCACATGATAAAGTCAACATTTTCTTTAGAATATGGGAGCCTTTCATGGCAAAAATTGGCCTGAACATTGCAACCATACTCAGTAGAGGATTTACATAAGATTGGAATGTGTAATGTCATTTATGTCTATATAATTTTTGAGTCACCTGTCTATATGTTTTAGTCTGTAAGCCGAGTTGTAGTTGTAGTAGTGTTGTCATTATGTGTGTGTTGTTAAAAAAATCAATAAATACAATTTAAAAAAAAAAATACTAGGCTATGAACAACTGGTCCATAAGTGGGGTCCTTTCGTAAGCTCAAGCAAATTTTAATCGGATGCATACCTGCGATAGCCTATTAATTTAATGTCAGTCTGACCGATTCCATGTCCCCTGCGAATGAAAACTGCTGCTGCGAGGGTCATCATGGCCAAACAGCTGGTCAATTTTTTGCATTTGAGAGGCTGAGCCTCAAATGTCATTTACTTTATTCTCTAAGCTTTTCTGCCTTTCCGCTGCTTTCCGACATTTTCGTCTGTAGTCGTTGAAGCGTGTTTTACTGCAACAGTTGACAAGCAAGGCCTTTGGTCAAGCAAATTTCCCAGCAAGCCTGCCTACTTAAACCTTAGGACGAAAACAAAATTAAATAGATTGTACATAGCTCACGTCCATGTATCGTTTATTATTTGCAAGAAAAGAGTTTCTCGGTCATTCCTATCGCATAAAGCAAATATATACAATTTGCCATGATGTAAGACAACCACAATAGTGAAATTTAACCATTAAAAGTGGTATATAAACCATGAAGACTGCCCATTTTCAAGTTTATATAGCAAGAGATTGTCCTCATTACCGACTGCCACAATCATATGTATAAACACAAGAAACTTTGATTATTGAAGAACGCAAAGTTTTTTCGCTGCTCTGTGAAAAAAAGGACCCCCCCCTGCCACTGAGAATATGACATAGAATATGTATTTGCCTTTGTACTACATTGTGAAAAAAGACTTTTCTGACTTATAACACACTTAAGGGAAAACTTTAGGGAGGAGTTAGTTTGAGGGGGTTGTTGACTTAAAGCTAAAGGTGCCTGTGTCAACCAGGGAATCGGGCGTTACGGGTGCATTAGGGTAACGGCGTTTGTTCAGCTGAGTTCGACAAACTAATACAAGCGAATTTTTGCTAACTACAGCCAGAGGTCTGCTAATCATACATTAAATCCAGCTCTTATTTCCACCAAGGCAAAAATTATAGATACTCAGGAGCACTCCATTCCAGCACCACTGAAGCAGATACAAATGAAAACACAATATATTTATCATAAACATACATGTACTCAGAATGTAAACATTAACACATTAGTTCTGGGACAAATTGACCATTTTACACACCTTGACAGAGGAATAGACTAAATCCATAAAATTAGGTTCTTTTGCATTTTCCTTTGTCATTCATCAACTTCATAAATGCCATATCATATAGGATCATAGAATATAATACAAAAAAATTAAATTTAATTGAGATTGTCAGAGCAAAATGATGTATAATAAAATATACAGCAACGAAACTTTGTCTCATTTTAAGTTTTAAAGTAATAAACATGATTTATGCCCCTTGCCTACACGGCGATGGGTTTAATCCAATTAATCCTTAAATGACACTTTCATTGATGAATGCAGTCTGAGAGAGATATATGGCAATAATTAAACATGTATAATATTTACAGTTTTTGAAAGTGAGATACAGATGTTGTACAAAAAGCATTTCAGCAGACATTTCCGTATAATAGTATAATTTAAAAGTATAGAGATCGTCCTGCATATCTGTGACCCAGACTGACGGTGTCGGACGCTGTAATGAGAGCACATGGGTTCTGCACAGAAACCAGCAAAAGAGAAAGAGTTGAATGTGAAGTCAAAGCGAATCTTAGCCGACCCTAAAGGGCCAATAAGAGCAGGTTTTACCTCACAGCCGGCTCCTGTCCTTCCTGATAAATATTGATACGGCCGACGAATCTGAAATTAGATAGGAGCAGAGCCCTGAGCGGTGCACCCACAAATCTATACCCAAAACAAACAACATCATTTATTTAAAACACTCACACTGTGGCCTCATTCATAAAAACCACACAGAAGGAGAGAGCAGTGTACACAAGCACACACACACACATACAAACGCAAACACATACACATACACACGCATACAAACACACACACACATACAAACGCAAACACATACACACGCATACAAACACACACACACATACAAACGCAAACACATACACACGCATACAAACACACACACACATACAAACGCAAACACACACACACGCATACAATCGGAAACACACAGACACGCATACAAATGCAAACACACACACACACACACACACACACACACACACACACACACACACACACACACACACAAACATGTACACACAAGCACACACACTACCATAGAATTGCAAATTCCATCATGACCCCAGCAAACAGGAGTGTTTATAGATATACACACACACACACACACTGCATTTAGAGATACCCACACATATCCACACTGTGTTTGCAGATACACACACACACACACACACACACACTGCAGTTGCAGATACGCAGCCCCCCAGGTGAACAGTATCCTGCTCGCTCACTTGTAGAGGTCCGGCTGGGGCTGCTGGCACTCTATGGTAGAATGTAAGGTGTCCAGTTCCTCTTCCGTTTTAAAGGCCTGAGTGTCCTGCACTGCGTAATACGTCTGCAGAGACAGGAGTGAGAGCAGCAGGGAGACTCAGGGAAGTGTCATGGGCTCTTACACCATTGTGTCATTTACCTCACCTCAGGAGTGCACATATTACATCATACATATCCCTGTACTCCTGTTGATTTGACCCCGGCAGATGAGTAAAGTCTGAGAGGTAAATTACGCCAAGGATTAACATGCATGAAGGAGGGGGCAACAGGAAGCAGGACGACAGCCCTTTATTTTCATTTTTTATTCAGCAGAAAATCCTTCTATTCATCTGCAATTTAAATTTCTGAATCATTTCAGTCAATGAAATATGTCCAGTACAGGCGGGACGATGCACCATGGTGCTTCTCGATCTTTTCCTCTGGGTTTGCTGGAAGAGTTTGCTCCAGCCTGTACTCTGTGTTCTGAAACAGGGCATCACCTGCAGGCCGCACCGCACTCATCTCTCCAGAGTACAGGCGCAGTGTGACTCACTCCCAGGGTTCTCTTTGCCTACTGTGTCCTGATGATAAGAAACTGCTCAGCTACAGGATATGAATAATTCACAGCCCATCTCTACAGCACAGTTTCCTCTCCCATTGGGCACCACAAAATCCGTTTCAAAAGTCAAAACCACAGGCCACATCGGAGTGCAGTACAGCACCCAAAGATCTGAGTATAACAGAGATTAACACATTGGACAGGGAACAGTACATCCCCTGCTGAGGGAGGCGTGTCACTGCCAGCGAGCTCGTGCTGGAACACAGCTGACGGGAGCGGCAGGGGGTCATGTACCTTGTGACTGGACTCCCCGTCCAAACTGGCGGTGGTGACGAAGCAGGTGCCATCCTCTCTGCTGGAGGACAGGAGGATGAGGTCACAGGGGAAGGTCTCATCCTCCATCACCCGGACAATATCGCCCACCTGCGGGAGGAAACGGAGTCTTTAACGGACACCAGCATTTACATGGAGACCGGCTCCTCATATAACTGAGACTACAAATCACTCACTGATACTATTCATGTCACTCACTGATACTGCACCGATGTACTGGTCTTAGTCGCTCCCGTTACTCACTGGTCTCAGTGGCTCATGTTACACACTGAAAATGTCCTCATTTACTGGTCTTAGTTGCTTATGTTACTCAATAATACTGCACTAACTTACTGATCTCAGTGGCTCTTGTTTCTTACTTTTGAGTAACAGGGATTTTAATAAAAAACATTCAGCAAATCAAAATACTGCAGTTGTTCAATAAAAGCAGAGGAACTAATTTTAAAATGACTTACAGCACTGACACAGGAAGCAGGACTGAATCAGATTTCCTCTAATTTACCCTGAGCTCATGCTGGATTTCCAGTGTCCCTGTGTCACGTGACAGATTAATCAAACCATGTGATTTTACGGCAACTACCCAGTTCTCTCCAACACCATCACACTGGTCAGTTTGTATCCTGAACACAGTCACAGCTGCTCGCTCTCTAAAACTCAGTCTTTATGAGTCTCATCAACACTTAGTATTACCACTAGTTTACAGACTAAGATGAGGTTTTAAAGGATGGCAACAAAATAAAAGGGCAGATGTGTCAATGCAAAAATATTTTCTATTCAGATATAAGCAGACATAAATAAATGCATTAATTAAAAACTGAGTCTAAATATACACTTGACTGAGTTCAGTGCTTTCAGCTTTACTTCACTGCAGGGCTGGCCAGACATTCCTGCAGTAATCCATAAAAGCCGAGGGGTCATGGCTCGGGTTCAGAGCAAGAGCAATCGGACGGGCACTTTGACTTGCAATCAAACTCCAGGAAAGATTCAGCAAGGTTTAAAAGAAACAAAGTGTGCTTGTGCATCATAAAGTATATTTTTCCAATATTAGCCAGAGACCTGAGATTTGTGAGCCAGAGTGATTGACCAGAAGAGACTATTTTCTTTACAAGCTTACAGAGGATTTTGAGAAGACCAACTGGGGAACAAGAATGCAGGCAGTAATGCTGTGCACATTTTGCACATGCACCGAAGACAGACAGCAGGATTGAGATCAGAGGATCCCTGATATAACAGGGATTATCAGCAGTGTGACGAGCTGATAAGGATGCATGCAGCAAGCAGAGCAGCACAGAGCTCTGGGACACTGGCGCTACAGCAAGAGTCCAGTCCCTGACGTGCTGCCTTTACAGCTGATCCGTTCTTCACAGGGTGAACTGACATTGAAAATCACATTGAAAACACAATGTAATAAAAACAGTATTGAACTGATCCCTGTAAGGATGTGCTGTGGGTGACAGACTCATGGATAGTCCAGTTTTAGTCTTACCCTGATATATCAGCTCTGTTTTAATCTTAACCTGAGGCATCAGCTCTGTTTTAGTCAAACCATGATACAGCAGCTCTGATTTAGTCTTACCCTGATATAGCAGCTCTGATTTAGTCTTATCCTGATATAGCAGCTCTGGTTTAGTTTACCATGATATAGCAGCACTGTTGTAGTCTTACCCTGATATAGCAGCTCTGATTTAGTCTTATCCTGATATAGCAGCTCTGGTTTAGTTTACCATGATATAGCAGCTCTGTTTTAGTCTTACCCTGATATTGTAGCTCTGTTTCAGTCTTACCCTGATATAGCAGCTCAGTTTTAGTCTTACACTGATGTAGTCGCTCAGTATTAGTCTTACACTGATATAAGAGCTCAGTTTTAGTCTTACCCTGATATAGCAGCTCTGATTTAGGCTTATCCTGATATAGCAGCTCTGGTTTAGTCTTACACTGATATAGCAGCTCTGTTTTAGTCTTACCCTGATATAGCAGCTCAGTTTTAGTCTTACCCTGATATAGCAGCTCAGTTTTAGTCTTACACTGATGTAGTCGCTCAGTATTAGTCTTACACTGATATAACAGCTCAGTTTTAGTCTTACCCTGATATAGCAGCTCTGATTTAGGCTTATCCTGATATAGCAGCTCTGGTTTAGTCTTACCCTGATATTGCAGCTCTGTTTTAGTCTTACTCTGATATAGCAGCTCTGATTTAGTCTCACCCTGAGTTTGCGGCTCTGCTTCATCACCAGTTTGCCGTGCTGGATGACGTGAACGGGGCATCTGTTGATGGAATTATCTGCTTTGTGTCGGAGCCAGTCCTCATAGCCCTGCCGAGAGTGAGAGGAGAGAGGAGAGATACATGAATGGATGGAGATAAGAAATTAAGAACATTTCTGTCATCTGGGAGAGGCTGATACTGTATGTAAAGTTAACTCACACAGGGTTTTTATTAATTCATTCTTTTATCATCTCTGAAGGTACAGCATCATTTCAGCTGCAACACCGGCCAGTTTGGTTTTGACTGTGATTACTGAGTGATGGGAGTTAGGTCTGGTTATCCAGGGATGCTTATCATAACAGCTGATAAGTACAAACTGCATTGCTGATGCGCACCAACCAAACAGGACTTTGCTTCCAGAAAACTTGAGTGCATTTTATGCATTTCAGGCAGCTGATCACAAAAAACAATTTATCTTTAAAATGCTAAATGCACCCATTGTTGCTTAATGATGTGAGATATCAAAATCAAAGCTGTTGAAAACCCATCATGTGGCGTCTTGTTTAAAAGAGCAGGGATTTTAAAAACGAGGAGCTTTGCCTGATTGAGGCAGTACAGCAGAAGTGTCGCTCTGCTCCAGGATGCGATTCCCATAAAAACTCACCAGGAATGAACTCAGCTGTATTTTTCTGATCCCCACCAAAACTTCTTGAATAAATAAATGCACGAGGTGGAAAGATGACACCGCCGGACACTTTGTTTTGGGGAAATAATTAAATACGCTCAAATAAACGAAAGTTAATTTAATGCTCCTCCAACTTCCTACCTGATATAGCAAATCGAACCAGAGGCACTCGTAGAGAGCGAACCTCCACGAAGGCATAACAATCCAAATGTGCATGAATGGGAGCAAAGTTGAGTCAACGCGGGTGATAGGATTTCAAGACTGCTGCCATGGTGGCCATACTGTTTCACTGATTGCGGTGAAAATCAATAGGGTCCGTCCTTGATGTAATAGCAATCCACCCACAAAATTTCACACAAACTCGTGCATTACTTTTTGAGTTATGTTGTTGACAAACGGACAGACAAACAAACAAACCAACAAAAAGGGGCGAAAACAGAACCTCTGCCACAACTTCGCTGGCAGAGGTAAAAATAAGTTGGTGTTCCGCTTAAAGTTGTCCATCATAATCACATTTTTTTAGGAAACAAAACTTCAGAAAACCATGTTGCCCACTGTTACTGCAGCAGAATTAATTCCTGTGATTATTAAAATTAGAATAATTTTGCCACATTTCCTTGGGTAGTGTTAGAGTTTTTAGACATGATTTTCGTGGGGAAAGGCGAGCAGCGAAGAGTTTAAGTGCGCCGGCGTCTCACCTGTTTGATGGCGGTGACGGTGATGACGAAGAACAGAGGAAGACCGCTGGTGATGGGGCTGGTGGGCGTGTCGATGATGAGCTGAGAGAGCACGGAGGAGCCTCATTACTGTCCCTGAACATCAAACTAACACACCAGCCATCAAAGTACACCATCGAGCCTCACCTGAACCAAAAATATGATGAGGAAGTAGAAGTTGGCAATTCTCCTGAACTGTTCAAACAGATTCTTCGGAATAAAGTTCCAGAAGGTGTACTGCGGGAAGAGTATAAAGAGGCAGGTGAACAACGATGAGTCTCATCGTATCATATTAATTGTGGTCATGTAGCCAACCAAAGCCGCCCTTATAACAGCCTGCTGTACAACAACCAAGCTGCCAAGTCAGCGCCTACGGTTACTGACGCCCATAGAGGGCACTGGACAATAGACATGATGCACTAACAGTAATTTACATTTTAATCTAAAGTTAGATCAACACCAAGCAATATTACAGGCATTTCCTTCAGTAGAACCTTTTGCAATGAGAGAGTCACTTGTAGGTCTTTTTACACCATGCAGTTTATAACTAGTTTCTGCTGTTGCCTGATTTTCATTTTCTAAATTTCTTAGTCGACCCAACAAGAGTCTTCCCCTGCCCCGCCTCTCACGTCATCCCTCTCCCCTCTCCTGCCCAGGACGGGTGTGGCTTGACAGGACATAGCGGTGCGTGCGCACCTCAGGAGAGCTCCATCACGGTCTCAGCCCATGCTTTGAGTGCACATAAGAGAACAAGCATGGTTTAGCTCATATTTTCTGGTTAGTAAAATAAATGACAATATCCATTAATTAGACGATCAGTACACAAGTAAAAATTAGCTGACTGTAATGTTAAAGTACCAATTGCTAGAATTTTAATCCTGCCAACTACTGGTAAGGTAGCCAAACAGCTACAGAAATAGAAAGCTGCCATTTCAAAGCGCTAATGTTATGAGCTGGCTAAAACTGGGAATAAAAGAAATTCACATTTATTTTGTCATGGTCAAAGGCAAAGAACGTCAGCTTCATGTGACGTCGACTCCTCGTTGGTAGTATCCATAGTCGCATCCAGTCTTTAATCGATGATCAGAATAAAATGCAAGAATCATCTCAGTTTTAAGTTGCTGAGGTCTCCTGTAGGCTGGATCTTGGGTTTAAGGCAAAAATTACGTTAATAAATAAGCTTTTTAGGTTAATGTTTGAAATGAGACGACCCAAATACAGAATATGAGTCGAGCAGAGTGCATCAGGTGCTCGGAACTCTGTGTGATGCAGGACGTAAGGCCCCGGCCCCCAGGGTCCTGAGGAGGGGAGGGTTAGTGGCTCGTTTATTTGCAAATGGAGTCTGAGGTTCTGGGACAAAACAGTGGCCAGATGTGGCTCCGTGTATCTTCATTACTATATGAGGCACATAGTTGCTTCATGTGAATTAATTGTGTTAAAGGACCATAAGATATGAGATAATTACAAACCCATAAAAACTGCCTGAATTAAAAATCAACAGTCGCATTTCTATGATAACTTCATGATCATAACATAACATAACATAACATAACATAACATGAATGGCGAGTACAGGCCGTTCAGCCCAACTAGGCTTGCCAGTTTCTTTATAATATTGTGAATATATCACTTCAGATACTCAAAGTCTCAGTGGTATCTAGCTTTAAGTCAAGTCTGCTCTTGAAAACTCCCAAGGTCTCTGCCTCAACAATATGGTCAGGCAAGCTATTCCACATCGAAATTACTCTTTGGGCGAAGAAATATTTCCTAATATCAGTGCTAAACTTTCCTTTGGTCAGCTTCCATTTGTGACCCCAAGTTCTACTAACAACACTTGGTTGAATGAATCCTACATAATTCACTTTGTTAATCCCTTTAACCCTATATTGCCCCCTGTATCATATATGATACACCAAATTTGAAGGACCATGTCCACCTGGTAAGATGCAGCACAACCAGGACGGCTCACTGTATCATATCTGATGCACAGTGCTGCCACCTAGAAGAAAGAAGTGGTATTACAGGAGTCTCTCCCCTAGTCACTCACTTCAAGGTAGTAGATCCCATGTGAATGGGAATTCATGAATTTCCTTGGACTTTGGCAGTGAAGTTCGGCATTCCAAGGTAAATATTACACAAAAACTTATTCTTATACATGTTAAGGGATAGCTATAGATAGTAGAGAGCATATAAATAATTTCAGATTTCGAGTGTTGAGTTCTGGAGGGGTGCTGATTTTTGGCTGTATCAGACATGATACTCCTGTACTTAGAAGAAGTTCTGTTCAGCAATGTGTATTTTGCTGTCACAAAACATAATGATGAACAGAGGATCTGAATACTACCCTTCAATACTTCAATAACTGTCTCAGGACAGACAAAGTCAGTTTTGCAGAGGAAATAGCTAAGGCCTAGTATCCACATAAAAGAACACTCAAGATCTTAAGGACACGGCTTAATGAACACGCAGCAGTAAAAAATACAGCGTCAACCTGACTGAGGACTTACTGCACAATGCTACTCCAGGTACACAATTGAGGACAGCTCTGTAAAATGCAACTCCGTGTGTACAACTCATAACTGCAGTGTAAAATGCACCTCTGTGCACAATATTGAGGAGTACAGTACACTCTGAAATACAGCTCCATTTAGAATACTAATGACTGCGCTGTAAATGATACTCACTGTACATGACTGCACACTACACTGGAAAAGGCTGCTCTGAGTTTACTGTGGATGGCTGCACAGAAAACTCATATGAAGAGTATATTACAGCAAGGGGCCTGTTCATTCTGGGACGCATAAACAGTACTCACTGAGGCACAGATAGCACAGGATTATTATCATCTCATCAGCATATAATCTGCCTGAGATCTGAGTGGATCTATTTAATTCCTGCTTCACACAGATGCCCCGCTGCAGCTCTTACCTTCGAGGAGACGATGCGGTTATCGGGATATCGCTGAGGAATATACGCCTCTGCTCCGGGAGGGGGCTGTCGATGACCGATGTACACTGTCCGACTGTCCACCCAATTCTCCTCTCCTTCACACTGCCATAGAGAAGGTCAGAGGTCACCAGGGATCGCACGGTTTCATAACAAAAGATGATCAATCAAAGTAAAATGAAAGTGTGTCTTTACGAGGAAATATGGACGGCACAGCAACTGGCAAAGACAGGAAGTGTTTCACTCCAAGGGTACGCCCTGCCCCTGTGCTTTGGGTACGGGTGCGCAGGTCTTTAAATCTCCAAAACTGATTAGGTACCTGCTTTTTCATCATCGACCCCCGGACCTCTCGTAATGACTTTTTCTGTGTCCTTAAAATAGCGCAGAGAATGGGAGTATAATGATTCTGCAGTAAACGCTCTGTCACACACGAGTGTCCCCAGCGAAGGGACAAATTTAAAAATAAAATGTGAAGTGAGGGAGAGTGATGGCTGGGCGCAGGCGTAATCAGAACTGAAGCTCGGGGAGTTTGACCCGCTGCCGAGAGGAGGGAGCAGTGAAGCGCCGAAGCAGAACATGGACTCGACCGGGACAGAACTAGCCCCACCCATCTGACCAACTGCACCGAAAAAACTTACCAAATCCTTCAGTCTGATGAAAAATCTTGAATCAAAATAGGCCGTCTCATCTCACGGATATCAAACTCTCATTTTCAGCAAAAACAGGACCATACATATTACTCCAATATTAAAACACTTCAGACCGACTCATTTCTGCAGTCAGTCACTGCGGTCAGCTCCTGAGCACGATATACATGCTCTTTAAGTGAACAGAGGGAAGCTTTCTATAGCAAACAGAAAAAAAATATTTTAATTTTTTAAATTAATTATCAAAGAAACAACCAGCCAATTAGAATGGAGGCCCAAGAGGTCAAACAAGGTCACTGCCTTTCTTCACTCCTGACGTATATGACTGCAGGTGAACAGTACGCAGACACTGACACAGTGGAGGGGAATTTCTATCAAGCTAATAAAATTAATATAATGTACTTTTAGAATCTGTATTTAGCATTATTTCACTTGTACATTTTTTCCTGTTACCCACAATAGCTCGAAGGATATTTTGGGAGAGAACAAAGACTAACAGGAAAGAGGTAGCGATCTATTGCAAAACCTCGTATAAGCAAAAGGCTACACACTGACTTCTGTGAGATCACACCCTGTGACTCACAGCCCTGATCAAAGACAGTATAAAGTCTTACCCAATACCATACCCACCCACACACACACACACACACACACACCCACATGGAGCAGTACTCTCGACAGAAACCACACATACCACCATAGAACAACAGTCTGCACAAAACCCACATTCACCACAAAGCAAGACTCCACACATAACACACATACACACCACCATGGAGTAATACTCATCTCAACAGAACCCAAACACACCACCACAGAGCCAATCCCCCGCTGCAGCACACACCCAATATGAATGGGAAAGTCGTCGGCATTTTAGCATTTTTGCCCCGTTTTCCTACTGAAGACGCCGTTGAGCAAACTTCTCCATGACAGAATCCACATATAATGAAAGTGTCAGGAGAGAGGACAGTGTAGAAGTGTGTTGACAGAATTTAAAGCGTGTCACCGAATGACTGTTACCAAACAAAGACCAGAGAGAAAGTTCCCAGCACAGGGTTCAGCGCGGTTCTGATGATTGTTGAGCAGGGTAACCCAGGTACTCACAGAATACTGAGGGAACCACTTAACAGAACCGCCATGGCACCATCACATGGTTACAAAATAAAATGGGTCCAAAACCTCGGATCCAGAGCAATAAAAGGCCTTTCCGGGAACCAGTCCAGGAAGGGGGATTCTGGTTTCTGAAAGCGCTGAATTATTCATACACAGTGAGATTATTAAAACTGCGGAGGATTATAGGAAGCAAAAGGCTGCTTCTCTCCATTCGTTCCCCCCCCCTTTCTCTCTCTCTATCTCTCTCTTTCTCTCTCTCTCTCTCTTCCTCCAGCCTCCTGCATGCAGGCCTCAGGGCCTCAGGGAGCAGCTGCTTGTCTGGGAGCCTGTGCTGTGCTGTGAGGTGCTCTGAGGAGCAGTGCTGTGCTGTGAGGTGCTGTGCTGTGCAGTGCTGTGAGGTGCTGTGCTGTGCAGTGCTGTGAGGTGCAGTGCTGTGCTGTGAGGTGCTGTGCTGTGCAGTGCTGTGAGGAGCTGTGAGGTGCAGTGCTGTGAGGTGCTGTGCTGTGCAGTGCTGTGCTGTGAGGTGCTGTGCTGTGCAGTGCTGTGAGGTGCAGTGCTGTGCCGTGAGGTGCTGTGCAATGCTGTGCTGTGAGGTGCAGTGAGGTGCTGTCCGGTGCTCCAAGCACTGTGATCAGCCCAGGGCTGCATTCAAATGGTCCTTTTTTGCTCAGGAAAGGTCCTAACACCAAGGAAATGGAAGGAATTATTAATGTGGCAGCCATGATGAGTGTGTTTGAATGATTTAAAGGTCAAGGAAAGGTGCTTCAAAGCTTCCTCACTCATCACCCTTAGCATAGGGTACACTGGACCATCCTTTTGAAAATGAAAGAAGGTAAAGCTGTCCCACAACTCTGTGCTGCAGGAAGTGGAGTGAAAGCGAAGTAAAACCCAGTGACACAGCAGAGCGAGACTCCTGCTCGAACAGGACTGAGGCCCCTGACGCCTGAACCAGGGGCAGACGTGTCCTCACACACTCTCTCCCAGGCTGTTATCACACAGGTCGCAGTACAGCGCCCCCCCTGGCCCTCTAAGGCAATATGGGCTGACTGTACTCTCCAGGGGGGAAAAGGAACCCGTTTTTCCAGGGTCTCCCCGGTCCCGTCTCCAGTGCAGGGCTCCGGGCCTGTGCAGTTAGTGGAGATCTGGTGATTGCAGCACACGGTCGGTCACGCGGTCCGTCACACGGTCCGTCACATGGTTGGCTCGACCACCTGAGGGCGGGAGCCAGCAGAAACCGCAGCCCCGACCGGAGACTTCAGCTGCTCACCGTCCCCTCAGTCTCGCTCACTTTAATTAATTTCATGCTTAATTAGCATCCCTGGGTTAGTGGGAGGAGGCTGGAGTTTTAATTAAAGGAGAGAACAGTTGGAATGAGTTTGGAGCAAAAGCGGCTCCGACACTGTCCGTCAGGCATCGAGGACGTACAGAACATGAGCTTCTGCAGGATCCATATGAACCAAGACATTTATCTACAATTATTTACTGATGAGAGTGATCATGACAACCCTAATTAACCACATACCTCCATGGAGCAAAGTCTGCTGTTTCAAGTGAGCAAACCAGCCAATAACTCCTCCACCAACACACGCACACACACACGCACACACACACGCACACGCACACGCACACGTACACGCACACACACATGCACATACATAGACACGCACAAGGAAACACACATGGACATATGCGTAAACACACACACGCGCACACACACACACACACACACGCACACACAAACACACACACACAAACACACACACACAAACACACACACACAAACACACACACACACACACACACACACACACACACACATACACACACGCACATACACACACGCACATACATAGACACGCACAAGGAAACACACATGGACATATGCGTAAACACACACACGCACACACACACACCACCATGCTGCATATTCTCTCTCTATTGGAAAAAGCCTCCCAGCAGGAGTCATATGATCCATTTAAAGGGCCAGCGCTGAGCAGCTGCTGGATAATCCCTGTGAATAAGCCTCTGTTTCTGTCTGTAATAATCTCCCAGACACCAGCACACTGCAGAAACGCAACACTACATGTTCCCCACATAATCCCCACTACAGGGCCGCAGACAAACTGTCCACACGGGCCGTACAGGGATTCTGGCAATTAATTTTATTTTAACCTTTAGAGTGCTAAATGCAGCTATCGTTGCTCAGTGTTTCATATATCAAAATCAAAGCTCCCACAGAAGAGCTCTTATAAACAAGATGCCACAGGTTTTCAACAGCACGTTTTTTTATTTATTTCATCGCTCAACAGGTTGTAACAGACAGGAGAACGAGGTAAATTGCAACCCTCTGATGTAGTTATATTTCACTGGCAGCCACTGACTGATTTGCTGGTGGGGCAGGTGCTCAGTGCACACTGACAGGAGAGAGGAATTCTGGGAAAGAATCACCCTCTGTCCCACCCCTCAAGCTTTAGGCCCAATCAGATCCTGACATAATTCGACTGAGGAATCAGAAATGTGATGCTGGGCTGTAATAATGCGATACAGTTCAGCGCTCGGCCCTTAAAATGCTTTACAGCACAGGCAGAAGCTGCAGTACTGCGTCAGGCTCCAAGTCCAAATAACACTGTTCTGAGGAAAAACATTAAGGCAAAAAGTGATTTGGAGGAACTGAAACGATTTAAATCAAGATCAAGATTTAAAGATTTTGCAGCAACAGCACTCAAACTGCTGTGCTAATATGATCTTACATTAATACTTCTTTATTAGTGAAACACATCAGGACTGTTTTAAGTGTAACTGCTAAACCCACAGACTCAGTGCATGTGACGTGTCAGTTAATCTGTGCAGCAGGCAGCAGCGACAGGCCGACACACAGAGTTACAGCAGGCCCTACAGACGACTCTCCTTTTACCTCTGCATAAAGGCCTTTACATGGTGTGTCTGTAGGACCCTGCAGGAGCCCAGATCTCAGGCAGAGATCCATGATCATCAGGCAGCACATGTTCCCTGGCGCAGGGCAGGACTGTGGGCCGGAGCGTAAGATCATCTTAAGGTGCGGGCGCTCCTGGTGAGTGACGGCAGTACTGACGGTACACACAGCAGGAGACACTGCGCCACGATGGAACGGACAGAACAGTGTTGCAGAACAATCAGGGTCATTTCTCAGCTGTGGAGGCTAAACGTGAGACTGGTGACACAGCGCTGGAAGCAAAAGGCTGTGTCCTTTCACCTCAGCACAGGGATCGCCACAGCGCCAGTCCACACAGAGCAGAGGAACAGAACCTCCCAGCGGGGGTCAGCGCCCTGGCCTAATCTCCAAAGCCAATAAAGGAAGAGTCCAGCTAAGCCAATCAGGATGTCCCAGTGCGACTGGTCACCTGAGATGGCAGAAAACAAGACAGAATGATCACCTGATCAGAGGATACAGGCTATCGCCATGACTACAGAGAGAGTGTACAGGGCCTCAGTGTCGGGTTAGGACTGATTCCAGACTGACACAGAACTGAGAACAGGAATCACACACTGACTCAGTGTCGTAATGCATCTGTAGTTCACAATGTCTGAGGAGGTGAAATTCTTAAACAAAAAAGACCACAGTACTGTCCAAGGTTTCAGCTTCTAGACTTATAACTTACAAACTATGTGCAGATAATTAACTGCACAGCCCCAAATGCCTGGTTGAGGGCGGCTGAATGCCTCCGGATTCCAAAACTTCCAAAGGAAACACAAAACACTCATTGTTTTTTTGCAGGTTTGGCTACTTTTTACCTCAGTCAACCCAATGCCTGATTTAGCAGGTGTTATACAGGAAACTTACATGTGAATCTTCTCTGTGAATGCCAGCGTTCACCGTGACGACTGAAAGAGTGTAAATACCGTGTAATAATTCACAGTTGACAGACCATTCCAGAATTTTCCTTAATAAAACTGCAGATGAAACAGAGTAAAGAGGACTCCATGCTCATGCCTTGTTAAAGAAGGTTTCTCGTTTAAATCTGGGAAACAGAACATTAAAATGGTGCCCAATCAGTAGCGTTAGCTCTCATATGTGACTCATTCCATCTATTTCACTCAGAGATATGGGCAATTTCAGCCAAAAAGTTGTATTTAGTCAATTGTGGGTTTCCATGGATTTCTCCACAAAAACATGTTTTCCACACATTCCCCAGATTTCAATGGAAATTTAGATTCTAAAAGCTCTTTTAAGCCTTAAATTAAAGCCTAAAATTAATGGTTCCATTATTTTAGAAGAATTACGCTTGGTGATTCCATAATGAGATGCTTAGTGTCTCGTGTGTGGTGAAAATTCTGGAAAGCCCCCAAGCCTTCGGTATCACTGACAAGCTCATGATGTCAAGTTCTCACCGAAAGCATTCAGTCCAGAACCATGAGTTATTTATCGCTCTGATTCAGACTAAGGAATCACCTCTCCTAAGCCAATAAGAAAGCATTTTACAAGTGATATTTGGCATAAACAAAATGAGATTGTTGCTACCATGCAACAGTAAACCATGTTCAGATTAGTCGAGTGCGTGTAGGTTACGTCCGAAAGAGAAGTTTTGGGGAAGAAGCCTGGAGATTAGTGAAGCTGACCCAGTTTCACATGTTACGATGTAGATTTATTCCACGTTGATGATGTCCTGATGTAACAGGTTGTCATTCTGTCAATATCAAGAGTAAAGCAATAAATTTGTTATCAATAGAAAAGTTTCTCTTCTTTATAATCGAGTATACTACAACTCACTCAGGATTTTTGATGATCCTGAAAATGATGGAAGATATAGGATACTAGTGAAAACTGCGATTGAGTTGCTTCAATATACAAATCAAATTCTCATTCATCCCACAGAGATGACAACATGCAAAACAAACTATCAAAATATCCAAACCACACAATTAAAAGTATAAATTTGCACAGGAGAGTAGTAAACGTAAATGAATCTTGGAGAGATATACAAGCAGATATTCCAGGCAGCTGCAGTACATTCATGAGAGAAATCCGACATGGACAGGCGTGGATCCGGGCAGCGCGGTCACCAAAATAACCCGAAACTGAACACCAACTACTCAGGGTTATAAGTCACACTATCATAGTTAGACTTGAGTTTGTATCTAACGTTACCGGACAGCTGGCAGGCTGAAACCCTAGCAGCTTAGCAGATGGTGGTGGGACATGCAACATGAAAAAATACAACTTTCTAAGGTACCAGAAGAGAGCAAATAAAGGTCTTGTGTGCATTTCAGCAAGAGACTCGCCTGCAGGGAGGAATTTATGAGGAGAAGAAAGTAAACAGCCTTAATGAGCTGCAGTAATTAATGTGGTTTGAGTCATAAAGGCATCAGATTTCAGAACCACTCATTCAGGGAAGGGTGGGGCCGTCACACTGATCCCAGTCACAGTGCCACCACCTGGGGAGTCAGAGTACAACGTCAACACCACATCAGAGGGGGAGCGAGCGGCTGAAACCCTCAATTAACATTTACACGGAGCGACGGTTACACGACCCAGAGTGTGTTCCGTTACACGACACAGAGTGTGCTCTCTCACACAACCCCGATTGCGCTCTGTTACATGACCCAAAGTTTGCTCTATTACACGACCCCGGTTGCGCTCTGTTACACGACCCAGTGCACTCCGTTACACATCCCAAAGGGTGCTCTGTTACACCACCCTAAGTGTGCTGCTACTGAGCCATATGTGCACTGTTGTAGGAAGTTCAACACTGAAATTTTCACTCTGTACATCTAATCGGGTACAACGATTCCTCAAATGTCACTTACCACTGCATGTTCATAACAGGGTGCAGTTTACATGTAAATAAATCGGAGTGGTACATCTGGATGTATATTTCATCACTATTACTTGGTAAACACAGGTCCTAATAATTAGTCTAGGACGGCAGCACTGCCAAAGAAAATTACCTTATTTGGAGTATCCATTTCACTGGAAGAACAGCACTTATAACTTGGCTGAAACATTGGAACCTGCGACCTCACGGTCACAAGCCATGCTCCAGCACAGCAGTCACACAGTCCTCTGAAGCACATCCCCTACAAGGAGCAGGTATGAGCCTGTATGGGACAGCAGGTATCTGCCTGTTCAGGACAGCAGGTATCGGCCTATATGGGACAGCGGGTATCGACTCGTACGGGACAGGGGGTATCAGCATGTATGGGAAAGCAGGTGCTGCATGAGCCAGACAGTATAAGGTGACTCTGAGGTAACGTCTCACAGTGTCTGTGTGGAACAGCAGCCAGGAACACGGGAATCAAGTGGTGTAACAGGACCCACCGTAACAAGGAGAAGCGAGTGAGTGAGTGTGTGAGAGAGAGGAAGGGGTGATAGATAGACGGACAGATAGATGGATAGTGAACCACACAAGGACATGGACTCCCCCTATACAGATGACATGAAGACTTACATCCAACTTCACATAAATCTGACTGCAGCACCAAGATTAACACTGGCGCCAGCCTAAATAACATTGAACTTTCCTCTGCGTTGGCTGGTGGGGAGAGTTATGGCCTGGTGAGGGGTCATGAGGGGCTGGTGTGGGGTCATGAGGGGGTGGTGTGGGGTCATGGGGGGGTGGTGTGGGGTCATGTGGGGCTGGTGAGGGGTCATGAGAGGCTGGTGTAGGGTCATGAGGAGGATGGAGTGGAGTCATGAGGGGCTGGTGTGGGGTAATGAGGGGCTGATGTAGGGCCACGAGAGGTTGGTGTGGGGTCATGAATAGATGGTATGGGGTCATGAGAGGCTGGTGTGGGGTCATGAGCAGTTGGTGGGGGGTCATGAGGGGGGGGGGTGGAGTCATGGGGGGCTGGTGTGGGGTCATGAGGAGATGGTGTGGGGCCATGAGGTAATGGTGTGGGGTCATGAGAGGCTGGTGTGGGGTCATGAGGAGATGTGCGAGGTCATTAGGGGCTGGTGTGGGGTGATGAGGAGATGGTGTGGGGTCATTAGGGGCTGGTGTGGAGACATGAAGCCTCATTTGGGGTCATGAGAGGCTGGTGTGGGGTCATGCATAATCGCTCCTCCTAGCCACAGGACACCATCGCCTCGGCAACAGTGCCGACCGTGATCCGCAGGTACAGGCCCAGAGCAAACGTAACAGACGCCTCGGCGCAGGTGTGATGCTGCAGAGATGTGACAGATTTAACACCCTTTCAGTTTACCAGGCAAACACTAAAAAGGATTGTCTTCATCCACAGACTGCTGAGCTGGATTTCCTCCTATCGATTCGCTTTTAGCTTCTGGCTGCTCCACTCCTGGATAGACTGCATTTAATCAAATGGAAGTCAGGCCGACAAATAACAGGACAGAAGGCTTAAGGGAAACCGTATCCGCTGGATTCCATCTGTCGTCTCCGCAGTGCTATTGTTCAGGAGTGAAAATAAACACCTGCTTTTGTACCTGAGCGAAACTGTCGCTTTCACAGCCACAGTCATTTATAGAAACATAAATTCCCCAAGTGAGGCAAAAGGCAGCAGAGATGGGGTCTGCAGGTCAGCCCATTACAGGTGCCCTGCACTGCAGTCTGTCCCCCTGTGTGAGCACGCCATTACAAACATGACCTCTGACCCCAATCTCATTACCACTGGTGACATCATGGTTTTAAATGTAACTGGTTTGCAAACAAAATGACTAACATGTTAAATTTCAACAGAGAGACTCCGTGAGCGACGAAAGTTGAGATGGCGACCGTCCCCGGGGTTAGATAGAGCTTCAGACTGCGACCGTCCCCGGGGTGAGACAGAGCTTCAGACTGCGACCGTCCCCGGGGTTAGACAGAGCTTCAGACTGCGACCATCCCCGGGGTTAGACAGAGCTTCAGACTGCGACCGTCCCCGGGTGAGACAGAGCTTCAGACTGCGACCGTCCCCGGGGTTAGACAGAGCTTCAGACTGCGGCCGTCCCCGGGGTTAGACAGAGCTTCAGACTGCGACCGTCCCCGGGTTAGACAGAGCTTCAGACTGCGACCGTCCCCGGGGTGAGACAGAGCTTCAGACTGCGACCGTCCCCGGGGTGAGACAGAGCTTCAGACTGCGACCGTCCCCGGGGTGAGACAGAGCTTCAGACTGCGACCGTCCCCGGGGTGAGACAGAGCTTCAGACTGCGGCCGTCCCCGGGGTTAGACAGAGCTTCAGACTGCGGCCGTCCCCGGGGTGAGACAGAGCTTCAGACTGCGACCGTCCCCGGGGTGAGACAGAGCTTCAGACTGCGACCGTCCCCGTGGTTAGATAGAGCTTCAGACTGCGACTGTCCCCGGGGTGAGACAGAGCTTAAGACTGCGACCGTCCCCGGGGTTAGACAGAGCTTCAGACTGCGGCCGTCACCGGGGTTAGACAGAGCTTCAGACTGCGACCGTCCCCGGGGTTAGACAGAGCTTCAGACTGCGACCGTCCCCGGGTGAGACAGAGCTTCAGACTGCGACCGTCCCCGGGGTTAGACAGAGCTTCAGACTGCGGCCGTCCTCGGGGTTAGACAGAGCTTCAGACTGCGACCGTCCCCTGGTGAGACAGAGCTTCAGACTGCGACCGTCCCCGGGGTGAGACAGAGCTTCAGACTGCGGCCGTCCCCGGGGTGAGACAGAGCTTCAGACTGCGGCCGTCCCCGGGGTGAGACAGAGCTTCAGACTGCGACCGTCCCCGGGGTGAGACAGAGCTTCAGACTGCGACCGTCCCCGGGTGAAACAGAGCTTCAGACTGCGGCCGTCCCCGGGGTTAGACAGAGCTCCAGACTGCGACCGTCCCCGGGGTGAGACAGAGCTTCAGACTGCGACCGTCCCCGGGTTAGACAGAGCTTCAGACTGCGGCCGTCCCCGGGGTTAGACAGAGCTTCAGACTGCGACCGTCCCCGGGGTGAGACAGAGCTTCAGACTGCGACCGTCCCCGGGTTAGACAGAGCTTCAGACTGCGGCCGTCCCCGGGGTTAGACAGAGCTTCAGACTGCGACCGTCCCCGGGGTGAGACAGAGCTTCAGACTGCGACCGTCCCCGGGTTAGACAGAGCTTCAGACTGCGACCGTCCCCGGGGTGAGACAGAGCTTCAGACTGCGACCGTCCCCGGGTTAGACAGAGCTTCAGACTGCGACCGTCCCCGGGTTAGACAGAGCTTCAGACTGCGGCCGTCCCCGGGGTGAGACAGAGCTTCAGACTGCGGCCGTCCCCGGGGTTAGACAGAGCTTCAGACTGCGGCCGTCCCCGGGGTGAGACAGAGCTTCAGACTGCGACCGTCCCCGGGGTGAGACAGAGCTTCAGACTGCGGCCGTCCCCGGGGTGAGACAGAGCTTCAGACTGCGGCCGTCCCCGGGGTGAGACAGAGCTTCAGACTGCGACCGTCCCCGGGGTTAGACAGAGCTTCAGACTGCGGCCGTCCCCGAGGTGAGACAGAGCTTCAGACTGCGACCGTCCCCGGGGTGAGACAGAGCTTCAGACTGCGGCCGTCCCCGGGGTTAGACAGAGCTTCAGACTGCGGCCGTCCCCGGGGTTAGACAGAGCTTCAGACTGCGGCCGTCCCCGGGGTGAGACAGAGCTTCAGACTGCGGCCGTCCCCGGGGTGAGACAGAGCTTCAGACTGCGGCCGTCCCCGGGGTTAGACAGAGCTTCAGACTGCGACCGTCCCCGGGGTTAGACAGAGCTTCAGACTGCGACCGTCCCCGGGGTTAGACAGAGCTTCAGACTGCGGCCGTCCCCGGGGTGAGACAGAGCTTCAGACTGCGGCCGTCCCCGGGGTGAGACAGAGCTTCAGACTGCGGCCGTCCCCGGGGTTAGACAGAGCTTCAGACTGCGACCGTCCCCGGGGTTAGACAGAGCTTCAGACTGCGACCGTCCCCGGGGTTAGACAGAGCTTCAGACTGCGACCGTCCCCGGGGTGAGACAGAGCTTCAGACTGCGACCGTCCCCGGGGTGAGACAGAGCTTCAGACTGCGGCCGTCCCCGGGGTGAGACAGAGCTTCAGACTGCGACCGTCCCCGGGGTGAGACAGAGCTTCAGACTGCGGCCGTCCCCGGGGTGAGACAGAGCTTCAGACTGCGACCGTCCCCGGGGTGAGACAGAGCTTCAGACTGCGACCGTCCCCGGGGTGAGACAGAGCTTCAGACTGCGACCGTCCCCGGGGTGAGACAGAGCTTCAGACTGCGACCGTCCCCGGGGTGAGACAGAGCTTCAGACTGCGGCCGTCCCCGGGGTGAGACAGAGCTTCAGACTGCGGCCGTCCCCGGGGTGAGACAGAGCTTCAGACTGCGGCCGTCCCCGGGGTTAGACAGAGCTTCAGACTGCGACCGTCCCCGGGGTTAGACAGAGCTTCAGACTGCGGCCGTCCCCGTGGTTAGACAGAGCTTCAGACTGCGGCCGTCCCCGGGGTGAGACAGAGCTTCAGACTGCGGCCGTCCCCGGGGTGAGACAGAGCTTCAGACTGCGGCCGTCCCCGGGGTTAGACAGAGCTTCAGACTGCGACCGTCCCCGGGGTGAGACAGAGCTTCAGACTGCGACCGTCCCCGGGGTGAGACAGAGCTTCAGACTGCGGCCGTCCCCGGGGTTAGACAGAGCTTCAGACTGCGACCGTCCCCGGGGTGAGACAGAGCTTCAGACTGCGGCCGTCCCCGGGGTGAGACAGAGCTTCAGACTGCGGCCGTCCCCGGGGTGAGACAGAGCTTCAGACTGCGGCCGTCCCCGGGGAATGAGACAGAGCTTCAGACTGCGGCCGTCCCCGGGGTTAGACAGAGCTTCAGACTGCGACCGTCCCCGGGGTGAGACAGAGCTTCAGACTGCGGCCCCTGACCCACTGGCCCCAGCTCCTCAGTGTGGGGATCGAGGAGCAGTATAAAGGTTTAATGCCCCACATCAGCGCAGCGCACGGCTGGGATTGGGACACTGAGCTCGTGTTACAGCAGCTGAGCCAGAACCCACTTCAGCCTCTGTCATTCCAGTGTGTTTGCACCAGCGCTGCAGGGCGTGAGTGTGAGTGTACATGCAGGTGTGTGCTTTTAGCAAGAACATAAGAATTTCTGCATGCATGTGAGTGGATGCATGTATGTGGTGTGTGCTAGAGTGTGTGAGTGCGTGTGTGTGCGTGTGTGTGTGAGTGTGTGTGTGTGTTGGTGAGTGTGTGTGTGTAGGCAGGCACACCATCATGCATGAGCTCTGAGAGACAGTTTGAATTTCAGTCCCCAGATCGCAGCACATCTCAGAGCTGTTTCACCCCGGCAGGCAAGAGCATGATGGGAAATTACATGGGCGTGTCAGACATGGGTTTAAACTGGTCACAAGATGCAGTTAAACCTCCTCTCTGTCACACTGCCACAGATGTCTTCTCTCCGGACCGTCTGACTTGAAACACTCTATGATGTCATCATGCCTTAAAGGTGAAGGTCATTTCGGCCGGTTCCAGTGAGCGACCGCAGCTTCCAGAATCGGCTTTATATCAGGGTGGAGACACGGCGACAGAAGCAGGAAGTGGGCGAGAGGAATGCTGGGATGCAGATTTCACTCTGTAATCTCTCAAGAGCCCGAGCGCCGCACATGAGTTCAATCCACACGGACACATGATCCCGCATCCAATCACCATTCTCACGTTCTGGACATGTGACCACAGCCCGGCAGTGTGGGGTGAGAGCGGAGCGGGGGCGTGGGGTGACCAATGTTGGGCGACACACACGTGTCAGGACAATCCGCACGACACAAGCACAACACCCACAGTGAGGCTGGACTCGGTCCTGAACGGGAAAAATGGCCGCACTTGTGAGCCGGCAGTAATTTTATTGCTGGAAATCAGTCTCTCCGAGCAGTCTCGCCTGTAACAACGTCATTTTCTATGGTGCCGGTGCTAATCCGCAGCAGAGCTGTGCTCTGATGGTGGTAAATACGCTCAGCGTGTCTGGACTGGCCCTTTAAACCTACAGCCGTCTATGAGCCTCGACACAGCCCTCAGGACAACCTCACAAATCTGCATTCACACGGGAGCTTTTTAATCCTTACAGAACTAAATACAACCGGTGTTAGTCAATGATGTAAGATATCAAATTAAAAGCTGTTGAAAACCTATCATTTTCCACATGTCTAAAAGAACTCCGGCAGGGGAGCTCTTTTAAACAAGCACAAAATAATTTTTTTAGAAATCATAAATTAAATAATTTCAGCGCTCTAAGGGTTAATACAGTCATCTCAAAATTACTTAATATTCCATGAATAAACTACAGCTCCACGATAGATGTGTTACACAAACAAGCACAATATGTGAATATTTAAGATTAACATAATAATTAAACAAAGTTAAATGGTTCTTAATTCAGATCATGAGAATAATTCACAATAATTTACTTTCAGATATGCTGCAGCAAGAACAAAATTTTCTATGCAAAACTGTGCTTATGATTTTCCATTTCTCGAGGTGATGGACCTCGCCAGGAACGCTCATCGCTGGATGTTTCTGAGATCCACTTTTATTTGTTTGTCTCGAGAAAGATTCCAGCGCTCCTAATCACAGGGAAACTTTATCCCAAATAAATACCCACACAAACACTGCGGCTTTACTGAAGTGAACCACAGGACAGTATAACTCTGAGGAGCTAGAATGGGATTTTCCTTCAAGACCTTTAACTGAGGTGCCTGGCTGGGCAAGAATCGGTCACCCCACTCTGCTCCTGAGACAAGACCGCTTTGGAGAATCTGAGCATCCCGCATTGCGTCAGTACCTGCATCGGTACGTCACATTAACCAGCCAAATGGGCAAACTCACTGTCTAATAATGAGATGCACTCAGTTCAATACAAACCCCACCTCGGCACCAGCACATCCGAACCCTGTTACCGGGGTAATATCAGTGTGATCAGCTTAAAGCGGCGCTGCCACATCCGAGCATGTGCAGAAAACTAGGAAAAAAAGGTTCAGTTTTTCCAAGTTCTTCACTGGTGGATCTCGCTAGTTTAACATCATATTGTGGTTAATTATAGAGGTTAATCAGCTGTTATTTCCAAACACTAGTTATGTACTTTAGGGCAGGACTCATGATGTAGTTCAGCTCAGTTTTTTTTAAATAAATCCATTTTGCATTTTTTTTTTGCAAATCCAAAGAATTCCGCGGATTCCAAGACATAATTTCTCAGTCACATGAAAAAAAATCATAGTTACACATACTAAATTAAAGATTTTAGACGGCCAAACAATTTCTCTGACAACCAATGAGCATCCAGTGCACATCGGCTGTGTCGGAGCCCATTTAATGAAGTTCGGTGAGACATCGAGATGCTGCTTGCCAGTTGATGGACAGCTTCATCCTCGTGATTTCAACATTACGCAACACTAATCCAGCTGTGCCTCGCTCCCTCTCCCCACATCGGCTGTGTCACAGTAACACACACACACACACACGCACACGCACACGCACACACACGCACACACACGCACACACTGGCACACACACGCACACACACGCACACACACGCATACACACACACACACACACACACACACACACACACACACACACACGCATACACACGCATAAACACGCACACACACGCACACGCACGCACACGCACACGCACACGCACACGCACACGCACGCACACACACGCACACACACGCACACACACGCACACGCACACACACGCACACACACGCACACATAAGAGCACAATACACTCCATGTGCTCAACCCCCCATCCCCCTCCCCCAATCCCCCACTGGATCCAGTGCAAATGAGAAAATCCAGTAAATCCAGCTCAGATCCTGCCTGAGAAGCATCTGTCAGAGGAACAGGTCATTTCTGCCGCTATCTGCAGCCTACAGACAGGCCAATCTACGGCCACAAACAACCAACGGCTTTACAGACGGCCATCACCGCACCTCCCCGAGAACCGCTGCCACTATAAACCGCCTCACTGAAGGCTCATCACCTTAACTCCCCAAGAGCTGCCTAGGAGTGAATGTCTCCATACAAACCATCAGCCCCCATCCCTGCAAACTTGGATTTAAGGCAAAGCAACCTCATTATTAATATTTTCTCCGCAACATCAAGCCTGCATTGTTGTGACAGCAAGAATGAATAGGCAGTATTGTCCACTCTGGCCACCTGTGCGGGTTTCTGGTCAGCTGACCACCTGACCCAGACTAATCAGACGAGTCCCACCCCTCATGTCTGAGACAGAGGTGACGGGGTCAGGAGGAGGGGCGCCCGTCGCTGCAGGGCGAGGGTGCCGCGATTCGGCAGACAGCACAAAGGGGCGGAGAGAGAGGCTGGGAGATCCATGTATGCGCCCAGTGGGTGGATGTCAGAAGATTAATTAGCCTGGTTCCATGTAATTGGGGCGCACAAGGCAGGCCAACCTCATGCTTCATTTACCCAGGGGATTTATGACCCTCCTTATGCTGTCAGTGTGTAGCTCTCATGAATAAGCATTCAGGCATGAACAGGTCAACATGAAGCTCACACTCGGGAAGCAAGTCAGCAGCCTTGAGAACATTATACTTACACTAATACAACATTTCTAATATTGAGACACAGCAGCTGTGCAGATGGTTGAGCATAGCTTCCGTTAAAGCGTTAAAGAGAGCTGCTGCGGATTTCTTTTGGGTCTGCCTTTTCTCTCCCTCTTTTGTTAAGGCCTCCTGCAGGGACGAGCTGACGTGGAAATTTAATTCCACAAAAACACTGGTTAAAAGACCTAATTTTCTGGCGTTATTTAAGGTAAGTGTCTTAAAAATGGCTTGTAACCCTTTCCAGGCTGATAAAACTTAACTATGTTCCTCATCTGTTCTTGAATTTCTCTAGATCGCAGCATGACGTGCTGCTTTTTGCCCACTTCACATTTCAGACAGGCTCTATTTAAAGGGGCGATTCCTGATAATGAAACCAGATATAGTTTCAAACAGGTTTTGTACAAATAAGTCACAAGCATACACTTACACATACACTTTTCACACAACAGCTTGAGATATTTGCATATTCATCAACCCCACGGCTTCCCTGAGAATTTGCTGTGAAGACAAAAGTAACCACAGTGCATTGTGTGAGCTCACTTCTCCACACAGGCCCTCAATCACATGTGGATCTGTGACGAACAGCTGTCCCAGATAGCACTGTACTGGAGCACAGGCTGTGATGATAATGTCAGCAGTTTTTTCTGTGCATAGTCAAACAGGCTGCAAAAAGGCTGTAGCTCAAGGCATAATTTTTCACTCTTTACCAGCGAATACAGAGTGGGTGATAGAACAGCAGCAAGCAATTACTACCATGAGCTATAAAGACCTGCGCAGAAACCACACAAATGTAAGTGTAAGCAAGCACTTCATGAGGACTACAGAGAGGTCTGCGATTGGAACAAGATAACTCTGTCACCACAGGGACCAAGTCGTGTATCTTCCCGATCCCCATGAGAGATCACTTGCAACTTTTTACAGCCGCAATGTTACCGTTTTTACTCTTGCTATGACATTAATATGCATCCCTGTATGTGTATATGTTACACACACGTAATTATGGCTCAAAATTAGCAAAAAACGCAAAATCTGCAAAAAAAAAAAAAAAAAAAATTGACAAACTGGCCACCGGCGGCCACATTAGATGTAGTAAATTGCCAAGAATTGATCTTGATCATTGCCAAATAAACATCTTTGAATATGCAAATTTAGAGAAAAATCCTATCGAAGCCTCCAGAGCCTGGAACAGAAAATCTCTACGGCGGCGGAGGCGGTGGCCCCGTAACTAAACCATAGTATCTCCTATCATCGTGGGGGGGATACAATTACAGGCCTGTCCTGCTAAACTAATTCTGAACAACACAACCATCCCATCCATTTTCTGACCCAAGCAATTAATTTCAATCAAGACTCTCTTTCACCCTCAAACCCCCACTAGAGACCGATGGGGTTGCAGGTGAGTAAGTTCACCATTTTCTTATGTCAGTAAGACTGGTAAAATTTTCCACTTGCTAGCGAACTCTGGCCAAATTATGTTACAATCATAAGCCGACACAAATGATACTCGGAAGAAATTAAGCTGATCGTGCCAAAAAAGGAGGGTTATGTCGCCAAAATGGCTGGCGAAATTTTCTGCGAGCTAGCTTGCTCCAGTCTGCTATGACCACAAGCCAACTAAAATCTTTACTACCTGATCAAAAGGTACGTTACAAAGCCACCTCTTCATGTAAAGTGCATTTTCACCCACATCATCCGCTGCATTGTGACTTTAGGGATGCCTTTACAGCTGCAGAACATACAGATTGTTTGCACGGATGGACAACAGTGAAGTTTCCAACTGGCATCTAGGCCATGCACCCCAACTGACCAGAGGCGAAGCTCCTCACTACCTCACTGTACCTGTCAATGACATCACTGGTGAGGAAGTAAACAGATTTCACGGCTGATTTAAAGAGATTAACAACAAACTGGCAAAAGCTGCCTGCACTCTTCAAACTATAACCCCAACTGGAAAGATGGTGTCATGGTTATGGTTTTTGGCCACGTTTATGTTCAAGTTCAGTGTTCATGATTTTGTCTTTTATTTATTCTTTTTGGTTATTCTAATACTCAGGTTAGTTCATTCCATTTCTCTGTTCCATTGCACTTGTCTCCCGTTTTGTGATCTAGTTGGTTCGGTCCGTCTTCCCGGTTTGCGTGCCCACTGACTGCAGGTGTGTAATGATCCTGCCGTGCCTGTCCAGACTTTGCCACGTTTTGATATTTGCCTTATTGTTTTCCTGACTCTTTGCTGTCTGACCATTCATAGGATTGTGTATTGTGTGTTGTGTATTGTGTGTTGTGTGTTGTGTATTGTGTATTGTGTATTGTGTATTGTGTATTGGTATTTGGATGTGTCATGTTTAGTCTAGATTACTTTTCCATGTTTTACATTTTGCCATATCATATTTCGGTTCATGTTTTCCATTTTGCTTTGCACCTTGTCTCCCCCGTCCGGTCTCATGTCTAGTCATTGCACACAGCCCCAGTCTTGTGTTCTACTCTTCAGGTGATTTATTGGATTCTGGTTTTCAAACTTCCTTCCGATCTCGTTCGCCGGCTTCACTCTTCTTTTCTATCTACTAACAATACTAACAGTTTATTATTTTCTCCTGAGATTACTAACAACAACTAACCTTGTATATAATACTAACTTACTAACGAGCACCAAGGATTTGTATAGTTGCACTTACTAATTGACTAACGATCTCTCAGCACTCGCCCTGACTGCTGTCGGCAGTTGGCAAAGGACACACAGAACCCTGATTCGTCTGAAAAAGCCAACAATGGAGGACTCGTGGCGGCTGAGGATGGTGACGTCGAGAAAATTGGAGTCTGTTGTCTCTGTGACGTTGTATCATGACGTTGCCTCGATATGGCCATCGGCAGTCATGGTATGGATGGGCCATCCGTGGCAGCCTATCGCGTTCAGAGCCATGTCTGTTGCCGTTGGGAACCGATTCCTCAGATGGATCCTCTGGATGTGTCGGTCCCGATGTTCCATCTTAACCGGAAGTTTTCCTAGTTTTCCAGGGGCGGTCATGAATGCTTCCTGTCTGTTGGTTACGATGCTCCAGTCTGTTGATAGTGGATGGACTGACGCTGAACTGGCGGGCGACCTCTCTGAGATGTTCTCCTAAGCAGCATCTCCAGAGCTCCCTCCCTCTGCTGTTCTGTAAGCCGTGGTGTCCTGACACTGACACTGACACTGACACTGACACTGAAGGGGATGAATCGCTGTGCCTTCTGTGTGTCCTGCTGCATGACATGGCATGACGTTCCTAACATTCATACCACTATATTTCTTCTGTGGTCATTTTGATAGCTTAAAAAATTCAGCTACGCTTTAAAAAATTAAGCATTGCTTTTTTACTGTGTATCAGTATGTTTACTTCAGTTCACATTTCAGTTTTTGTAAGCATGAA
Organism: Gymnothorax reevesii; assembly: GCA_029721435.1. Lineage (NCBI taxonomy): Eukaryota > Metazoa > Chordata > Actinopteri > Anguilliformes > Muraenidae > Gymnothorax > Gymnothorax reevesii. Next base: position 69,521,240 of record CM056587.1, on the reverse strand, counting down.
TTTAGCTTGGTGTAATTCACCACTTCAGTCAGTGGTCCTTGCTTTGTGATATAGATTTCTGGTGAGCGGAATAAACTGAGTGATCATCTCCTATTCGCCGACTCAAGTGCAGGGTATCAGATACAGCCAGCAGGATTACACCCTCCAGTAGCTCATGTTGACAGCCCCCAAATTCAGAACGATTCTGAGTTCACCAGGATCTCAAGCACTCCTATGGGAAATAAGATCCTCAGTACATGTTAAAACTAGAGCAGGATTTTACTACAAAGCACTCAGGTGTAAGAACCTTGTTTATGACTCCACCAGTGCAGACGCCAGCAGGGATGTGCATGCTGCCCTCTGGTTGACTGCTCTTCTCACAGCGACTCTCAGCCCATTGTGCACCGAATTCCGATCCTGGGTCTCGCACAGGGCACGCTTTAACAAGCTGAATTTGGCATGTCCCGACAAAACAAGCAGAACATGAGCCGAGGATGTCAGGGTATCTGAGGGAGATCAGAGGGGACTTTGAGAGAGGAATTTCCACGGGAGTCAATAACCCCGGTTAAACAAGTGTGAAACACTCAGATCCCCCACCACAGGACAGTTGATATCAATCTGCCCTGGAAATAAAAGATGCCACATGGCAGACAGTAAGACCAAGGGAAGGACGCAAGAATTAAACAGGCACATCTGCACAATAAGATGAACCATTTCGTAAAATTTTGTTAAGAAATATTGAATGGTTTAGCAGTTCTGGTCTGGAAAAGAACAGGATGATTGACACACGGCCTGAAAACAAAAAGCGATGGAGGGACACAGACAGGAGGATGAACAAAAGTACAAACAAAACGGCAAATCTACACAATCTGATGTATCCATATATTCAATTTTGCTCAGAAATATTGAACAGTTTAGGAGTTCTGGCCTGTGAATGAAGCGTGACAGAGGGACAGACAGACAGACAGACTCATGAAAGAACAACACTCATTCCTAAATCCCCCAATCTACTCTGTGGCAGGAGATAATGGCACAAGCATCACAAAAGGAAAGTGACAGATTTATAGCATTTCAGCAGACACATCGTGAGTGAGTGACAGTACCAGAAGGGGCCAGTGGAATGAGAATTGCCAGCGGAGTTGATTAGCTGCAACCCCTCCTGCTGCAGCACAGCCCACACTTCAGCCCGTTACACTTTTCCGCAGCACAGTCGCTCTTCCTGACCTTCAGCACTCTCATGCAAAGCACTCTGGGATAAAAACATCCATTAGACCTACATAATGCAATGCAGCCTCCTTCTTCCCAGACCAGGACCAGAGCCCAACTACAAACACTACAGTATTAAACACCCATTAAACTATGTTCCACTTACACAATCTCTCCAGAAACCATGGAGTGGCCATCAAACTGCCTTACCAGGGCAACATTGCAGAAAGAGCCTCAAGAGCAAGAAACTATGCCAATTTCAAACAGAACAAAACCTTATTCAAGGTTTATTCACTAAACTGGAGAGTAAGGACATGTTCAACTTTTGCAGCAAGTCCTGGGAGAGAGGGAATTCACTCAAGGGAGATAAACCAACATCTGAGCAGTGAGCAGTAGCATAACTCAGAGCCGTAAGGCACCGTGGGATAAATAGTAAAGTAACCCTGCAAATGAAAACTTTGCACAAAAAGTAACAAAAGCTCCAAGATACAACCAGAAGTTTCTGAGCCACGAGGCGGCCGACTCAAGCCTGCCTGCCCAGGGACCGAAAGGCAGCCTCTATCATATGGTTCTTACATGACTTCCTGAAACAGGCTCTCTTTTGTTTGGGACAATGACACAGCGTTGGAAGGGCCCAGACCAGGACGGGGAGGGAGACGATTGGAGCCCACAGTAGAGAGGGTAGGAAACAGGCAGCGAACACCACGAGCAGCCCTGATCACGAGCTCCATCAGTCATTACAGACGCACTACGCTTCAATCAATCATGCATATTTCAGTGAAGGCGCTCAGGTAAACCCAGCGCTCTTCAGAAGCGAGGGATCCGAAGATTTCAACAGCAAGCAGCTATACAGAACAGTATTACAGCCCATCCAGCCATCATCACTGACAACATGAGCTTGAAAACTGAAACCCAAAGATTGGGGGCCCTACTGACCATAAACAGAAACACAGACAAACCCACAACACCACAGCCACAGACCTTTGGACCAGACCTTGCAAGATATGCAAAAGAGCACACAGCTAATCATCATTAGTAGAGGCAAGAAATAATATAATAGCCAATGATGAATAACCAGACATGATTTTTTTGACTCCCTGCAGTAGATGGAGGACGAGGGGGTATGATAAGAAAATAAGGGCAAACCGCCCTGCCCCTCCCCCTCCCCGGTACGGACAGAGCCTGGGGGATCATGTGTGGGGACCAGAGGATTCAGAGACCCCAAGTTATGAAGAGAGCCAATTAACTGGAAACAGAGATCTCACCTCCCTTCGAGCTGCACTGCGCTGCCTGCGGTCTGCGGCTTCATTCTGATTCAGCTGAGGAAAAGCAGTTGAATTTTGGTGCAAAACTGATTGGTTTCCACATCATGTGACGTATTTCAGACAGCTCTGTTTTTGTGTTTTTCTCAGATTAGTAGTGAAAGGGTGCCAGCTCTGCAAACGGTCAATGACATAAAAAGCATGTCCAATCACCACTGTGCAGTGAAACCGCAGGACCTGCAGCACAGAAGTAACTGAGTTTCGGACCCTCCTATAACCCCATTAACTGACTTCTCACTGACATTTTTCCATATGTAGGTTCAAAAGCAATAGAAAAATTCTTTTTTAATATTGTAGGAAAATGTCTCATAAGTATTCTGCATCTGCTGCTTGTAGCACTTCACTGAAACTACATCACACTAATACTGAGACAAATATTCAAACCCAGTATGCTAAGTCTTTATGGCCACAGCTGAGCATTAAATCAAATGGAAAAGATCTAGTTCTTGTTCATTTTATACACATTTTCCTGTAATTTAGCGGGACATGCATGAGATCGTCAGAAACCGAGGAATCTCTACTGGAATTTAAAATTGGCCAGAGGTTTCACTGGTTTGAATACAGCGGCTGCATTAGACGGATCCATATATGGGTCAATAGGTTTTATGGGGTTAACTCCAGGGGTCGTGTGGGAGAAGATCCCACCTTCAAAGGGATCATGTGGGGGGAGACACTGCAGCGGGAGGGGAAAAGGACATCATTCACAAGACCCAGAGTGCAACGGGGTTCCACGTGACCTGAATCTCTGCTTCATGGCATTAGGGCAGAGTGTCAGTAAGAATAATAGCCCTTTGTGCTCCCCTGGGAATTGAGGTGTTTCTGCATGGATAGAAATTCAATGCAACAAACACTCTAGAGGAGCAGTAACTGAGATATAAAATTTTAGCTCGCTATGCAAATAACTTGCAATACAGGTTACATAACAAGCAAAAACCAACTAATTTTGCTTTTTATCTTCAGTTTGTACAGATCCTGATGAAGGTACGATAACTTTCAGTAAAAATTCCTGAAACTGAAGTTTAATCGAAGCGCAGAAAGTGGCTGGGATTTCTTATCTCAGTGACTCTCCCGGATTCACATGAGCACCTGTTGCAGGCAGATATCAAATGCAGGAAATGACTATGATGGTGGAACCTGGGCACAGCGTAGCAATGCCCAAGACGACTGCAGAAGCAGTAGGATGGGACAAGAGAAAGGATTGACAGGGTTTCCCGCAGCGCTTTATATACTCTTCCAAAAAAGAAACTATACATCGTTGTTAGCATCAATTTATTATACATGAAATGTTTTGACAAATGTGGAAAACATATTGAAAAGAAAGCATAGTCAATAATTCAATATTTGAATAGTTTCTCTTTAGGAAGAGTATAGTTAGGGCGGCCGCCTTGACAACAAATGCCCCTCACCTTGACTACGTCCCCCCCCCCCCCCCCCCAAAAAAATAAAAAATTAAGCTGCATCCACGCATGCATAGACAGTAAAATAAGGCCGCATCACGATGAGGCCGAATAGTGGCCAACATCTGTTGGTTAAATATATTACTGCGCCATCTATCACCTGTTGCTACGCCAACATTCTTTTTGTATCGAGAAGAAGCTAATTATCCGGATATACAATAACCTGTCGTCGGTGTGGGAAGGATATATGGAGGAATGAATAATTATTCATCTAAACTAAACATTTGAAAAGTGTCTCCTATCAACTGCTTGTCCACATATTGTGTTTCATTAAGATGAGCTATATGCAATTCGTTTAGTTTCTTATCAAGGCTACCGATGTGTTTGCGTGTGGCGTTCTGCTATGTTTGACAACTGCACGTGTAGTGTACAATAATGGATGGGAAAAGGCAGTCAAAAATATCAGGGAACTTTATTCAAAGAAACCGGTGTTCTGTAAAATTTTGCTACCTATCAAAATATGCAACCTCGCGGTTCTGCGCTTGCGTAAACCTAATATCGCCAGGAACATCCCTTTACAGCATCTATTAGTACTGACTTGTTCGCAATCATCTTTCCTAACGAACAATACATTCACTCCGAAAACAATTCACACTATCAGGTGTTGCTAGTTCTCCTTGTGAAGGTAAGATGATAATCATTCGTTTGGACGCGGTTTAACAATTATTGCTTCTGACTTGTTCTCAATCATTTTCCTTAATTAAAACAATTTACAATTATAACAATACACTATTGGCAATTATTGACACGGTGTTTTTCTTAATGCGATCCAAATGTGACAAAATAATAGGCCAAACTCAGAAACTTATTTTCAGAAAAATAATTTACTCGTATCCGCACGCTTTCCGATACTGCTCAGGATCTTCCGTGCTACATTTTTTTGACACAACAGGCAATAAAACATGTTCCTCATGATCGCTTACATTGTTGGAATTAAATCAAAGATGAAGATGAGAAACACCTGTACGCAGTTTTGAGTATGGCTGATTGAAAGGAAAGAAAAAAAAGCACGTCCAATCGAATGATTTCCATCTTTCACAGGAAAACTAGCAACACCTGATAGAGAGGAGTGTTTTCCGAGTGAATGCATAGTTCATTAGGAAAGATGACTGCGAACAAGTCAGGACTAATAGATGTTGTAAAGGGATGTTCCTGGCGCACCCGATTTTCAGTTCTGGCTACGCCACTGATCTCAGGTATCTTCAAATATCATAAATATACGTCTTTTTTGCGGTGTGCCTTTCGACCTGTAAGCGTATACAGTCATGTGAAAAAATTAAGACACCCCATTAAATAGTCAACTCTTTATTAAGAAATGTTCACATAACAATGTCCAATCTTGTTTTTATTTATTTTTGGAAAAGAAGGTGATTTAATTGTAATTAAACAAAATAAATTAACATATTTTTACTTATCAAACAAAAGATATGAACAAAAATGAGTATTTCAATGGAGGAAAAAAAATTAGGACACCCTACCCCCTAATAACTAGTGTTACACCCTTTGGCTGAAATAACTTCAGTGAGACGCTTCTTGTAGCCATCTACCAGTCTCCGACATCGATCTGAGGAAAGTTTGCCCCACTCCTCAAAGCAGAATTCTTTCAGCTGTGAGATGTTTGAGGGGTTTCTTGCATGCACAGCCCGTTTCAAGTCACCCCACAGCATCTCAAAGGGATTAAGATCCGGGCTTTGACTGGGCCATTCCAGGACTCTCCACTTCTTAGTTTTCAACCAGTCCTTGGTGGATTTACTTGTATGTTTAGGGTCATTGTCATGTTGCAGTGTCCAGTTCCGCTTCAGCTTTAATTTTTTGACAGATGGTTTCACATATTCTTCAAGCACCCTCTGATACACAGTAGAATTCATGGTGGATTCTGTGATGGTGAGCTGGGCCAGGTCCTGCTGCAGCAAAGCATCCCCAAACCATGACACTTCCACCTCCATGCTTCACAGTTGGTATGAGGTTCTTTTCCTGGAATGCTGTATTTGGTTTACGCCAAACATGTGTTCTGTTCTGGTGTCCAAATAATTCAACTGTAGACTCATCTGTCCAAAGAGCATTATTCCAGAAGACCTGGTCTTTGTCGATGTTCTCTCTGGCAAACTTCAATCTGGCCTTAATGTTCTTTTTAGAGAGCAAAGGTTTCCTCCTTGCACACTGCACACCTCCCATGAAAGTCAAACTTGTGTAGTCTCTTTCTGATAGTAGAGTCATGCACTTTCACATCGACAATAGCGAGAGCCTGCTGTAGGTCCCGGGATGATATTTTAGGACTTTTGATGACTTCTTTTAGCATCTTGCGGTCTGCTCTGGGGGTGAACTTGCTTGGACAGCCAGACCTGGGCAGGGTGGCAGTTGTTTTGAATGTCCTCCACTTGTAAACAATCTTCCGGATGGTGGAATGGCTGATGTCAAATTCCTTTGATATCTTTTTAAATCCCTTACCAGACTCATAAGCAGCCACAATCTTCTTTCTGAGGGTTTCAGACAGCTCTTTGGATCTCACCATGGTGCTATGTTTCACTTCAACAGACAGGGGCACACCAAACTAAATGTCTGAGGTTTAAATAGGGCAAGCCTCCTTCAAAATACTGAGTAACGATGTTCTGATCATGTGCTCCTGATCTGACACACCTGTGTGTGATTATGGCCATTTTAAGTGGGAAAATATGTGGGGGTGTCCTAATTTGTTCCTCCATTTAAATATGCATTGTTGTTCATATCTTTTGTTTAATGAGTAAAAATGTGTTAATTTATGTTGTTTAATTACAATTAAATCACTTTCTTTTCCTGAAACAAATATAAACAAGATTGGACATTGTTATGTGAACATTTCATAATAAAGAGTTGACTATTTAATAGGGTGTCCTAATTTTTTCACATGACTGTATATATTTGCATGTACACACTGGGTTTTCCTTAAAACGCAGAGATTGGATGATAATGGCATGCGGTATATATCTTTAAACAAACTTACCCAACACATTACATCTGCTTATGCTATAATAAGCTAAAAAATAACAAAGTTACTACTGCAAACTGATTCATATTGAAATATTTAGGCGAAAACAAAGACTTTACGATCACTTTGCATTACGGTAGCATTTTTTGACAAGGCTGCACAAATTGTCAGAACACCTGCCTACTTAACCATCTTAACCACAGCCCCAGCCCCAGTCCTCTAGACACCAACCCTCGCCACCCCCACAGCCCCAGCCCCAGTCCTCTTAACATCAAGGTCGTGGGTGGAACCCAGAGTGAGCTGTAGACCTGAAATATTCAGGTTGGCAATATCACATAGAACACGGTGAGTGTAGCATTATTATTTTCTCAACATCCCATAATTACGAGATAAGGTGTGTTTTTTTTTTTTCTTTGTCCTGTGAATGCAATGCACTTCCGTACATACACCATTCTAATCTTCCTAAACATAACCACAACCACAAAGCATTTGGGGTATTGAAGTCAAAACAGATAGCAAATACATTTTCCGTTCTTACATTAATTTTCGTTTAACCCTTAGGGACGGTTGTGCGCATTTTACTCACTTTTCATTCTTCTTCTTTTTTTTTTTGAATATTTTGGCTGTGTTCATGCATGTATCATGAATTTTGCTAAGATTGTGTGTTTTTATTTGATCTTGTTATTTCCAGCTCAGCTCTTACAGTAAGGCTAAAACACACTGAGTACAAGCAAGTGTTACACTATAAAAACTTTGTAATAAAGTTACAAGACAGTTGACTTTGTCACTTTGTTATTGCACTTAAACTGCTTTGTTTATTTATAAAGAGTAAATAAATGCTGGCTGTTGCCCCCCCGGCCACCACCCTGATTAACCGTTTTTTTGCAGGAAACCCTGATTGGGCAATATCAGGCAGCAACAGTCCAATTATAATGACAAATGTGAGCAAGGAGTCCAAAAGGTATAACTACAAACTCAAAATATCCATGAGTTGGTTCACTCAAGAAAGGTACAGGGCTGGTACTGTGAGACTTATAAGCATAAACTTTACGGTAATGCTGCAGAAAATCACCATGGCCATGATATGCAGGCTTCCAGACTCAGCAACGCCCCACTTTCCTTAAATAACTTCAATTAAACCTCAATCCCATTCTCAATACTCTCACTGTACACCAGGGAGCACAGAGGAATAAAAGAGAAGCATGACTGAGGTCCTACGATTTGACAGATAGATTTTTGAGGAGCCTGTTAAATGCTGTAATTACAGCATTTTCCAAAATAACGGTCATATTTCACTTGCATAACCTGATAAAAAAAGACTCCTGCTAAGGCAAAGTCAAATCCATTAAGTTAGAAAGATTATATTAAAGTATCCGTTGTCTTCCCTCTCTCCCTGCATTTCATAGCCAGGTTGCATATACAGGAGATTCAAAACTACAGCACAGCGAGTATTTAACAATCGGATCAAATAGCATTTGCTATATTGCACAGTTAATTCCCCACTGATATTCTAAGGCATGCCAGGCCATCAAGCTTTTTTCCAGGGACACGACTATACTGATATCTTACCCTTCCCGGTCTATTACTCTACCATCTACGGACTGTAATTGTCCCTGATTTGTGAACCCCTACATTCCCGTTACAAAACGGAAAGGTTTCTTCCTGCTCGCACAGCTATGCACTGACAGAGCAGCAAATCCCTGGGCTGAACTTTCACTGCGGTAGACCCAAGGTTTCATTGCAGACCCTCTAATCTAATAGACCTCCTTTCGTGCCTCCAGTTGGCACGAGAGACAATCATTTCATAAAAAACAGAATCAGATGCAGTTCAACTAGTCTGACACACCTGAATGTTTTCGCCACTAATAAAATATAAGCAGAGTAAACTTGAAAGCAACACATTTTCACCGATGTTCAGAAAATGTATTTTGTTATTCAAGAAGGTTCGAGGAGAACTTAATTTTAATTCTCTAAGATCGGTACCATTTTATATTTTAATATGTTTTCAGCCCAAGTCCTTAAGAAAAAAGGCAAAACTAGGCCAACCTTCAGAGAGATTTTTCCATAATACTGAGTTAATACCAGACATGTCTGATCGGTGAGCACAACCGTAATTTAATTTCAGTGAAAATGGATTTGGACACATTTCCCTGTGCTCTGCAGATGACAGGAAGGGGTCTTTCCAAGAATACATTAACAAGCCAAGTCCGGAATTTGCTTACCAGGACAAATGGCAGCGGAAAAGTACCATCTTCCTGCTTAAACACAGACCTCCAGATCCTCAAATCCATTCAAGCACCAATTCAAGAGCAAAAAAATGCAAGATTCCATTTTTCTCAAGTGCTACCTGAAATCCGTGCAAAAAAACAATGAAGCAAAGTAGTAATTTCAGATGTGAGCCACTCTGAAATGGATTTGACAATTTGCTTGAGTAAATGAGTATAGAACATGAACAGAGTATGATGAACGCAAAAAAGTAATCATCGGTTTTCAAAAAAACTTTAATACAAACAGATTTTTCGTAACATTCACTTGAGTACACTTGTTTACTTTGTATTTTTTTCTGCTGTCAAAATTCAACTTATGAGCAGAGGGCAGCAAACTGAGGAGCACGCATGCAGATAGGATGGGTGGGGGGGGTCGATGTAACTGCAGAAAAACTGAGAGACAGAAAGGCTCAGAGAGAAGTTACTACATTAACCAACAAATGCCCTTCACTGGCTGCACTGCATGTGAGCACAATTGAAAATATGGACAGAACTATTGATCCAAAAAACTAACAAGCCAGAATTCAACGGGGAGTTGCGCTGTATTACTAGTCGTTGAAACAATGCAATATTTTTATTTTTATCATTTATATGAACTTTTACTGCCACACAATGTAAAACAGGAAAGTTTCTAGCCAATCAGATGGGCAATCCTGCACACGACCCATGGGCTGTAAGTATCCTGAGTCTCCACAGGAGCCAGTGATACATCAAACAAAAACAAAACAACTGACGCTATTAACCTTATTCTTTATGTTTATAAAGCAAGTCAGTGATGTCAGCCAATCAAAGGCAGTTAGCTTGTTCATTGATGTTATCGCTGTAAGGAGGCCAGCTAACATCCATCCACTGATAAGCTAACTAAGATAGCCAATGTACTGAGGCTTGGTTGTCATTGATGATTAAAATGTTTCTTGCAGGGAAATTCAGATGCAGTCAGCAAATATTAGATTTTTTTAATCAAGACTAGCTAGCAATATAACTTATTTCCCTCGGTCTTCAACTACATGAGCAAGTATATTTATTCAAAAAACCACTATTTTGCAGCAGCAGCTCTAAAATTCTATACAAGGGCATTAGGGCAACCATCAGTAAGTGCAGATGTAATGTTATTTGCAAATAAAGCGGATTTAATCTCAAATGTGACTCTTATTTTTTTTTTTGGAGGGAATGTTCACCCCAAACCTCAAGTTTGCTCCATTTTAAATTGTAAGATTGCATGTTGCAGGATGTCATTTATAGTGAGTTGAGAAGATACGGAAAGGGAAGAGAAAAGCTGAATAAACAGGTGGGCAGACGAACATTCAGACAGTTCAGCTCATTTTCCTCACATGGTTTGGGTTCGCCTGTCCCTTTAAAGGCACTGCATATCAATGCAGTTATTCCGGGTGATCGCTTTATAACCTGTGATGCTGCATTTCTGCTGTGATGGGAATGTACAGTGGAAAGGGAGGGATTTTGAAAAAACATGCAAATTTAATTACAATATTGAGCCAAAAAAAAAAATCGCAATTCAATTACAATCCCAAATCGTCCAGCCGCACTATGGACTCCCCACAAAACACCAGTAAGGCCACAAAGGGGTGAAAACTAGATAAAAGCAATAGGTGAGGAGTTTACTCTTTTAAAAAATACCTCCTTTAATAATGTATTTTTGGGGGTGGTGGGGCAACACCAGCCTAACATTGAAATTAAAGTCCTGACTCCTCGAGGACGAAGCATTGCCCTGTCAAAGTCCCATAGAAAGTGGTCACATGTTCGTACCTCGATACACTGCGGGAGCATCACACTGGACGCTCTCCTCTGAATCGCTTCAGCACAGCTGGTGTCTCAGCCCTGAGCCTCGGGAACAGAAGAGGAGGATAATGCATCATTTTTGGAGAGTCTTTACAGTCCTGCTGAGGGTCTCGGTCTGATCACCTCCATCAGAGCTGCTGAAGTGTATCGCTCTGCACACACGCACGCACACGCGCACGCGCACGCACACGCACGCGCACGCGCACGCGCACGCGCACACACGCACACACACACACACACACACACGCACACACACATGCACACACACGCACACACACACACGCACACACACGCACACACACGCACGCACACGCACACACACGCACACACACACATACACACACATACACACACATACACACACACACACACACACACACACACATACACACACACACACACACACACACACACACGGCCATTTCACCCACTCAGTCATACACGAGGCACTCAAACAACCCAACCGACTGTGTCAAACTCTGCATCTCTTAACAACCCAACCGAGAGTGAAACTGCACCTTTTTCAGAGCTGTGTGACAGTACTGACCATGGGCACCACTGCTAACAACCCAACCAAGAGTGAGTAACACCGCATCTGTAAACAACCCAACCAAGAATGCAACTCTGCACCTCTTTCAGAGCCGTGCAACAGCCCAACCTCAGGCACCACTGCTGTAACAATGGAAGGAAGATTCCAGCCTGAGTTCATCATGGCCATACCTTTTGTTCAAAGGCCTGTAGTTGACTCTCAGGGTACCCTTCTACGCTAAAATGGAAGAAAATGCATTCTGATTCAGGATCGTGAAATACAAACCCCAATTCCAATAAAGTTGGGACGTTGTGTAAAAAGTGAAAACAGAATGCAATGATTTGCAAATTTCATAAACCCACATTTTATTATCAAACGATCATAGACAATATATCAGATGTTAAAAGTGAGACATTTTATCTATTTGACCTATATTTCAGAAAAAAATATTTATCATTTTGAATTTCTTATTTGTGTTTTATGTTTTTATTTACGTTTTACATAACGTCCCAACTTCATTGGAATTGGGGTTTAAAGCTAAAACCCTGAACACAGATGGAGACAAACACGCACACACACACACACACACACACACACACGCACCAGCATTACAGCACTGCAGGGCCACAGTGCCAGACCCTGACACCGGTCTTGTGGGTCCTCAGCGCTCCTGCTGCGGTGAGGCTGGTTCTGTGCCACAGACCACATCTCTGCAGAGCTCTAACAAAATCCATATTAAAAGCAGCGGCTCTGGCAGCGATCCTCCACAGTCGTTTCCTAGATGGCGTCGCCTGTGCTTCCTGAAACTCAAATGCACGGCTAGACAAGGTCTTCTCTGGTTTCTTGAGGGTAGATAATTTGTCATGGAGACGCAGAATGAGGTTTCAGCCCAGCAGAGCGGAGACGGACTCACGGGATGGTGAGGGGTGAGACGTGCAGAACCCTGCAGAACAGAACCGGCCCTGTACTGCAGCCCACATTCACTAAAGACCTGGTCAAGCACAGAACCTCCTCCTCGCGACCGGTTACAAAGTTCCTTGCATTACCCCCCCGCACCACTCCCCCAGAACTCAGCTGCCCCAGAGCGAGCCTCTCAGTGACTCAAACTGAAACACTGCAGGCATCTGTCAGAGTTGGGTGGAGCGACTGCATTAAAGTTGAATGAGTTGAGAGTGCCAAATGAATAGCAGGATAATTATTAGCCGACTTTCACTTACATAAAGCACCTTGTTACCAAGGAACAATTTTCCCCATTATAAGACGTGCCAAGCCTTTGGTTTCCTGTCTGAAAAGCAATTATTTGGAATTGCTGGAGTGTTGAAAGTGTAATTAGCCCTAACTCTCTACCTTCACCAGAAGTTAAAATCTACCGATACAAGAGACAGCTTGGTTAAAGAGACCCCGCGCGTTATGCATTGAATATGCAAGAGATGGCCAACGTACACGAGGAGGATAATAGTTTTAGGACACGAAACTTGGATGTGGGCATGAAAAGCACATTTCAGACAGTGAATCTTATAAATCTGTGAAATTTATGCTGTTGCCAACATTTGAGGGTGTTCTGCATGAAGGCTCCAGATCTCTGTTAAGAGAAAAATCTATTCCCATGCAGCGTAGAGCTAGAGGAAGGACAGCTAAGGCAAACGGCATCTGCGAGAGGCAACGGCTTATCTGTTTAGCACTGTTTGTAGGCTAATCCCCCAAACCACTGCTCTCCTTGAGAAGCCAGCAGCCTGTTTTCATTTGCATAGCTATTTCCAGACAGAGCACGACAGGAGGGGACAAAGAAGTTAGATATCTGAAGACAGACGAGATAATGCCAGCTACTGGTTCGCAAGCCAGGGCAATCAGGAATGTGCAGAGAGGCTGATGATACCAGGTACACTGGGAATGCAGACAGGATGGCTGCCACCCCCCTAAAATTAGCTTTAGCTGCTCGATACACCTTCCGGAAAAGTCGGCACATCAAAGTTTGCAGAACAAGGGCGTCTACACAGAGAGTTTAGTTTATCAGAAACTTAAGCCATAAACAGAGCTCAACTCTCTGTGGCCAGTAAGGACCAGGAAGCTAAACTGCTTGAAGCTGCGCACTGGCATGAATGAGCTGGAAAAGCTACTGTCCTTAACAAAGATTAATCCGTGCTGCAGTAAGGAAGCACAAAGCGCAGTTCATCTTCAGCCAAAGAGTTTCACGGCAACACACGGTTTAAAGGGACCTATGATGCTGACCCTTTTTTTAATACCTGTTAGTAATGTTATAATGTTAGTTGTCCGTACTCAACCTCAGAAAAGTTTCTAAACATAAGATACAGGGGTTTTGCCGTAATCCAAGAATGTGATTTCATGAGCGTGATTTCCTCTCTGAACAGCTCCTCCCGAGATCTTCGCGAGATCTGGGCAAAACCTGACGTAAAGTTGTGCCTCCAATTAGTACAGACCTAGCCAGAGCCAATCATGGCGCTGGACCTGCCCACACGGCCAAAGGGAACGTTTGCTGTTTGTGCTCAGCATTTCACCAAAGACAGCTTTGTCAATGAAGGATAATTCGACACAGGATAAGCGTTTCAGCTGCTTCTCAAACCTGAAGCAGCTGCATCGATAAAGCGTTCGGAGCCACAAGCTGTAAGTAACCATATAACAGCAAATAATGAAAGTGAAGCTAATGCGTCACGGGAGGCTAGCAGGACTGCAAACGATAGCACTAACAACTGGCCTAAAACACAGGCTTTGTAAAATATCTGAAGATAAAGCCTGTAATGGTCACGACTGTCCGTGACTCACAGACACAAAAGCTGTAAATTGCTTTTACTGCATAAGCCAACTTGACGTGATAGCCAGTTGATTGTGGCTGTAGCACAGCGGCTTACGTAGCCAAATTACTGTTGCTACTGTTTGTGTCCTCAGGGCTCTCAAGTCTCACACATTTCAATAAGTTCACACACTCTCACGCCACACATGACATTTCTCACTCTGAGAAGTGATAAAACTCGCCGCACATTAGTAACATAAACTGTAAAATAGATTAGTAATCTACGAATGGACGAGGCGAAGGCAGACGGCTCGCAGCCTATCAGCCAATCAGAAAATAGTATTTCTTGTTGCCAGGTGAAATAGCAGCGCCATAATCACGTCTTGCACACGCGCGCGAATGCTATTGTGTGCACGGGACAGAGAAGAGCTGGAAGTGGAAGCCCGAAATCAGGTAATCACTTCACCACTTTTTTTTCCAATTACTGCTTATTAAAGTCGAGGAACTATGTAGGATATTTGCTTTACGGATCATTTTTTACCTCAATTTAACAGCTTTGGTCAGTTATGGCTAGATGAATTGACTTCTAACTTGTTACGGGGAGAGTGGGAGCTCTCTTCATGTAGTGTATTTTGGGTGAAAACAAACCCTGCTCCGATCCGATGTCAGAGGTGGTACTGCAACATCTCTTGTTGGTGACTGACAAAACGATACAAATACACAAAAGAATTATTTAATTTAGCCTTTATTGTACTGGGGAGTCCCAATGAAATAATAATTAAAAAAAAAAAAAAAAAAACAGATATTGGGGCGAATGAAGAGTCACTTCTTATTTCAGTTTACTGGCAGTTGTAAATATTCAATAACTGATCCTGGTGTGCTATCTAGTGATAGAATATTGTAATTGCGTGTATAAATTTTCAGCTCCACGTCCACTGGCGGACACATCTGCACAAAGATACGCCGTTGTTCTTCTCGAACACGCCGAATCCAGATAATCCGTAAATGATGAATTAAGATGATATTTTAATTTGAAAAGAGTAACTAAGTTGCCAGTGTCAAAGTACAGAATTGAAAGTATACTACATAAATACTGAAACGAAGAACATGTACATCGATACTATGCTCCTTTGAAAATGGGAGTATAAATTTTTCACAGGACAGACTAGCCTGCATTCAAAGTCTATGCAAAGACGTGAATACACGCGTTACAGGCGCGTTAAGTAGCTTTCACACCGGACGCGAAACAAATTTTTCGCGCCACTGATTACATTCAAAGTCAATGCAAATATGCGAATACATGTTATTGGCACGTCAAGCCGCTATCACACCGGACGCGAAACAAATTTTTCTCGCAACAGATTAACTACATTCAAAGTCAATGCAAAAATGCAAATACACGCATTACGGGCACGTCAAGTCGCTTTCACACCGGACGCGAAACAAAATTTTCGCGCGACAGATTACATTCAAAGTCATGACCGCTTATTAGCTACTACTTGTTAGTTTGCATGCTCTGCTAATTAAAAATGCTCCTGATCAACTTATATGCTGTAATTCTGATCGGTATGCTTGTGTTACTTCGGTAAGCATCAATGTGGCAGTTTCATCATAACGTTGCCTGATTGTAGCCACAACAGTTGAAGCTAACCGGAGAGGTGCTGTATGTGTCTGCATAGTTGGGCTGCGAAGACAGCAGTTAGACTAGATGTAGATTTTCCAGAGCTTGGGGTGCGTTTTTGGGTGCTTGTGAAACGATCGCTTTACTTATCCATGACCGGGGTCTGCCTGATACATCTCCAATGTCTGGGTAAGCTCTCTGATACTACCAGTGAAAGAAATAGGAAGTGTATAGGCTATAACGTTTTCTGGCATAACAAACGATTTCTCTGCATTGCCATCGATTGAATATTAAATTCTTTCTTGTAAAAGTGATCGATTCGCTAGCTCCAAATAAGCAACGGTTCATGCAAACGGAACTTACGGTCTGCAAAGCCTGTATTATGTACATGACATAACCGAAGCTCTATCTAGCTCTCGCGCACAATCCAAAACGCGCCCATTTTCCGCGAGGAAAAGCTGGTCATTCCAACGCAATAAGTAAACCATTACCACAGGCAATTTCCGATAAGGCTGTTTAGCCTGGAGCTTTCGCCCCTCCATCATATATCAGTGCAGAAGCTGTTTGTTTTTTCACGCCAACAACACCCCACTGCTATGCACATGAACCAGCAGGTCCTAATAATACACATCGAAGCAGTCCATAAGCTGTTGGTCCACTTTTAGCTGCTCCTCACTATCCAAGTTTCCCTCTAAACTCAGAACCACCGGATTTCTACGGTCTCCGGTCTACACTTGGGCATGTCGACCCGTTCTACAAATGTGTCTGTATGGGGTGGATTCTAGCTTTCCCTGAGTCCTAGCTATAGAGTAGAAAAACCGCTGTACTCACCACTGTGGCCGATAGCAAATTCAAACTTGAGCTGCCAGACTTTCAAACTGCGTCCTCCACTTTTGCTGCTGCGTTTATTAGAAAAAGTTAATTTCATTAGATCTACATTCAAGTATAGCGTTAGATCGTGGAATATGCCACTTCCTTAGCAGACGTGTCTCACGTTTCACTCTGAGGGGGCGGACCCGGAAAACGGTGTTCTGCAGCCTCGTCCCCCCCAACTCCGCCCTCCACAGAGCTGGCCAGTCAGAAGAAAGTGGGCACACGGGGAGTGGGGGCCATAGCGGAAGAGCCGCCCCAATGAGGCGTTTCAGGCAGAGACTACTGTTGACTTCAAATGGGGTTTCATGAGGATGGTAGAATGAGCGAAATAAGTACCCTTTCTTCACTTTGTGCGATCAGGAGTACTCTAAGGGAGTCAAAGACCAAAATATAAACTTGGAAAAAATAGCATCATAGGTCACCTTTAAGAGCGCCGTCTTTATAATGTCTGGATAATATTTGTCCTTACATGAACTTACCAATAAACACAACACCACAGACAGTGAATCATAAAAATAAATCTCACCTCTTATCCAAACAGATTACAAAGATACAACATGCACACATCAAAACAAATTTTAATAACAAACAAGTGTAACAATGAAATATGAAACTGAAATGAGACAAAATAAAATGTAGATGCTGAAAGCAGAGAGAGGCATTTTCACAAAACACTATCACCAGCACTGAGTCCAGGTTGTGTGAATTTCATTCAACGTCTGTTTCAGACATTTGTGGGAAAAAGTTACAAGACCGCAGGTTTGTGTGAGCCTCTAAAGGAACTCTTGTTATCCTCGTCAGTGTAACAGGCTGGTTAAGACAGGACTGCAGCGGTGATTACACATGTAACTACAGCAGTGATTACACATGTAAATGCGGCAGTGATTACACATGTAACTGCAGCAGTGATTACACATGTAAATGCGGCAGTGATTACACATGTAACTGCGGCAGTGATTACACATGTAACTGCAGCAGTGTCTACACATGTAACTGCGGCAGTGATTACACATGTAACTGCAGCAGTGTCTACACATGTAACTGCGGCAGTGATTACACATGTAACTGCAGCAGTGATTACACGTGTAACTGCAGCAGTGATTACACGTGTAACTGCAGCAGTGATTACACGTGTAAGTGCAGCAGTGATTACACATGTAATTGCAGCAGTGACTACACATGTAAATGCGGCAGTGATTACACATGTAACTGCAGCAGAGATTATGCTGCAGTGATTACACATGTAACTGCAGCAGTGATTACACATGTAAATGCTGCAGTGATTACACATGTAACTGCAGCAGTGATTACACATGTAACTGCAGCAGTGATTACACTTGTAACTACTGCAGTGAATACACATGTAAATACGGCAGGGATTACACATGTAACTGCAGCTGTGATTACACATGTAAATGCGGCAGTGATTACACATGTAAATGCAGCAGAGATTATGCTGCAGTGATTACACATGTAACTGCAGCAGTGATTACACATGTAACTACAGCAGTGATTACACATGTAAATAAGGCAGGGATTACACATGTAACTGCAGCAGTGATTACACATGTAACTGCAGCAGAGATTATGCTGCAGTGATTACACATGTAACTGCAGCAGTGATTACACATGTAAATGCGGCAGTGATTACACATGTAATTGCAGCAGTGATTACACATGTAACTGCAGCAGTGATTACACACGTAAATGCAGCAGTGATTACACATGTAACTGCAGCAGTGATTACACATGTAACTGCAGCAGTGATTACACATGTATCTGCAGCAGTGATTACTCATGTAACTGCAGCGGTGATTACAAATGTAACTGTAGCAGTGATTACACATGTAACTGCAGCAGTGATTACACGTGTAACTGCAGCAGTGATTACACGTGTAACTGCAGCAGTGATTACACCTGAAACTGCAGCAGTGATTACACATGTAGCTGCAGCAGTGATTATGCTGCAGTGATTATACGTGTAACTGCAGCAGTGATTACACATGTAAGTGCGGCAGTGATTACACATGTAACTGCAGCAGTGATTACTCGTGTACCTGCAGCAATGATTACAAATGTAACTGTAGCAGTGATTACACATGTAAATGAGTGTATGCAAGTGCTCAGCTGAAATTAAAAGAGGCATAAAAAATCCCTTCAAACTGATGAGTATCTTTCACCCGTTTTCACTAATTTCCATTGATTTAAAAGTTTTGGCAAACGGTATTGGAATCGACTTGGTTTGCGTGTTGCATTTATTTGTTCATTACCAAGATTATGAGAAAACCATGGGCTAACTTTGTACCAAATTTTGCTTAATGTTGGGCAATGACCAAGAATAAATCCCATTAAGTTTTGCAATGAACTCAATCAAGGTCAAGGTCACAGAAAAGCTAAAATATCTACACGTAGAGGAGTAGACCAGACACACTCAAAGCTCACAATGGAAAAGGACAATAAAGGGGCTCAACAGCATGGACAGTCAATGCAGAGAAAAGGGCACCTTACCGAAAAAAACACTGAGGACTACTCCAGTAAAAAGCAAAAGCTGATGATGCATCATCTGACTCTGAGGAAGACGTCAGTGGACGTCAAAACATCAGTCCTTTCAATAAAGAGATTGTGTCCTGAGCTCTGTGTGCTCCAGCTTTTGCTTTTTTCCGGAATAGTCCTCGGTGATTTTTTCGGTAAGGTGCGCTTTTCTCCAAGCTAAAATATCTGCTAGGGGCGGGGCTTGTTGTGCCTGGAACTGCGTGTTCACTAAAAATAAAGGCAAACTAATTCAGCTTCTCTAGAAGACATCAGCACATCATACCTGCATATCATATCTGCATGATTTTTTTTTTTTTAATTACAGAGAAGAAACACAGATTAGACATAAGTATTCACATGTTGGATAACAGTGATTCAAAAGCAATTTTGAGTCTTCGAATTTCTTGTATTACCTTACCAAGGAGAACCGTCAATAACTGACAGAACAGAGTGTTTTCAGGGCTCGCATAATGTTCATTTAAAAACTTAAAAAATAAATATAAACAGGTCAAGAATAATCACTGGTAGAAAGAGATCATCTGTGCCCTCACCACTTTCAGCTCACCAGTGTTCATATTTATATTGCTTTTACCCATCATGAGATGCTTCTTGTGTGACACCTTGGTAATGAGAAACCTTTTTATAGGCCATCAGTTAGGACTAAACCAGCTGATATTAATTTGCACTGATCGGGGGCAGATTGCTGTCTAAATGCTGACAGATTTCAGCTGGTTTCTTAGCTTTCTGTGCCTTTTTGCATCTCTTTTTCTTCATGTATCCAATACTTATTCCCAGTGTCATTCGACTTTATAGCACTTAACTTAATTTATGGACTTATTTGTTTTGATTTCTTTGCATATATGGATTGCTTGGATTCTTACAAACACCTGGTGAAAATATCTCATCAATAGCCCCATTAGATATATATTTACTGAGAAAAATGTTGACAGGTTTCCTACTTATTTTCCTCGCTGTACGTATTGCCATAATCCACTATTGCAGCAGCATTTCTGAAATCTTGGCTCTCAAAAAACTGAAATGCAGGACTCTTAAGCTACACACCTAACAAGAGCCATGTACTAATTCAGTAACGGATTCAACTTTCAACTCCAGAAACACCAAATTCAGGAGATAGAATAAAATGGGCCTGAATTGGAAAACCACCACATCCCTGTTCTCAGCAGCAGAAACTATCAAACCCCCAAACCCAACCACATGATCTGTGGTGAGAGGACATTTCTGCAAACAAACACGGACGACTCTGTGACTGTTGTCATGGCAACTCCAAAGTGACAGATAGGACAGAAACACCAACTCCCCCACACACTCCCCCCCCCTCCCCCTCGCTGAAGCAGACTCGCCTTGACAGTTTATCCATAACTGGGAATCCTGGGAGAGGCACTGCGGACAGCACTCAGGGCAATGGAGGAGAGGGGTGCGCATAAATTTAACAGCACTTTCCACCGCCGCACACAGTGGGGTTACACAAGGATACCGACTAATGAGAATATCAGTCATTTTATGGCCCAGGGGCTGCGTTTCGTACAGCAGTGCAGTCACAGGGCGAAGAACTTCTGACCCCACTCAGTCAGCACAGGCTCACACCCCCGACCCTGCCAATGGCAGAGGTGTTAGTACAGTCCCAACCAGCTGAGCACACACATCGAACCCAGCAAAGCAGGACAATGGAGATGCCATGATGATGAAATCATAATCATTTCCTTGTCTACACTCCTAATGGCATTAATCTTTCCTATTGTAACTAGAAAGCACTCAGAATGTGCATCACCTCCGCCATTTTGAAATTCTCAGGTGAAGGCAATCGGATCCACATTTATCCTGGTGTTAAGTGCTTGTACTGAGGGATGAAGTGATCGGCCCTCGTGGGCGTTTGTGTCATGTTAATGGCCACTGGGGTAATTTATGTAATCGACACCAGTGCTCAACAGTGCTGTCTTTACAGTAAAGAAATTCTTTCAGATCCTGGATCAAGAATAGGAGTTGGATCTTCATGAAAAATAATCAATTCCTCTTTAGCACAGCATCTATCAACACACAAAATTTCATTGATATCCATCCATAACTTTTTGAGATATCCCATTAACCGACAAATAAATGAACAAACAAACAAATGCCGTTGAAAACAGATTTCCTCCGGCGGAGGTATAATTATTTCCTTTAAATGTACTCATGCCGGAGAGGATGACTCTCAACCTGCGACACAAATCAGAGACATGCAGCTCTACAGAGATGAATGAGGCTTTACCATATTGTTTTAATCTGGATAATTTCTACTTATTTGAATCAAAAACAAAAAAACCGAGATGAAATACAGACAATTGATGCAAGAAAACTTGACTGTAATACTGTTAGGTATTCTGGGAAATCAGTGAACACAGAGCATGCTCACAGAGCACACACTCCTTACACCTGCCATCACACACTCCTTACACCTGCCATCACACACTCCTTACACCTGCCATTAAACACTCCTTACACCTGCCATCACACACTCCTTACACCTGCCATCACACACTCCTTACACCTGCCATCACACACTCCTTACACCTGCCCTTAAACACTCCTTACACCTGCCATTACACACTCCTTAAACCTGCCCTTAAACACTCCTTACACCTGCCATCACACACTCCTTACACCTGCCCTTAAACACTCCTTACACCTGCCATTACACACTCCTTACACCTGCCATTAACCACTCCTTACACCTGCCATCACACACTCCTTACACCTGCCATCACACACTCCTTACACCTGCCCTTAAACACTCCTTACACCTGCCATTACACACTCCTTACACCTGCCATCACACACTCCTTAAACCTGCCATCACACACTCCTTACACCTGCCATTACACACTCCTTAAACCTGCCCTTAAACACTCCTTACACCTGCCATCACACACTCCTTACACCTGCCCTTTAACACTCCTTACACCTGCCATTACACACTCCTTACACCTGCCATCACACACTCCTTACACCTGCCATCACACACTCCTTAAACCTGCCATTACACACTCCTTACACCTGCCATCACACACTCCTTACACCTGCCATCACACACTCCTTACACCTGCCATCACACACTCCTTACACCTGCCATTAAACACTCCTTACACCTGCCATTACACACTCCTTAAACCTGCCATCACACACTCCTTAAACCTGCCATTACACACTCCTTACACCTGCCATCACACACTCCTTACACCTGCCATCACACACTCCTTACACCTGCCATCACACACTCCTTACACCTGCCATCACACACTCCTTACACCTGCCATTACACACTCCTTAAACCTGCCATCACACACTCCTTACACCTGCCATCACACACTCCTTACACCTGCCATCACACACTCCTTACACCTGCCATTACACACTCCTTACACCTGCCATTACACACTCCTTAAACCTGCCCTTAAACACTCCTTACACCTGCCATCACACACTCCTTACACCTGCCATCACACACTCCTTACACCTGCCATTACACACTCCTTACACCTGCCATCACACACTCCTTACATCTGCCATCACACACTCCTTAAACCTGCCATCACACACCACTTACACCTGCCATTACACACTCCTTAAACCTGCCATCACACACTCCTTACACCTGCCATCACACACTCCTTACACCTGCCATTACACACTCCTTAAACCTGCCATCACACACTCCTTACATCTGCCATCACACACTCCTTACACCTGCCATCACACACTCCTTACACCTGCCATTACACACTCCTTACACCTGCCATCACACACTCCTTACACCTGCCATCACACACTCCTTACACCTGCCATCACACACTCCTTAAACCTGCCATCACACACTCCTTACATCTGCCATCACACCCTCCTTACACCTGCCATCACACACTCCTTACACCTGCCATCACACACTCCTTACACCTGCCATCACACACTCCTTACACCTGCCATCACACACTCCTTACATCTGCCATCACACACTCCTTAAACCTGCCATCACACACTCCTTACACCTGCCATCACACACTCCTTACACCTGCCATTCACGGACTGCTTTCAGAAATGCCATCTATCACACAGAGCATATGGAGACGACAGGCATTTACAGCGAATGCATCACAGATAGATACATTTAGCAAATAAACATGTATACAGGTCCAGTGTGCCATTAGCCAAGAATCATGAACAAGAATCAGTGAAATGTGTTTACATGATGGTCACAAAACTCTTGAGCCATTGGGTTATTCACTTTGCTTCACAACACCTTGTACAGTATCCCATCTCTGAAGCGTCCTGTAGGTCCTCATCCTGTTTCCAGTTCCCCAACCCGACCGATGTCATCAGGGCCGACTGCAGCTCCATGCAAAATCCCACTGAATGTTTGTGAGCGTTTTTCCTACTCATCATAGTTTTCGAGGTGACAGTTCGCGAGAAATGATTTGACTCACCAAAAATAAAAACATTGTCACGGTCACTGAATAGTTTAGTTTTTCCAGTCAAGAGTTCAGTTTGAGTCATGGATCGTTGTTTTAAATATGTTTTTTGCTACTAGTTTAGCTGGATCAACCTGCAGTTGTAACTGCTGTACTTGCGATGAAACACGTTTGGACGCCCAGACTCCTGAAGCCCTCCACTCAGTGATGCCAACTGTGTCACAGACAAAAAGTGCAGAACATAGTTGTCTGTCTGGCTCTGTGTACAATGCTTGTACAGTATCTTGAAACTTTAACAACTATTTTTGTTCTTTCAGTTGATTAAGGTTTTGTACAAGTATGTCAGTTGTTGTATATTAATTTGCTGAATGTAGCATATGCCAGAATCATTTACTGGTAGCATGTTTCTCACAGGTTTGACACATGATGTGCATAATATTGTTGTGATGGAGGAAAAAAAAGACTGATCACCTACACACCCTAAAAATTTTACCAAAAAAAACTTTCAGCAGAAAAGTACGACCTACTTTAGAGATCAGTGCGATAGGAAACACGCCTGTTATTATTTTATTTGGCCTTACGCATGTGAGCTTACAAAAGTAAACAGCGCCACATTAACATACGTACCATTATGTCAGGTGGCACTGAGCGAGGCATCCAGTCCGCTATCATACGCTGCAGTTCATGTTGTTTTCTAAGGTCGAGCAACTAATGAGAATTAGAGCCATACTTCTGCCGCCTTTGGCTCGGCATTTTGACCCTGGGAATGAATCACACTGGCATTCAGCATCACTGACACACAGCCTTCGCCTCCCTTATCTCCCCAACAGCTTGTCAGGGCTGCCGGCCAAAAGCAGCGGACTTTCACAAAGCCTCGTGTCTGCGGGTCGGAAAATGCAGATACCGACCCCTATTACGCATCTCCTTTCACCAAAGTAATCACATTTCTCATGAGCGAGTCTGTGTGTGTTGTGTGTGTGTGTGTGTGTGTGCGTGTGTGTGTGTGCGTGTGTGTGCGTGTGTGTGCGTGTGTGTGCGTGTGCGTGTGTGTGTGCATGTGTGTGCGTGTGCGTGTGCGTGTGTGTGCGTGTGTGTGTGTGTGTGCGTGTGTGTGTGTGTGTGTGTGCATGTGCGTGTGTGTGCGTGTGCGTAATGAGAAGGTAAAAGGAACGACAGTGGCCCTGAAGAGGGAATGAGAGCTAACTGTTGATGGAAGCAACATCAAAGAAAGGAAAAGTCAAAATTTTTGTATAAAGCTGCTTTCACTCCGGACGCGAAACGATTTTTTCGCACGACAGATTACATTCAAAGTCCATACAGACGCGAATACACGTTTCGCGTCCAGTGTGAAAGCGGCTTAATAATGATTTAAACAATTAGCATTTCTGATTTGGCCCGACAGCCGGAGACAAATTCGCAATCGTGAGGCAGGGAGGGAATGTGTCAGGTCTGATCCAATCATCTAATCTATAGGCGACCTAAAACCCCAACCCACAGTCTCAGTTTCTCTCAGTATAAACGGCTTAAAAGCAGAGCTGAGCAGAGGCATAATGACTGACGGCCAAAGAGATGGTACATTACTGCACTGCATCGATTACGCAAGACAGATATAAAAGGTAGGATTATGTAATACGATATGGACACAAACATTTGCAATTGACAAATTAGTCTCAAATACAGCTGGACAACACGTCAAATATAGGCAGGAAATAGTTTAATTGTTGCTGGGAATATAGCATTTATTCGAGAATAGAGTAACGAATCGGCCGATGATCGCCAGTCTTCGGTTTCGGGGCAGGACAGAGGGACATCACAGCGAAGGTCCCGGACCGTTCACTTCCAGAAACGCGCTCCGCTGAAGTGCCATTCAGGTACAAATCGTGCCTAACGCAACCAGGCGGGATCATCAATGCAAACACTTCACCCAGTCTTTATCAGAAAAGTAAATGTTCTGTGATGTGGAAGACCAGAAAAAGCCTATTCCGAGATCGGAGTCTTCAGTGGAACTTGCACAATGGAATGTAAATCAGTCGTGCGCATGGGATGTGCTTTCTTCGCCCCTCAGGTAGACCAAGCCTGCAGGTCTCAGTTGTTACCTGCCCAAACCACATTCTGCCCTATGTGATCGACAGGCCCACATACCTGGATCTTGAGAACCAGGGTTAAGCCGAACCCCAAAACCCAAAGTTTCCGCGCTTTCTGGCTGACATGAATCTCGGGTTTGTTGGTCTATATTTACGTCATTAACATAAAAAAAATCACTTTACAGTCACGCGCCTACGCCCATTAATAAGCATGTGGATTAAAATTGTAGTAGGCCCAAAATCTTAATGGAAAGCCTATTTGCGTGCAGGTAGCTCTCCATTTGGCTTGCGAAGACAAACTTTCATATGTCACGTAGCCTACAGATAGTAGATTTTTTTGTTTGTTTGTTTGTTTGTTTTTTGCTTAAATGTTCATTGCAGAACGTTGAAGTTTTAAGACAATCAAGTCTACTTCATACGAGCTCGATTGCGGATATAGTAAACGCCGGATTAATTGTACAGCTTTCGATACAAGCCTTCAAGCAGGCGTCCTATCAACAAACATAAAATAATCGATGAGCGATTATAAAACAACTATGGCCAGTTAGTGCACTTGCAAACTGTGTCGATAAATTAATTTAAACTTAGATCCAATTATTTTTTGATTCAAGGGGAAATGTACCACAGAACTGTAGATTTAATGCAGTTCGAGTCGAAGCATAGATGACATTTTCACGGGCTGTATCTTGTATCCAGAACAGGTCAGCCGGCTGGCAGCATTCAGACGCGTCCCGCTCCACAGGCGCTCCGTGATCCTCAGGGGACGGAGTCGCAAAAGCCGTAGATGCGATCTGTTGCCCAGCCGGCCAATCGGCTACGGTAGTAAATTACCTCGGTAGGATTTACAGCGCAAAAATAATATTAGACTCGTTGTAGACGATATTATTCAAACAGTAGGCGACAACCAGCTCGAAGCGACGGGTCCGACCAACAAGTAGAAGCGTCGAAAACATGTCGATTATTCAATGAAATCAACATCATTGCAGTTACAGGCTACTTACGAATCTGGTGATGAGATTCCGAAGCGCACTCAGATCCATGCTTTCGGCAGCTTTCAGTCCGTCTCCTGATCTCCTTCTCTTGGGTCTCCTTTGCTCGTCAGCGATGCGAGCTGCCTTTTATTTCTCTTCTAATACCCATACTTGTCGGACATTGTTCCTCTAAAAACAAGAAGTCCAAGCCGGTTTTTATCCCGGCTAATTGTCTCCGAGGAATTTAGAATGGTGGACTACAAGAACTGTGCTCCAGTAGGATCATAACTTAAATGCAGCTTAGAATACATTCTCATTTTCCCAAGGAAGCCATGGGGTTTCTTGTTTGTATTCGAGGCACTGTAGTTATTTATTACAAAGTCCTCTTTCCTTTTCCTATATCCTTCCTAGTCGTTCACCTTCGTCCGCCGAACAGCCCTCTTGAAACCCAGGCGGAGGCAAGTGCTGGCTTATCTCACCGCACGTCACGGGTCTCTCTGCGCATGCGCATTTCCGTGTCACACCCACTAAATATTGCAGTGCATCATCAGCGATAGTCGCATGTTCGTTTAAGTTCGTTTACTCCACGTTTACAGCGAACAACGCGCTCGAATTGATGCAATACAACCTCATTTCCAGATGGAAGATAGTTTTGCTGGGCAATAGACCTAAAGAAAGATGACGAGATAATAAAGGCGACTGCTGTGTGCACGTGTAGGGGCACGTTTGAATCCGCGGACACATGACGGGAGCTGTCCGCTGCGGAGGTGATGAAGAGTCATTCAGAGAGAGAGAGAGAGAGAGAGAGAGAGAGAGAGAGAGAGAGAGAGAGGGAGAGAGAAAGAGAGAGAGGAGAGAGAGAGAGAGAGAGAGAGAGAGAGAGAGAGAGAGAGGGAGAGAGAGGGAGAGAGAGAGAGAGAGAGAGAGAGAGAGAGAGAGAGAGAGAGAGAGGGAGAGAGAGAGAGAGAGAGGAGTGACAAAGGCCTCGCCCTTAATCGTTCGAACTCACTAAACTCACTTGTCAGTTCTGTCTGTGAAATTGGTGGCCCAAACGTTCATCAACCCCAAATTGTACTGAAACCTGCAATTATGTATTTAACAAACGTTAATATAGCGTAATGGAAAATTCATATCTAACCGTGGATGGATAATCACCGTGTTATTCCTCAGGGCCGTTTCATGCTCTTAGGAAGGTACTTGCGAGCTCTAAACTTATGCAACAATGGAATATGATCCAATGCATACTTCAATGCCCATGATTTTCATACTATAAGGTTATAAAATAATTCAATGTGTGTGCCAATTGAAGTGGCATCAAGCTAAAAATCGCATTCATATTGTTGCAGACTGATAACCGTTTGGACGGCATTTGGTGCCCTCTGTAAACCATTTGTCTGACTGCCTTCGATTAATCATATATTCTCAGCTCCGGCGACAAATAGTTTGAGGCGAGGAGGTAAGTAAACCTTCAATAGCAGCCGCAATCGGTGAAATGATTCTGTAGCAGCCGAAATTCCGTGCGTGTATGTGGTTCAGTTTGCGCGCTGGATTCCTTACTAATAATTTGGTAGATTTAACGCGCTTTGTTCCGTGTGTATAAAATCCATTATCTCAAGACTTAAGTATAAGCAGCAGCTTCTAGTTTCTGGGAAACCTCTCGCAGTTATTGGACGCAACTGCACAATGTCCATTGAAGAATAAAACTGGATAAACCGAAGTGATGGTTCAGATATAGATTGTACCCACATAGCAAAATTGGTGTGGCCCAGTTCTGGCCCAAATAATAGCAGTACTGGTGGTGTAAAGAGCGTCTGAAGATCATTCTAAATAATTTGATCTGCACCCACAGTAAGGCTATACCACAAGGACATGAATCATGTAAACGAAGTTATATATTCATATTTTTTGGTCCCCCAGCAGCCTGGTGAGGCCTTAATGTGACTTTGTCTCAGTCCATCTTACATTCCCGTTGTAATGTAGTTAATAAACACCCCATCCACCCCCATATTCTGGCTGCATGCATACGCAAGCACATGAACAACTTTCCTCCACAACCACAGATATTTATAACCCAGCTTTCCACTTTGATATATGAAAATAATACAAGTTAAAGAAACAGTTTCTGATAATTATTCATTTCAAAGGGATGAAGAGGCCAATACAGAGAAGCTATTATGTGCCATTACTCAATGCAAACATGGATGTCAAAAGTATCAGTAAGCATCTCTTGAGGTTCATGTGTACAATAATATAAAAATGCATTATCAATCCTGTTAATGTTTTTTTTATTCTCATAATTCTAATAATACATTTTACTATACCAACGTGATGACTCCAAAAAAAGGAAAAAAAAAAAAACTACATCCATGACTGAACAATTTCATTAATGCACTAAACACTGCATCCATGATCATTGCATCTTCCCTCCTGATTGAACAATCCCAGTTTGTGCTTCTAACAGCTCAATCAATACAGTGCCATTACATTAGATAAATAAATAAAGATCTGTCTGCATACACAATATTGGATTAATACGCTACCCAGGACAGATACTGATAAGTTTTATGTTGGCCATTAGAAACAAAATGACCTTATCATAATTTATTACGGAAAAATCTTGTTTCATGTACATTTACTCATGAGAAAATTAAATGATTTG